>MVNT01000003.1:600000-1080664 GCA_002109505.1 Yamadazyma laniorum | reverse complement strand
AATAGAAGTGGAATCTCAGATAAGGTAGTGAACACCTTTTCGTGAATGTTGCAATATACATTGCAAATATCATACATTCAAGAATTTGAGAACATTTTCTTAATTTGTGGAAATTACATATCCTAGAAGAATTGAAACTAGAGTGTAAGCCACTTCAAGTTCGAAACATTTTCACCTTTATAGATACTGAAGTACCATCATATCAAGTGATCTTAGGAAAACTAGCACTAATATGAATGTAGCTTACTATACTCATCGTTTATCAGACTCACCAATTGGTGCTTGCATCTATGTAGATTTTGCAGGTGCTACGAGCTAAGAATACTGACAAAGAGAGATCAAATATTTGAGGAACGTAAGTTCAGCTCATTTTTCAACTGTAAGAGAGAGGGTTTTTAGTCCACCATTGTCGCTTAGTAGTAACAAATATTTAAGGCTGGTCAAGCTTTCTTTTCATTTCCTACGTGAACAACAGTCTACATGCAGGTGGATGGGGCTGGATAGAATCTGTTGACTGCTAGACAAATGAGGGGTGTAATTAAGAATGTATAGGAGCATACCGGAGAAATTTGGAATGCATTCCGAGATTGATGTAGAAACTGACGTCCTTATGAGCGATATATAAGCAAGAACATGTCCCCTGACAGCAGTTATCTAACTCATGGAAACGTTCCTATCCCTTGGGTGTACTGAACAGTAAGTCCATCTGTCAACTGGAAAGACGTCCTAATAATCGCCGGGCTGCGTTGATAACGGAGATTCCGAACGCTCGGAAAAAATGTGCTACGGAGGTTTGAAATTTTTTTTTGGGAAGAGCTATAAAACAAGCAGTTCCCTTTGGAGCTTTTCAATAACAAATACTCGAGGAGACTAAGATTGCAGGCGAAATGAGTACAAATACACAAAAGGTCAAATATCCGTTCGTAACAAGTTTCTAATAGCCTTCTTTATGTGCCAGCCTCAACATATGTTGTGTACTAACCCAAATTTTTAGATTTTGGTATGGTGGTGCATCAAGTATGGTTGCATGTCTTGTGACACACCCGCTCGACTTAGCTAAAGTACGTTTACAAACCGCCTCGAAGCCAGGCCAATCGTTGATTTCAATGGTGTACCAGATCGTCACCAAAGAAGGGTTCTTCAAAATATATTCCGGATTGACAGCCTCTTTATTGAGACAGGCAACTTATTCAACAGCCAGATTCGGTGTATACGAGTACTTAAAGGAACTGTACGTTGACAAATACCAAAAGACCCCAGATACACTCATTTTACTTCCTATGTCTATGGTTGCCGGGGCTTTGGGTGGTTTGGTCGGAAATCCATCTGATGTTGTCAATATAAGAATGCAAAATGATTCCACACTTCCATTGGATCAGAGAAGAAATTATAGAAATGCGTTTGAAGGGATATTCAGAATAGCTAAAGAAGAAAAGGTCTCTGCCTTATTCAGAGGATTGATCCCAAATTTGACCAGAGGGATCTTGATGACTGCGTCACAAGTGGTCACTTATGATATTGCCAAAAATATCTTGGTAAAAGAGATCGGTTTGGATGCCAACAAGAAATCGACTCATTTTAGTTCCTCATTGATAGCTGGTCTCGTTGCAACTACGGTTTGCTCGCCAGCCGATGTCGTAAAAACCCGAATCATGAATGCTAAAGGGGGAGATTCGAACGCTTTTCATATCTTAAGTACGTCAGTCAAGAATGAGGGGGTAGGATTCATGTTCAGGGGTTGGTTGCCCTCTTTTATAAGATTGGGACCCCATACAATTGTGACTTTCTTGGCTTTGGAGCAGTTGAGAAAGTTCAAAGTCGGTATGTAATTCGTTTCTAGACTAATAGACCAAAAGACAATCATGATATTTTCTTGTGTTGTTCTTTTATATATATATATATATATATATATATATATGCAAAGCAGAGACCATTAACTTGGATCACTTGGTAACCTCAATGTTGTCCAACTCTGCTCTCTCGAAGGCTTCTTTTTCAGCTTCCAAAATGTATGGAACCAAATAATGGTTATCTTCCTCAGGCTTCACGGCCTTGTTTGGAGGCAACAAGTCATGAGATAAGGCTAGTTGATGGGCAGTTATATTTCTGTATATTCTGGCATAGCTCTCACTTGGTGGAAGCCTAGAAAGAGCTTTTTGCATAACGGGTGTCTCTTCCAAAATCAAATCATTGAACTTCAATCCCATCTCTCTGTAACCAGCATAGGCACAAAAAGTCTTAGCCACTGGAACAACAATCTTTGACAAGGTTGGTCTTGATAAAATGTAGTCAGAAACCTTGACTATGGAGGTGAATGTCAGCATTTCAGATGTGGATGTTTAATGAAGAAAGGTTTTTTTTTCGAACTGGTTTCTCTTGTGGTTAATGCGAAATTGCATGGATTTAATTGGCTCTACTTGCTAAGAGTGAGATGCGCACTACTCCCCAGTGACAATATTTATTTTATACATCTAATAGTGATACTCGTCTGAAAGTTGTCCTGCTGTGTTAGGAAACCCAACATGCTGCCAAACTTTTTGGGGAGAATGACTTTTAACGATTTCCAGCAATTCATCATTTTTGAATAAGAACAAACCTATAATACCGCATGAATTAATGCCTAAGTCCCCATATTTACCATGAGATCTTGGAACAACCATCATGAACTTGGTTGTCATTATCACATTATATGAGATGCATGAGGCTTCATTTTCCCTCAAAACTGTTAAGGCTCTTTGTAATAGAGAGGAGAAGTATAATACTAAATCTTCTTCAGTTACTTCGCTTAAATTGGAAGGTAATTTGGCAATGAAATGAGCCATTGGAAGTTCTGGAATTTGTAGGGGTTCTCTTTTAGTAGAAGGGATGAAAACATCTGATTCTTCGATTGCCAACTCAGGAAAGGGCTTAAAGCCATGGGGAAGCGTCATGAATTGGACGTGCTTGTGAGGTTGCGATGCACCACTTTCGTCACCACAATTGTAGAAACCAAACCAATCATTGCTTTCATCTTCACTAAGCTTCTTTAAAATAGTGTATGTGCCCATTAGTTCATCGGGTGACAAAGGTGTCGTCTGGGGTTTGAACTTTTTTGTCAACAACATAATATGTCTTGGAACAACAGGGAACTTGTTGTAAACGATTCTGAATTGACTCTCGTCTCCAAAATCTTCTACGACTGTTAATTGGGGTTCAGGATCCTCGAAAGGGTTTTTTTTGAATTCCAGCTTTTCTGGCCTGGACATTAACGAATGAATGGTGCTATATTGCATATCAAGTTCAATTTCCCTATCCTCGCCTTTGAAGGTGACCTTCAATGCTTCGTTCTTTACAGATTCTCCATTGAACTTTAAAAATCCTTGGGAAAGAGCATTCTCGTACTTTTTGTTTAGCTGGACCCAGAAGTCTTTAGGAATTTGGTAATACATAACCAGGTTTCTCTCTGTTAAATTAGTTTTCTCGTTTCTTGAAATATGAGTGTTGACGTGCGCGAATCAGTTCTAACAAGTAACAAGTAACCATAGCTACTGTACCCTCGATATGTTCGAAGTACGTTTTTCGATAACCTAGGTTTGCCATAGTGTGGTCTGTTAAAGTTTCCATTCAAAAGTAACGGGGTAGTTTCTACAATCGATTGCTACTAAAAAAGCTAACTCTCAACTTTAACCCGTAATTTTATTTCGCAACCACGATTAGAATTTGACATTATTTGAACAGGTAACTGCTCAGCCTTCAATACAATTTCTACCATCAAAGGAAGCGAAGCTGAGTTAGAAATATGAGAATAATATCTCCTTTAATTAGTGACTTATTTATACGTTGTAAACAGTGCTTGATTACTTTGTTATCTGGATATAGTAAAGCTAGGCTAAAATCTGACCATGAACCATACAACAGGCACCACATGACAAACATTGGGAACTAAATACGCTTACCCCATTCGCATCGTAGGAAAGTATGCATTCATCGTTGTTATTATAGATTGTACACTATTTTCTTCGAAACCACTTCATGACTTTACTGGACTTGTTGGACTTGATCGATGAGTTATCATCTAAGGTAGAAGAAGATTTCGATATCTTGGGTGACAAATCATGAAAAACAGTAGAAAATGATTTGGACTTCCGGTGGCCACCTCGTTTGACTGGTGGTGCCTTGAAATCCATCTCCTTTTTAGGAGCCTTGCACTTGTTGTCTCTGAAGGGAGGAATGACAGTCTCTTTCAAAACTTTATGCTCATTGGGCGTGAGTGGTCTCCGCGGTGCTCTTTTAGTAGGGGAAGTTTGCTTGGAGGACGAAGGCCCATAGATCGGTGAATTATGGACTGTTTCGATATCGGTAGCTTCTTTATCATTAGAAATTATTATCATGGGAGGCGTTCGAGGTTGTCTCTCCTTTTCCTTGGAATCTGAAATGAAAGAAGAATGATCTGTGGATTGAATGGTACTAATGTTCGAGGTCATGGTCGAATTTGTATCCGATATGATACTGACGGGACTATTGGAAGATACCTGTTGAGGGGAACCACCTGCCATTTCGATCTTGTTTTCCTTTTGGGTTAACTTTGGAAGTGCTCCTTTCACGGGAGACGTAGTTGTGTGAGAAGGACTGCCCATGATTGTGCTCTGAAAACTAGGTGGTGGTGACAACTTGTTCATTTCATTATATCGGGATCTAAACTCTCCATGTCCTTGAAATTTAGTCACCCCTCTCTGGGATTGTAAAGCAGGTAGGCTTGAAGAGTGAGCTAAGAGCCTCAGATTTTCTTTCAAGAATTTTACTTGATTATATTGAGATGATGATTGGCCTATGGGTCGAGTTTGACTCTTAGGAGTGCTCAGAGAGCATGGATAGTTCGATGTCAGATTCAACAACATGCTGTTGTGTTTAGGTGAGTTCGGTTTCGTCAAATTTATACTCTCCGAGGATTTCAAAGCATTAGACAATTTAAAAGACTGATCGTAAAACGACTGGTATCTATTGGCTTTTGCTCCTGATCTTTTGGGTGTCGAATTGGACATCGTTTGGGACACAACCGTTGGAGAGGTATTCGAATCTTTGGAGGAGTTAGATAATGTCTTCTCTACTAATTGCTTCTTCAAACTTGAACACGATGAGTTGGTCGAACTATTTGAATAGACTTCACCAGTAAGATTTGGGGGATTATAAAGTGCCTCTTCATAGCCATTGTCCGGTAAATCCTTGTCACCCTCATTCTCAATGTCATCGTTGATATGCTCTTTGATAGGTTGCTGTAAAAGGGTATTTGTGGGCAAACTTATGGAGGGAGAAAAGATGTAGGGAGAAGGAGCAGGTTTGAGGAACGGAGACGACAAAAATTCATCATCAGAAAAGAAGTCATCTCTGTCCTTGTGTGGACGATTATTATAGTCACCAATATGCAAATTAGCGTTGAAAACCTCGTCCAAATCAATAACAGCGTCGGGAACATTGTCATTATTTAGATTTGTCTCCTCTGTCAAAAAGAATTTCGTTTTGGGAGTATTGAGGTTGCTGCTGCTTGAGTGTGAAAGTCCAATGTTTTTCTTGTTACTGAAGGAGCGTTTCTGGTTCAACTTTATCGGAGAATTCAAGTTTTTTCTACCGCCGGAATTGAAATATCGTGGGGGAGTTGAGACCATAAAGTTATCAAAATTCTGTTTGTTAGGAAACAGGAAGTCCGTTATGTTCTTGGCGAAGTCCTCCTCATTATGAAAGTCAAACTGCTTGTCCATGTCTTCTTCTATATTAGGCTTATTAGAAGGGGAGAATAGTCCAAGACCAAAATTATCAAAATCACCAGAAATGGCAGCTGACCTTCTGTGCCGATGAACTCTTTCTCCACCCTGCAGATTTGGTGTTGCAGATAGATAAGAAGTGTTAGGCAATGAGCTCATGATGATTGAGTAAAAAAGTCTATGATTAAAAAACAAAAGCACAAATTAAGGATTAATAGAATTAAAGCAAACAACCACAAAACACGCAAACAAGGACCAGAAGGAAGAACAACAACGATAAGGAACAAATACAACAATAATAGACCACAGAAATTGTAGTAAGGGATAGGAAATGAAGGTTGTGGAATGAAAGGAACGGACGCTTCAATTGACAAAAGCCAGCAATGAGAAAACGCAACAAGTCAGGACGAATACTAGGGATAAAAAAGTTGAAATGAGTATTTGAAAGCCAGCAAGGGATAGAGGCCAGCGTATGAAGTACTACAACTGAAGACACTATACTCCTGACAAATCAAACTCAGAAAGCTGTAGAATTGAATAAAAAAATAAGCTTAAGGATGGTTTTTTCTTCCAAAAAATTGAAGATGCGGTGTGCAAAACGAAACACAAAACTTAACTAAAGGCACGATCGAAATGCAGAGCTAAGAAAGAGTCTGACCTCCTTTATCGAATACATATGTTGGTATCTAAAACGAACCAGAACTGACTTAATATCAATTCCAGAGAAGAGGGTACCGTTTCCACGATGGAAAAACTCATGTACAAGTGAGCAAGGTAGCATTCTCAATGAGTCTACTTGCAAATGTTATAATATACTTTTTGTCCCTGTACTTTTGCGCATTGTACCAGGACTGCACACATAAAAGTCTGAAGGATGTTGTCTATATGCAGATACAATATGTACCCATGTCTCACGCTGATTAGAAGGCTAAGATCTTGATGAACGATGATTGGCGACATCCCCTTCCATGGGAGGCAACCCCGAATTCACTCCTCTAGCCTCAGTCGGCTGAAGTTGCAACTAAAACACTTAGTATCAACACATCAGAAGTCAATTCTCCTGTTCTTGAGTTGAGATGTTTCCTCTGCTCTGCTCCCCTTTCAAAAGTATTGCTATGAGCCGCATAGTACACAACATCAAAGCATTCACTGGGACGGATTGGATTCAGCTTCAAGCACCTATTGCGAATCCAATCTAAGCGTTTATAAGGGTTACAAATCCCGGCAATCAGCATCAAAATACTTATGTTCAGCACACCAAAATGGTATATTTGTCCACAGCGGTAGAAGATCTTCAAGTGAGATTATTCTGATTTGTAACTATAAACATCTCTGATCAAGTCGACAGGGTGATTTAGCCATTCGTGCTAGGAATGTCAGTTATACCGAATCTGGAAAATCTATCGATCACTTGCAGGAAAGAAAGTTGTGCGTCTGTAAGCAAGATCTGTTTCTTCCTAGGTTTTTGCATAACCAACCTAAGTCCTACAAAGAGATACATGTTGACAAATCATTCAGAAAAATATATTCTAGTAACTTTATTGACGTTATCACTTTCTGTGTTTCTTGGCAATTCTCTTTAATGCTCTCTGTTCATTCTTCATTACACCATCAACCATCTTATATTTACCTTTGATTCCTCTAGGTCTACCACTGAGACCTCTATTCTTTCCTCTAGCTACCACAACTGTGACCTTCGGCTTCGTTTGCTGTTTCTTAGTTAACTTCTTCATCAATTTAGCGATCTCCTCTGCTTTGTCACGCTCAGATTTAGCGCCGTCTTCATTAATTAAGTCAGACTTCTTCTTCAATTTCTCTAATCTCTTCAACGCCCTCATCTTTTTACGGCCCTTGGCCTCCAATACCTTTTTGATAGGTCTAGCATTCAATTCCTTTTGTTTTTGCTTGATCGCCATGGCTGCTTCCTTAGTAATGGGCTTATTTATCTTACTGTGCTTTTTTTCGTCGTCAATGAACCAATCAGGTAAAGTATCAGTGTCTCTGAAGGAATACCTATTTACCCCCTCGTCAACGAGGTCGTGCTTTGTTTTGTGGCCCAAGGCGAGCTGATGGGCTAAAGTCATGGCTTCAACCGTTGCAAGATCGTTCTTCTCCTTCTCACTAAGATTCTTATAGTTTGGCCTATCTTCATCAGAAGAGACATCATCTTCATTGACTTCGTTGTTTTCTTTAACAATTTCGAATGAAGAATCTGAGTCAGATCCGAAGTCAGAGTCCGAGTCATCAGATTCATCTTGTGCTTCATTGACAAGGTTATCGGCGCTAGTAGAAGGTTGTTTGGGGGCAATTGCATCTAACAAATCGTCTTCGTTTACATCACCGAAAAGAGAGTTTGCTGCAAAAAAGTTCTTTGCACTTTTGCTCAAACCGTCCTTGCTTCTCTTTTCCTCTATAAGCTGACTAATGTGCTCATCATCATCTAGGTCACTTTCGCTTTCATCTTCCATTTCGTAGTCTTTTTCATCTTCCTCCATCTCATCTTCTGAACGAATTCCATCCCAAGGCTCATCGTCATCATCTCCTCTCAATTTTTTTGCTCTGTATTTGGCGTCTCTCTCAGCCCTTCTCTCTTGATAGCTATTATACATGTCATCCAATTGCAATTCTAACTCATCAAGCTCATCATCAGTTGCCAACTCTTCTTCTTCTCCGACATCTATTTCAACATCTCTAATACGGTCAGCTTCACTGAAGATCATTCTTTTCTTACCTTGAATCAATTTATTGAGTTCCCCAGTTTTTTCAGCAGACTTCAAGTTGAACAATCCTTGAGCATCACTAGTTGCACCTTCAATACCGATATTCATGTCTGTTAACATGTTCATTTGCATTCTTTGTATTTCCTTTTGCTTGAGTTCATTTTTGTGTTTTTTCTCTCTCTTAGACTTCTGCTTGTGTTTATCCTTCAAATCTTGCAACTCTTTATCTATCCGCTGATCTTCAGTTAATGGTTCAACTTCGATTTCAGACTCCTTTTCTTCTTCGTCTAACCCGAGTAAATCTCTAGCATGCTTTCTAAACTTCAAAATCAATTTGAAATCCTTTTTACCTAAAACTTTCAAATCTTTGATACATTCTTGCAATTCTGGGGTGTAACTTTTGAGTCTTTTGACAGTCTTGAATTCAACATCTTCATCTCCTTTTGCGGGTACACTTAATTTGTTCAATGCACCTAAAGTATTTATTGGGTCCTCATTCTTGACAAATTCCAATAATGGCATGACATGGTATAACAAGTAGTCACCTTCTTCATAACCCTGTCTCAGTCTCTTCTTTTTTTCAGGATTATAAACTTTTGCTTCGTTATTTTGAGGTCCGGAAGGTAATTCCTCAAAAACATGCTTGGGATCCAAAAGACGAGGATCAAGTTTCTTAGGGGACTTAAAACCTTTACAGACAACGAAAATTTCTGCAGAAACATTACGGGATGCTGGAGGTTTTGTGGCTTCAACCTTCTCAAACAATTGGCCGAATACCCACATCAAATTATTGTAATCTCTAGACCTAAAAACTTTAGTGACGAATGTCCCCCCATTTGACAAATTTTCCACAGCCAACTTAAGAGCTTGTAAGGTTAACTGAGATTGTGTAAAAGCATCTTGAACCCAACCTAAACCAACATTAGGGGCACCATCATGTAAAACTGTATCTGCTTTCCAAGTTTTCATATATCCTCTAAGCTTGGATCTGCAATCTTCAGTGGTAATATCGGACTGAAAGGTAATCACCTTTGGAAGAGGTTTGATTGGAACAATATCAACACCAATTATCAAAGAGTTGACAGGGCATAGTTGGGAAGCTACCTGACACCAGGAACCTGGAGCAGCACATAAGTCAATCACGACCTTGGACTTCTCCAAAAAGTGCCCGTACTTCTCATTAATTTGGATGATCTTGAAAGAAGAACGAGCACGATACCCCTTTTCCTTAGCCAAGTGGTAGTATCTATCTAAACGCCCTTTACTATTCTTTTTCTGAACTTTACCCATGCTGATAGATATGTATTATTTTGCAGGAAATGAAAAAAATGCGATGAGATGCGCACAATGACACAAAACCATCAACACCATGATAATCTATGGTGACAGATAGCCTTCAGAAATAGAAGGTCACAATACATGTATAAAGGAAGCAGAGATGGTACCCGCAATGTCTGTGTATTTAATCTACATATACTTGAATCTAACGAATATACTTTTATAGCTCCCACTCATCAATAGCAGCTTTATCTTTTATAGGGTCAACTAAATTGTTATCGATAGTGAGAATGTTACTTTCATTGCATAGAACACATTCTTTTAGCATGATCTCATCCAAGTCTTTTTTGTTTCCTCCTCCGTTTTGTCTCTTAAAGTTCTGGAAGAATTTTTTGAACCGATAGTCACCTTTGATTATCAAGTAAAATTTAACAAGACACTCCTTATGGAAGCCGTGGTGACAATTTGGAAACACTACAAAATTTTTGCTTATCAAAATCTTGTTGCAGAACGTGCATGGCTCTCCGGGTTCGATGATGGTGTAAATTTTCCCATTTTTGATTTGATCATTGGACTCTTGAATTTGGTTGTTGAGCTTATCCGCAATAATGAGCGATTCCTTCATTTCAATAGACAATTGATTGATCTTGTTGTTGTATTGGTTCAAAGATCTGATAATTTCATCTTTGAAATTGTTCACCATTACAGACTCTGGGAATAACTGGAGCAAGTCCCTAAGATTAACAAAACTCGAATTGATTGTAGCATTGAACGAAGAGTCGAGTAGATACCGTAGTACTTTATTAGCCTTCATCAGGATAATTGACGACTTGCAGACTTCATTATCGTGCCCAGCAATCGAGTTTGTCAACTGTTTCACTACATTTTTATTTTCCGTGGAGTAATTCACATCCTGGTTGTCTCCCATATCTAGGTCATCACTTACATCATCGAGTACTATGAACTCCTTATTGTTCATAACACCATCGATGAGGTACTTTGCAAAAATAAGCCAGAGTTTCTTGCCTAAAGTAAAATCTTTATGGTGCAACTTATTCTTGCTGATATTCACAAACTTGTTGGTAAACACAGAAGGGGTGTTGTTTCCGGTATTCAAATCAAGGTTACCTTCATCATCATCTTCCAAGTTATTGTCAATGAATTTGTTGAACTTTTCTAGCACATATATTGCCAACTCTGTAGCATCTGAAACAATTGTCAATTTCAAAGCCTGCTCGAAGAGCTTTAAGTCATGCACAAGAATAACAACGGCTGGGTGAATGTGATTGTTGTCAAGGCAAAGTCTCAATATCAAACCAGAGTCATAAAGTTTTGGATCCAATTTAACATGGTATAGTAACTTCAAGATCTGTTTGTTGATGTGCCTCCTATCTTCGTCAAGTTCACTCGTACCATGGGGGTGAGTAGGATAGGTTATCAAAAACAGTAAATAGTAATTATTGACGACTTTACTTTTGATACCTTTCAGAAAAATTAACTTCAGCATGAACAATATACTGTGGTTTTCAAAAACCGGGAGAATCTTGCTATTCTTTTTGTTGTAAACCAAAAGGCTACTGAGCAACTTTTCATAATTCAAATTAGAAAACTTCAACAACGTCTCAATTGTTGGCCCCGGGTGGTTCAAAAGTAGGACAGACAAAGTTCTCATCAAAGACGCTTCAAAATCATTAGAATTAGCTGAGTACATTTTTGTCAATATTTTTAGACATCCAGGCCAGTCCTCGAGGTCAACACAGTGACTCAATATAAACTCATAGTCATGGTTGAGTTCAGCAAAGTATACAAGCTTATACTGAAAATTCAACTCATTTATTATTTGGTAAACTGTATCTTTATCAAGAAGTTTATAATTCGAGTCAAGGAACTTGTGAAAGTCCTTGTCCAAAGCTTGGAGACAGTTTTCTCGTTCTTTAAACGTCCTTTCCTCATTAGTTAATTTAAGCTTTCCGGTGGGGCCAATGGGAATTTCTTGATTCTCTACATCATACATGCTTCGAAGCATAAGTTCTGTGATCCAACTTGAAAGCACTATAATCTTGATTCTGTTGTTTTCTTTCTTGACTTGGTCGAACTTGACTAAAAGGTATTCTATCAAGAGCTTGTTCGAAAGGTAGCTGTTAAGACCTGCTGTTGCAGAGTTGTGTAAGTTCATCAACATGAGGCATATTTTTTCAAAGGGCTCAGACAGGTTTGCTAGAATATGTAAGCCCTTTATCTGCAAGCTAATGGAGTTCAGATCGAGGTCCTCTGCTGAACTCAATCCAAAAGAGCCTTTTTGTAAATAGTCATATCCTTGTTTGACAAGGACCATATTCTTTCTCAAGGCCTTATCCTTCGATTCAGAAGATTCGAGGACCTTAATAGCCTCGTCATACTGCCTTAATTTATAGAAATCGTACCACACGTTGACAGATTCGTTTTCAATGATTATCTCGAAGATACTATTTTTTCCATATAGCCAAAAAGTCTGGTTTAGGTAGTCGGCAGTGATATCCAACATTTGTTGGGGCAATTTGATTATTTCTGGTGGAGACTTTGAAAGCTTAGAGAACACCATAAGCTCAGAGTGACTTTGTGACAAAACTAAAATGTGGTGCTTACTCAACACAAATTTATTGGATAATTTAGCTAATGGATTCAATTTCGTCGTTCCAGATAAATGCAATTCCATGTCGTCTGATATCACTTCATTTGACGGAGTTAAAAGCAAAACATACGCCAGATCGGATGATTCTAACCTCGATTCACCAGATCCCTTGATTTGAGTACTCCGAGGGTCAGTTTTGAGGGTCCTTAATAGTTCATTGACCACAAGTTCAAAACAGTCCCACAGAAGAATACATTGAGACGTGAACAACTCTATCCTTGTGTTGTGGTTGCTGAAGCTTATTCCCTTGATTCTGTCAGAAGATTTGTATGCTTGTTTGAGGTATTTGTCGTCTTTCTTATTATCTTGCCCCAAATGTGATTTGATATTTGCAACGAACACAATGTTGTCTTTACTAATTACAAAAAAGTCCCCTGTAGACTCACCATTTTCTTCAGGCGATTTAGAAGGGAAGACCATATCTCTGATGTCTAAGCCCTTGAACCTCGGAAGAATTTTAAACTTGTCGTATGTGTTGTGCAAATAAAAATAACTGGTGCCATTGACTTGTGCAACAAAGTGGAGACCATCTGGAGAGAGCCAGCAGTTATTGATAATGGCGTCATTTGCGAACTGAAATCTCTTGACAATTGCTGGATTATTGAGATCAATTTTGAAAACTACCCTATCAAGAACTAGAAACATGACATTGGATTTGACACATAGTTTCCGTAGTTTATTTTGGAGCTCGAACTGAAGCTGCACAGGATCCACTTCAAAAGTAGCTTTATCGGACCAATCATTCTTTGCTGTATCGTCATAAATGCCTTGTGTATTGCCTTTTGGTACTCCAGACATCTCGTTTATATATCTAGGGCCACAAGTTTTCCCAGTGAATAAAGATTTCTTCAGCGACAAGGGTTAAGAGTAATTGAGCCTGTTTCTGATCTACAACTCCCCAAACCTGGAATTGTGATTACCACTAAGCTCACACTAAACGACAACCTTATTCAAAGTTGGACTGATTGTTAATCTAAGTTGGTGCGAAGTTGAGGATTTGTCAATAGAATATTACTAGTGAATAATAGATAAATATAGATAGCGTATGTTGTACATCGACAGATATGATAGCCCCAGGACCATCCAAAAGAATACCTGGGTCGTCTTAAAGGTCAATGGGAGTTTCAAGCCTAGGAATCTTCTCAATGTTGAGTGTTTTTTCATAGATTTCACTTCAATCTCCGATCAGCTCCTATAGACTACTTTTTATAACTACACGAGATAGCCTAAACCATTGCAAGATTGCCACTACAATTGGCCCCTATATGCTGCTGGCGAATCCCCATTACTCCCATACAAAAGAGGCTTTGGAGAATTCAGTGATGTCAGCTGCGTGCAGGACGCGCACCCAGTCACAAAAATCGCTCCTTGGCCAGCCATTCAAAAGGAGGGACACAGCTTTACAATAAAAGATCAAACAGTAACAGAATCGGAATCAATTCGTTGTTGAGGAACCATGAATGTGTTAAAGTTACAGAAGAAGTATACGAATCTTGAACAAAGTGAGCTTTTCGAGATCATTGATGATTTCAGGTCCATTGATTTGGAAGATGCTGGTAGTGTTGAAAAAAAGGACGTAATCAATGCAGTTTCAAAGAAAGGCAAATATACGTACGACGAGACAAGAGAAACCTTAAAAGATGTTGATGTGGATGCCTCGGGAAAGGTCGAGTTGGATGATTTTGTCCAATTGATGCTGAAGTTGAAGGAAGGTTCGTCCGGTAGCACAGCCCATAACACTGGATCGTTAGGCGTTCCAAGCGTTGGAGGTGGTGCTCCCGCATCCCCAAGGTCTCCTAAAGCACACGCCCCGGTTGCTACTGCTAGTCTGGCTCACAAAACCTATATTGGTGGGAAAACAAGTGGTACCACTCACACCATCAATGATGAAGAAAGAATCGAATTTACTCGTCATGTTAATTCTGTTTTGGCTGGAGATCCACAAGTGGGGGATCGTCTTCCATTTGACACTAACACCTTTCAGATTTTTGATGAGTGTAGAGATGGATTGGTATTGTCTAAGTTAATCAATGACTCAGTTCCTGACACTATCGATACCAGAGTTTTAAATACTGTGGGTCCGAAGAGAAAGACATTGAACAATTTTCAAATGAATGAAAATGCCAATATTGTAATCAATTCTGCAAAGGCCATCGGATGTGTGGTGGTGAATGTTCACACCGAAGATATTATTGATGGTAAAGAGCACTTGATTTTAGGGCTCATCTGGCAGATCATCAGAAGAGGCTTGTTGAGTAAAGTTGATATCAAGCTTCATCCAGAATTGTACCGTTTATTGGAAGATGATGAGACTTTGGAGAAATTTTTGAGGCTTCCCCCAGAACAAATTTTATTGCGTTGGTTCAACTACCACTTGAAGAACGCTAAAAGTTCCAGAAGGGTGAGTAACTTCACCTCAGACGTAAGCGATGCCGAATGTTACACCATTTTGCTCAACCAGTTGCAACCCGAACATTGCAGCTTAGCTCCATTGCAAACACCCGATCTTTTGACTAGAGCCGGTCAAGTTTTAGATAATGCAGACAAAATTGGATGTAGGAAGTATTTGACTCCTACATCTTTAGTTGCTGGTAATCCAAAGTTGAATTTGGCTTTTGTAGCCCACTTATTCAATACTTATCCAGGTTTGGACCCTATCGAAGAGGATGAAAAGCTTGAAATCGAAGAGTTTGACGCCGAGGGAGAAAGAGAGGCTCGTGTTTTCACATTGTGGTTGAACTCTTTGGATGTTGATCCTCCAATTGTTTCTTTGTTTGAGGATTTGAAGGACGGATTGGTGTTACTACAAGCGTTCGAGAAGGTTATCCCTGGTTCAGTGAGTTTCAAGCACGTCAACAAAAAACCAAGCGATGGCCGCCCATTGATGCGTTTCAGGGCATTGGAGAATGCAAACTATGCCGTGGAGATCGGAAAAGCGGTTAAGTTTTCACTTGTGGGTATTGAAGGGGGAGATATCGTGGATGGCAACAAGTTATTGACATTGGGATTGGTATGGCAATTGATGAGAAGAAATATCGTCAACACTTTGGCTCAGTTAGGAAGTAGTAAAGGTACTGGCTTGACTGACGGAGACATGTTGAAGTGGGCCAACACCCAGGCAGCCAAGGGAGGTAGAGGTACCACCATCCGGTCATTCAAAGATTCGTCTTTGGAGACAGGTGTATTCTTATTGGACGTCTTACACGGCATGAAACCAGGCTACGTGGATTACGATCTTGTTTATCAAGGAGACAACTTGAGTGACGATGAGAAGTATGCCAATGCTAAGTTGGCTATTTCCATTGCCAGAAAATTGGGTGCGTTGATTTGGTTGGTGCCAGAAGATATTAACGAGGTTAGAGGTCGGTTGATCTTATCGTTTGTGGGAAGTTTGATGGCAGTGGCCGAGGGCCAATAATATTGTATTAGTTATGTGTCAATATACGACTAGAGTCACACCAGCTTCGGTGCCCATAGTGGCCGCTACTCTGTTAGCCCAGTGTAGTAAATGGGCACGACTGCGCGCCGGTTGACCAATGAAAAATTTGTGTTTAACTTGTATAAGCAACTCCTCAATCATGTCCAAGATCTTGCCTTTCACTGAAGCCAACGTCAAGAGAGTCAACTCGTTGTTCAGACAGGCGTTAAGAACAGCCTTTGACCATTCGATGAAATTCGACATCTATAGAGAACAAACCATGAAAATCAGACAACAATTCGATTCGAACAAGCACATCTCCAATCCCCAAGAATTGGAAAGAGTTATCAAAGCTGCCGAAGCCAAATTGGCAGAATGGAAACATCCCGATCCTTACACGCCCCCATGCAGACCAGGTGGTACCAAATACCAAAGAAATATCCCCCCACCTAATGAGCCTGTTGTCCCTGGAGACTGGTAAATGTGTGGACTTAATGAGACTGTCACAAGGGCAGCACAAAAATAACAATCGATGGCATTTCTGAGATACTATCTCATTTTCTGTAGCTATACATAGATCATACACATAATATAAATACGGACCGAACTTCACTGTGTAATTCTCTAACTATTAGTTACTAGTTTACCACACACACGACCGATTTAAAGAACGCACCGCAAAATGGAGTTTTGCAGCTAAACGGGAAGCCACACAGTGAAAGGATGCAGTTTTTCATGACAATTTGGTCAAAAGTCCATAGTAGCATCCTGCTTTGGGAGGAGAAGATCAACAGTCTTAATCAGAGACTTTTGGAAGAATCTCATATAATAAGCGAGCTTACTGGCACTTCTGCAATGGATGTGGGAACTATATCTGACACATTACAGATACGCAAGAAATGGATGATGAGAGTAAGGAGAATATCAAGCATTTGGAACCAGTTCAAGGGAAAATCCTTCCCCCATGGCTTAATGGTACTACGGGTGTTTCACTTAACTCTTACCTCAATAATAGGCTCATCGGCATTCAGATCTGCAGTATCAGTTATGGTGGTAGGGTGTCTAATCACAGTAGTTGTACTTTGCCTTGGATATCTACCAAAAACGGCAGAGAAAAAGACACGGCACGGAGGCAGTGAATCTAGCGAAATTCTGGATCTATCTACCACCGGTTTTACCTATAGCTCTTCCCAAGAGTTTCAAGATAGGAGCGTCCCTAATAAAGGAGATTTCAGCTTTAGCCTCCGCAGAAAATGTAGTGACTTAGAAGATACCAGCATTGAAGCTTTTGAAAAGTGGCTTAGAGAAGTGGAATGCTCAGCAGAAAATGCCAACAACTGTCAGGAACATGTTGATGACGAAGGTTTTCTTGAACACTCACTTATGGGGTTGTTTAATAATGATAGTAGAGAGAATCAAATACGAACAAAGAATAAGAAGAAGCTAATACACACGCCGAAACCTATTACAAGCTCCAAGGTTGTTATAGAGAATGAAGTACATGAAGACGAAGACTTTGCATGCTCGAATCATAAGTCGTATCTAGATTTCCATGCTTATTCGTTTCCCTTTGTTGTGAATGAAAGTGTGTTGAAAACAGACTCACGGTCTGGCGTCTGGAATTCAGAAGCAAATATCAAAGGAGGTAAGATGTGGGAAAGTGAAGAGGAGCGTCGAAGGCTTGACTCTCTTCTACTTGAATATAATAACGACATCACCGAGATGTCCCAAAGGTACAGTTCCAACTCCCATATAAAAGAAATGCTAGAATCATTTGATTGTCTTGATCCTATTGAGTTTTTTTTTCCACAAAGTGGTTCCCAGGCTGAAGTGGGTGACAGGATTTTAGTAGAATTACAAGAGAGCCAATTCGAGAAGGATATGTCAAGATTAAGTCCCAGTGATCTTCAAGATTTTAGATTTCTCATAGAAAACGAGTATGAAGGAGACTTGGAAGGTATAAAAGAGTATACAAACAAAATAAAGGAATTTTTGAATTTCTTTATTGCGCTTTTAACTCACGAGGCACTGGATTTTCAGACTCAATTGATGCACTTGATTAGGGGTATCATAACCCACTCTCAGGATCACTCTATAGCGTTTGAGGAGGCATGGAAGTTTCTAGAGAAACTAATGCTTACCATCAAAATCTCAAAAGGTCGAAACAAGACTGCTTCCAATACCTTTATTGCCCTTCTTTGTACTTTGAAGAGTGTCCACTTCTCACGTATCTTTACCACGTTCCTAAGCAAGCCCCTAGATATTTGTGAATACCAGATACTATTTCAAGGCTTAAAATTTCATATCTGTTTCAATTGCAGTTACTCAGGCTCAGACGAAGTGGTGCTCTTTCAAGGCTTGTTCAAGGCCATCACCAGAGACTTTCAAGAAAATGTTATTATCAGGGACAGTGTGGTTGAAGAGGTGATGTCAGACACCTTTTACATCCTACAAAGCTTAGAGGTATCTGCCGGGCAAGTACATCCATCGACCCCTACTCAGGAAGCATTGTGTATGTAGTCTCAATTTGCAGCCACCTTGAGATGAGGTCGTGCGTGAGCGCGGACCGTAGTGATTTTTGAGATGAGATACCAATGAGAAAGTTTTTCAAATATATAAGGAATACTATAAAATGCCTAGATCGAAACGTTCCAAGCTTGTGACTTTAGCTCAAACAGACAAAAAAGGTAAGGACAACAAAGAAAGGATCTTCGATGAAGTTAGAGGTGCCTTAGATGAGTTCAAGTATGTCTTTATCTTGAGGTTGGACGATGTTCGTACTCCGGTTTTGCAAGAAATCAGGAGTGATTGGGCAGGATCAAAGTTGATCTTGGGGAAGAGAAGAGTGTTGGAGAAGGCTCTTGGTGATACACCTGTTGAAGAGTACAAAGACAATTTGCATGAATTATCCAAATTGTGTGAAGGCGTAGTTGGATTATTATTTACAAACGAAGACACTAATACAGTTGAGGATTACTTCAATGCGTACGCCAAACAAGACTACTCAAGAGCTAAAACTAGAGCCCCAATAGATTTCACTATACCAGAAGGAATTGTATACTCAAGAGGAGGGCAGATATCCATTGAAGAAGACGTTCCCATGTCCCACTCCTTGGAAGAAACCATGAGAAACAAGTACAAGATCCCAACTAAAATTAAGTCTGGTAAGATTACTTTAGCCGAACCTTACAAAGTTTGTACCAAAGGAGAGGTGTTGGACGTCAGACAAGCTCTCATTTTGAAGCAATTCGGAGTAGCAGCTTCTGAATTCAAAGTTCAAATGTTAGGATATTACGACGGAGAAAACAGCAAGGTTGAAAAGTATTAAGGTGGCTAAAGTTTATTTCGATGAATTGTATTAAACGAAAAAAGAGTATTATACAGTAATTGGCTAGGAATTTAGTTTCCCTAAGTCTATATAGAAAAATACAGAAAGATGCACGAGTGGCACATCTCCACAGAACTTACTCACTGACCATCGTTTGAACGCACAATACTTTAGCGTTTCCATTTCCTATGTTGGTTATCCCGTAAGTGTTACCACGAGGAACTTGAAAAGTACAACCTCTAGTAACTACAAAAGTGTGATTGGATAAGTTGACTTCAAGAATTCCTTTGATGACGTGGAATACGTATATGCAATTACCACTGTTTTTACTGGACTTGAAACCCTCATGAGGGAATTCAAAGAGGGCTCCAGCAACAGGCGAATCTCCTTTGAAGACAGTGGCTAGTTTGTAATTATCAATCGATGATCCCGAAGATTCGGGGGGATCTTCAAGCCATTGGGAAAAGTCTTGCGTAAAAGCAACCAGTTGCGGCTTAGTAGTTTCCGAGTCTTTGGATTCGTATATAGGTAACAGTAAGAAATTCTCTTTGAACCATTCACTTCCTACAACCTCAGGGTCCGACTCGTAGTCGTATTCCAGTTCGGTACCACCTTGTTTTCCCGAGGAAGGATTTGATAAAGTGGACGTCGACTTCCTAGATTTTGAATTCAGACCACGAGCTCTCGAAGATCCCCTTGAGCTTCTGGTTCTTTTTGTTTCATTTGCAGGCACGGGTACGTGTATAATTTCTTTGATCTCTTGAAGGGGAATGTTGTGTATATCCTGAATTAGTGTGGTGTCTGGACCAGCCTCGTCATCGTAAGACCGAGAATAAATGACTCGTTCATTTCTCCAAAAGGCCAATGGCTGAATCTTTGTTCTTTTGCTCCGCCGAAGGCCATCCGGTGGCGGCGATGGGAGAGGTGAAGGTCTGACAGACACTATCACTGGCGCGGGAGTAGAGATAGCTCCCCTTTTATGAATCCGCTTGGAATTAGTGGGCCGTCCAAGTGCCATGTTCTTGGTAAGGGATGCCATCGACTTGCGGGACACATGGTCAGCAGGCTTGTCTTTTCCTGCAGGCTTCGCTTCAGGTTGGGACTCGGGGTCGGAATTGTCTAAGTCGTCAAGTAAATTATTGTTCAAATCATCATAGTCCATCGGCATCTCGGGGTCATCATATCTTTCTTCTGAGAGGTAGTGATGGTCCTGTGGGGACGCTTGTTCCAGCATAGGAGACTTCAAACTATACCTTTTACCACGATCCATGCCCACTATGGGACTTAAATCAACTTCGTCATCGGTGAAGTTAATCTTACGTGCAATACTGTTGCTTTTGTCTTCTGAGTCACTAACTTGTGTCCAATGCAGCAGACGTTTACGTTCCAGTTTTTCAGAAGACCGATGGTCCCTACCGTGCCGTTTGTTATTGTTCCTCGTATTATCTCCATCCTCACTGCCACTGTCGTCCTGAAAGAAATCGTCTATGTCTTCCATGTTGTATTTGTCTTTACGTAAGTTACTCCTGGGTTTGATCCCAGTCTTTCGGGACTGGGATCCCAAACTTAGTAAGTCCATTACTATTACTTATGTTTTTAGTTTGTTGTTTGGTTATTTACTTTAAGGAGCGCGCTTGAGTCGTGCACAACACCATTTGCAGCCAACTCACATGTAGAAACGGTGGAAGGTTGAGGAGAGGTATGTCTCATTGAAGAGATATATACGTACCAGTATATGTGTGACAAGTGAAATTAATCTTCACTGTTTTAAAATTTCATATTGTCTACCATATTAACTTTGTTATAGATTAAAGAATTCGAAAAACACGGTAGTGTATGGAATTGAACCTTGCAACCATCTTTTCAACTACCTTGAACACGCTTTTAAAGGCATTATCTGAATGAAGGGATTATGCTACTAAATATCCAGAAAGTCTACAACCGTTCTTGTCAACTCGTAAGCGAGCACGAAGCCATCGGAATAATTGATGTAAACCACAAACCGTGGTGAATTAGAGTCAGACGATACGTCTCGTGCAACCACACCAGTTATCGTACGGTAGCCATCCTGACCAACTGCGAGCGCAACTGCGTTCGGAAAGAGGTACTCTTGACGCATTCCAAAGATACCGCGATGCTCTGTGAGCCGAAATATCAGTACCAAACCTTGCTGACTTGCAGCTATTATACAAGATAATTCAGGGATAACGTGGGTAATAGAGATGCGATTGGAATACTGGGAGTCTTCTCCTGAAGGAAGTGGAAGATCAAAAACGGTACGGCTTGAGCAGGTACAGTAGAGACCCGGAAGAAGAAGAGCGAGCTTCTTCGAGGTAGACACCACAAGAAGTGGATCGAGTTCAAATTTCAGCATAGAAATGTCCAGTTGTTCTGGTTCTTGACAGTGAAATTTCTCATATAACTTATGGAGACGACGGTAGTCATCATCCACAGTGGTGAGTCTATCAGGACGATTAAGTGCATCGAATGATATTATTGGGCATTCAAAGTATTGGAAGGCAGCCGCCATTCCATAATGTGTATTCCATGTTTCGCTTTTGTTGGATTCCCTCACAGGCTCAGCTATACCTCCATTTAGTAGTTCACTTGCATATCTCTTTCGTGTCAGTTTGGACGTATCAGTCGGACATCTCAAAAGCTCCAGTTCTGCTAATATTCGTAGGTCTATACTGGGATCCATCGGGGTGCCGTACACTTCTGCTAACGAATCCACGGGATGGAAGTATTTCCGAGGCACTGGCCTTGTGGTCCAAGAATCTTCCTTAAGAAGTACACGGCTCGTGACTCGTGGATGAAAAAACAGCACTCTATGCAAGTGTTGGACTATTGGTTCGAGTCGTCGCATGGTTGGGTCAACGTCGTATGTCGAATTAGATACAGAGGGCTTACTAAGAGGCCCTTCAGCGATGCGAAATTCAAACCGAAAGATGACAACCTCCCCTGATATCAGGCAGCAGGACACTTCGGCATAATGTGTGTTATCGTGAGATACACCCTGACCAACAAACAGCACGTCCGGTATGTTATGTAGAATTTGATGACTTTTTACGTGGTAGAATTGCTGATCCAGCTCAATATAAACCAATAATGTCACGCATTGAGAGTTATCAGAAGCGGCTATCAAGTGAAAAGGAAGGCCTTGATGTTCGTAAGATAAGACATCAAGACCCCAGGCACTTGCCTCAAGGCGGATACGAAAGTCCGGCCGTACAGCAAGCTGAAGGGGGGATTGCGATGCTGCAAAAGCAGCAGGCGACTTGGCCGCTGCTTCAATTGATGAAATGCTATAGAGCATTACCACCCCATCGTCTGCACATATAGCTAAGGTATTGGGGATCTTTTTACTGTCAAACGTAAGTCTTTCATCAGGCATGCAACTTGAGATCGAGGGGATCTCAATACTATGCACTGGCCACCAGATAGTACGGATGTAGTTGATTGTGTGAGGAAAATAGGGCCATGTAGAAACCAAACGATCAGCCGTTAATGTGACATGTGGTTTTGTATCGAAGCGGAGCACTGGAGCTGGTGAAGGTGTAAATTGCACTCCATCCAAATAATCGTAAACTAATAGTTCAGAGCCACAAGCACTGATGTAGAATTCTCCGGTTGCCACTACGAGGTTATTCTTGAACTTTCTTGCAGAATGGTGTTGATTCAAATGAGCGTTCCCCACAAATTTGAGGTTTAGGGAGTCCGAAACCTTCGATGCGGGCTGTCTCTGGAGAAGCATCTCTGTTGATGTACGTATTATTGTCAGAAGTGCTGGATCGTTTGGAGCAGTGAGCTCACTGTGGTCAAGAAGTCTTTGCCTTCGGGTGTTGGAGTGCACTGAGAGATGTGCGTACGAGGAGACAGCTCTACGGGCTTCAGAAGATACCCCTAGTGATACAGGAGTTCCAGAAATGGAATACTCATAACAGTTATAAGTGCCAGAGTCTGAGTTTGTGTCTGAATTAGCACTCGAATCTAAATCGATGTCCAGATCCGGCTCAAGATTGGTTCTTGTGTCTCTCAAAATCAGATGAGAGAGTAAGTCATCACTGATGACATTATGCGAGTCAGTCCCTTCCTCCATCTCATCATCATCCTCGTCAAGAGCATGGTATAAAGCATTTTGTACTGCACTATTAAAGCTTTCACGACGATCTCGATAGAATGTGTCAGCATCATCGTTGGTATCAACACTGAGGAAATCGAATATTTCTTCGTTCTCGGGATCAGTAGGAGGGTTTATGGGAGGTGTGTGAATCGAGTTGAAGTTTTTCACAGTCCGACGAATGCCTCTTGATGCAAGGAACCGGGAATATGGGTCCATGAATGATGTGGCCTTAGACAGATGGGATAAAGAAATAGGACGTTTTGGCCAATATATTTCGGGAAGCAAACAATCTTTGAGGATTGTCAAATATCGGAGCAAGTAGATCAATTGGATAATCCCAAGTGATAGTAAGAGTATCTCTTGTGAGTTTGAAATTGCGGTGCGATAAATAGAAGGATAAGGTCAACAGTGAATAATTAGATCTAACAATATACCAAAAGGAACGATTTGTTCGAATGCCGATGAAAAAGATACTACAGGAAGCGGTTAAGAAAAATCTCTGGAGATTAGGCTCATCTCGGAAATTCTCTCTTACTTGAGATGCAAAATGCAAAATTTGCAATTAATTGTGCTGCAAAATATTTCAACTGGTCTAAATTGACTAAATTGAGGCTCAAAATACAGAAGCAATTCTAGATATGTTTCAAAAGGAGTGCCATTGTAATGACCATTCACTTAACTGTTGGCAGGGTCAAGTTCCCTTCAAGTTGTGTTACAAGTTTCCAATGGGTGCGGTATCGTCGTATCGTCGTATCGTCGTAGTGACACTCAGATCTTCCAAGACTCGCAAGAAAATATTGAAAAAGCATTCAGGTTATTATGACACACGCAGATTTCGTTAATAGCGTATACGATAACAAAGCCGAGATGCTTGAACAGACTGTTGCTTCATACGAAGCGTTGAGTACAGATACAGAAAACTGGGTTGCAAACCTTGCCAATTGTAGCTCACTTGTGTGGCACGGATACCATGCAATTGGTGTTCCAATAAATTGGGCAGGGTTTTACGTGGGCACGGATAGCCTCCTTACATTAGGTCCCTTCCAAGGGAAAGTTGCTTGTCAGACCATTGAAGTTGGAAAGGGTGTTTGTGGTGCTGCTGCTGCAACGAAAAAGACGCAGCTTGTACCTGATGTTCACAACTTCCCTGGCCACATCGCATGCGATGGTGATACGAATTCTGAGATTGTGGTGCCAATAATAGTAGCGGGAAAGTGCATTGGAGTTCTTGATATCGATTGTCTCGATAAAAATGGGTTTGATGAAGAAGACCGTCTTTATCTTGAGAGCTTAGTCGAAAAGATCGCAAAAACATGCAAATTCAATATCTGAACATGATCGGCCCCAACAATATAAGACCAAAACATTGATAAGAACAAAGTGTAAAAGCAATCTGTTAGTGTGGTAGCCAGTAAACAACTACAAGTTTTATAGCTTAAACGTTTATATCGAATATACATAAATACACCTGAAGAGCAGCGGTAGCATTCTAAAGGGGAAAACCTATTAGCGTTGTTCACGTCTTTGCTGTTCCCTATCCAAATTGTGCTTTAAAAGAGCTTTAGCTTTGTCCACCGCAAAAGAAGTTCCAGATATAGTAAAGACTCGTTCTGACAGACCCTCAAGCTCATCGGATATTCCGATGATAGCTCCCAGGATCTTCCGAACACCTTGGATTCTGGAACCATTCTTGCCTATAAGGGCCCCAACAATATCCTTCGGAAAGGATATAGTAGTAGTCACTAGGCGGGCTTGATTCAGAGATGGAGATGGAGCTGCTGCCACCGGGGCCGCATCGACCCGTCGAGGCCTAGGGACATAATAGCTTGTTCCCACTACTCCACCAAAATCTTCAATCAAACACCTGCTGATTACTCGAAGTGATTCGTACAACACAGGAACACTCCCTTGCAATTCTACCAACCTCTCATTCGATCCTGGAAGAAACAGTTTCAGGGCAATCATCAGGACTCCAAATACCTGTTGAATTCTTTGGATTCGGGCACCTTTGGCACCAATAATGGTACCCATTTGGCTGTTTGGAATAAGTAACCGGAGTACCGTGGTTTGTCCTGGAATATTCTTATGGATGCTAAGTTGGCGAAGAGGGAAATGTGGATACTCCTCGAAGGGGGGTGGTGTTGAAGTAGGGGAGGATCCCAGCAAGGCTCCAGCAGGAGACGCCGATGCTACTCCAGCCTCGCGCTGTTGGGCTTCAATAAGGGCTTGCGAAAAATAGCTGATAGCCTTGGAGCAGTTATCCAACGTACCTGAGACAGTCAATATACGCTCTTGAGTTCGTGGGAGAAGTTTAGAAATACCTGCCTTAGTCTCGGTTTCTTGTCGAATGGAGTTGATTATCAGGCCCGACTGGCCGATAAGACACCCAGACTCTTTGGAGGAAATAAGAAGCCTGTAATTGATAAGGGCTGTGCCGTTTTCCATTGTGACTTGCGGAAGCACACCGTCATCTTCGCCTGTTGCTGCTATAATCCCAGGATCAATGACACTGCTGCTGCCATCATGACTGACTAATTTGTGAGGGTTGGGGCTGATACTATGATCAGAGTTTCTGGGGAAATTGGGGGACGACGATTGGTCCCTATCACTGGAGTTGACAGCTTCCAGGCTCTGGGAGGATGGAGCTTGAGCTTCAAGTAGATCTTTTGAAGACCCTTGGGTGGAATCAAACGACTCAAATAATGATTCAGTCATTAATGATTAGTGTAATGAAGTAGGACACCACAAACTAAAATACAATTGTAATATACAAATACCGTCAATAATGTAGACTAATGAAAACCAATGCCAGATACCGCCAATAATAAATCACTTAAATTGAACAACTTGATACAAAAAACGATACAAAAATAACGATACAAAAACAAAATTCAAATACAAAAATAGAAAAAAATTCTGGCTGGGGGAGAATGGCCTAGAATAAAAAAAACCTGGGAGGGAAGGATCGGTTAGAACGTAGTTAAACGACTTTGTTAATCGAAGTATTTTCCTAGGCAATTGAATGATCCTGAGGTCGGTGTGAAGAAACAGATTAATTGGAAATTTTGGCACTTGATTGTGAAAATTTTTTTGACGATGGTGGACGGCAGGAATTGAGAGGGGTTTTGTACAAAAGTAAAAATTCATTTAAGAGGGGTGTTTACCTATTATTTTTTTATCAAAAATTGTCTCCTTCTGGCTCTGGCATCAAATTAAATTATTCATTATTCCTTTAACTCTCACAACGCCTTTCTTTCAGGCTGCAAAGGTTACGAATATATGGACTCAGGAGGGGTGGCTCTTTCTTCAGTGAAATTGGAAGCTGAATCGAACAAAATGAGCATACGCTATTGGCTTAGTGTTTGAAACACCAGGAGCGTTTTACATCGAGAGTGAAATGAGTTGATTTAAGGAGAAGTACAATCTCGCCAATTCCTCTCGAGTGGTGCTGTTGAAACGATCTGGTTTTTCTTTCCAGTTTATAGAGGTGTACCAATAGGCCCATCGCTCTGAATTAAATACACACCAACCTGATAAAGGGATAGAAAGATTGTTGCTGTGCTTTTCAATGTACGTATATGACGTCTTATTGATAGTATGTTTTTTGTGTTTGATTACACACCCAACACCGTTTTTTAGTTTCTCTGCATAACCTTAAAGATCCAAAAAGGTTATACTGCAGAAAATAAGTCGTGTTGCATAATGGGTCCGGATACGAATTGTAAGCGAAATGCTAGGATTTCGCATCGAAACTTAACACATGTAACGGGGATTATGAGGAATGGTTGGTGGCTGTCTCAGCTACCGTGGAAAAGCGATACATGCTATGGTTGAAGTGAAATTAAGGAAATGCGGTGGTGAGGCTGATTTCAGTTTCGTTTTGCTTGTATTAAAGTTATGTCATGAAATGAAACTAGCCCATCCACCGTCATGCAAATGCTTTAGAGCTTCAGGTAGCGCGTTTAAGCTCTGAAACACTTCCATTCCTTCTGTACCTCGCTATTGTTCAACCTATTACCAGCGTCTGCTTGATTGTATGCATTGCGGCTACGCTAAGCGACTAACAATTGCAGATTGCGAATCCGAAGGAGGTGGGGTGTACTAGATGTCCCCAATTGGAATATTTACGTTTGGAATAGGTATTCACGTCGAATGGATCCTTGCCCGGACTATTAAGATTTGCAACCGTGGTCCATTCATCTGCCACGTAGTATGTCGCCAACGGTACGGTAGATATACACTTTCACCTAAATTTGAGACACAACAAGCGGTTAACAGACCCGCAAACAGTATCTAGGCAGCAGATGCAAATGATGCATACTTATTGCGCAACTATAACACCGAGATATTTGAGGCTATTATCGGGACAGTTTGATTCGGTCTTGTAACGTACCAGGAAATAATCCACCCTCACAATTGTTCCGGATGTCGCGGGGATGTGTCTTCCTGTTACTACAGGTACGACTCAGCCGGGAGCGCTTGGTGGATAATAAGATAAGTTTTTCAGCTACAAGAAGTAAGGTTCACTTGGTCGAGATTGGTATCTAAATAAGCACCAATGCCGTTGTATGACATCGTTCTTAACTATGCAAACGCTATTGATCCTGCTGTCGGTGCGTTTATGGCACAAGCTGTGATAGCAACCGCCATTATATATGTGGCCAGTTGCAGATCCTACGAGCGTGTAATAATGTGTACAGACGATATCATGGACCTCGGGGCCGGCTCTTCTGTTCTTCCGGTCGACGGCTACACTGCCCTAATACTACCCGCAGCCCCAGCCACAGTGCTATTGCTGTTGTATTGGTTGAGCCCAGAAACCATTGCGGTCATATTGAGGTACGCTCACAAAGTGGTGCCAGTATTGGCTCTAGGATTCACAACCATTGCCGCCAGCCATGTCGTAGAGCAGGTGTTCAAGGGGTTAGGAAAAGAGGTCCCACGGGTGGTGATCTCTTCCACCAGTCTTCCTCCTGGTTACGTGGCAGCCATACACTACGAATCAGTGGGAATCAAGCACGTTTCCCAGTTCAAGAAATATCTTCGTCGTCACGGAATACGACTCGTAGAGTGCTCCGAAAAGTTTTCTGGCTCTCATGCTAACAGCGCAGGCTTGGTGGTAGGGTTGGGCCAGGTATTGGGACTAGCTGTGGCAGGTTTCATCTCGTACCAATATCATTATGGGGACGCTTCAACCCAATGGGTGTATGCCAACAGTATAGCCGTGGGAATTGCGGTGGCGTTTCTACTCATGGCTCAATTCGGTTCCATACGGACTGCCACCATGGTGCTTTCGGCCTTTACAGTCTACGATGCCTTTTTTGTCTATGGGTCTGATGTGATGCTCTCGGTGGCCCTGACGGTGGACGTGCCAATAAAGCTTACTGTTCCCTACGGCGAGGGAAAACATCAGGCAATTCTTGGCCTCGGCGATGTGGCTTTACCTGGTCTCTTTATATCGTTGTGCAGGCGTCTAGGAAAAGGCTACTTCCATGTGGCAATGGCTGCTTATATCGTCTCTTTAACAGGATGCTACCAGGTGGTAATCACAACGGGGCTGGGACAGCCAGCTCTTGTTTTCATTGTTCCAATCTTGCTCGGACTGGTGAGCATTTATGCATTGTCCCGGGGCGAATGGTCAAAGTTCTGGCACTTCTGTGATGTCATAGAACCCTATGATGATGACAAAGACTTAGTCAGTGACGAGGAAGACGTAAAATCTCTTCCATATGACTTAGGTATCGATCTGCTCGAAGATGAAGACCTGGATAACACATATGAGCTAGATTCGTATGACGAATGGGAATTTCGTGTAGAGGAGCTTAGAGACCAGGTCACGGATAGAGACAGCGACTCTAGCGACGCTGATAATAATGCCAATGAATTAGGAGATGGCCTCTATAACTTTATTGATAGCGACGATGACCAAACCTTTGTGATTGGAAGTGGCAGTGAAAAAGGAAGTGGCAGTGAGTCTGAACTCAACGAGGGATCGGAGAGTGACGACGCTAACGATGACGAAGCTTTTGCAGATGATGAATTGGACCAAGAAGGACTTGCTAAATTGATAGCTGACTCGAAGACAGTACCCAGACCTTGGTATGACGAGTGATCGAACACGTCCTGAGACACTACGGAACCCCCTGGAATATACAAATCGATTTGTAGAATATCCTCTCCTTTATGTACTCTGTTAACTGATCGTACCGACTTCTCCAGCCCTATTTCCAAATAAACAACATGAATAATATGGTCCGTCCTTACTTACTTGAAAGCACAACTCTCTTGTGCAGCCACTATCTGCCGACACTGGGCTATTCTCTACACTCATTGCCAGTATCAAACCCATACGAGGCACGTGACCCAACTCCGCGACACAAAATTTTCATCAATGCTTCGATCCATATTCACCTCTTAGTATCTGCTAGTTCACAATGGTGTTGGCAGACTTGGGAAATAGGCTCAAAAGCGCCCTTTCTTCAGTGTCTTCGGGAAGTGACGATGAGATCGCTGCGCTACTCAAAGATATCTCCAATGCATTGATTGAGTCGGACGTCAACTTCAAGCTAGTGTTTCGCCTCAAAGAGAATATCCGCCAAAAAATTGATACCGACTCGTTCAAGAACGACCTGGTTGCGAACAAAAGGAAGAAGCTCCAGAAGGCGGTTTATGATGAGCTTGTTGCCCTTATAGATGCTTATGAAGAGCCTCCTCAGATCAAAAAGCTCACTTCGTCGTCGTCGTCGACTTCTGCCAAAGGAAAGAAAAAGCTAGTCAAGAAGAGAGAATCCCATGTGATCATGTTTGTGGGTCTTCAAGGTGCCGGTAAAACCACCAGTTGTACCAAGCTTGCCGTCTACTATAAGAAACGAGGGTATAAGGTTGGTCTTGTGTGTGCCGATACATTCAGAGCTGGTGCTTTTGATCAGTTGAAGCAAAACGCCATCAAAGCCAATATTCCATACTACGGTTCCTACCTTGAAACAGATCCGGTGAAGGTGTCCTCTGAAGGTGTCGCCAAGTTCAAAGACGAAAGATTCGACATCATTATCGTGGATACCTCCGGTCGTCATAAGCAAGAAGAATCATTGTTTTCAGAAATGGTTCAGATTAGCGAGAAAATCGTACCCAATCAGACAGTTATGGTAATGGATGGATCGATTGGACAAGCTGCAGAAGAACAGGCTAAAGCATTCAAAGAGGCATCTGATTTCGGATCGATTATTTTGACCAAAATGGATGGTCATGCCAAAGGAGGTGGTGCTATCTCAGCCATTGCTGCCACCAAGACTCCCATAATTTTCATTGGTACAGGTGAACACGTGTCAGATTTTGAGCCATTCAAGCCTTCTTCTTTCATTTCCAAACTACTTGGAATTGGCGATTTACAGCTGTTGATGGACCATGTAAAGCTGTTGAATTTACAAGATGATGAGAATCATAAGAAAACCATGGAGCACATCAAGGAAGGAAAGTTCACTCTCAGGGATTTCCAGACACAGATGAATAATTTTATGAAGATGGGACCATTGACGAACATTGCCAGTATGATTCCTGGTATGAGCAACTTGATGGGAGGTGTGGGAGAAGAGGAAGCCAGTGCTAAGATGAAGGATATGATATTTATTATGGATTCTATGACACAACAGGAGTTGGACAGTGATGGAACTATTTTTATTGACCAGCCAGAACGTATAGTAAGAGTTGCCCGTGGTGCTGGTTGTGCAGTTATCGATGTCGAAATGGTTTTACAACAACAACAAATGATGAGCACTATGGCCCAAACGGCCAAGTCAACGCAGGCAATGGGAGCCAATGCACCAGGAGGAAACGCTAATATGAGTAGAATGATGCAACAGGCTCAAAGCAATCCAGGTTTCATGCAAAACGTCCAAAATATGATGCAAGGAATGGGAGGAGCTGGTGGGGCACCAGGTGGTATGGCTGGATTGATGAACAATCCAAATATCATGGCACAAGCACAAAGAATGATGCAAGATCCAAACATGATGGCCCAAGCTCAACAAATGATGAGAAACCCTGGAATGATGCAACGTATGATGAGCCAGTTTGGTGGAGGAGCTCCATTTGGTTGAAGCTAACATTGTCTCTGCACTTGTATAATTTGTAATCTCCCTCCCCCTTAGTAAGCAATACAACAATATCATAGTCCGGAACGACAACGAAGTTCTACAGTTTACATGCGTATAACCTCCAATCCATTCCAAAGAAAATAGCACCTTCACATTTACATCGAGCGAGAGGACTAATGAAGAACAGAGGCACCATGACTCAAATATACGTAGAATCAGAATCGAAGCCTAATTGTAGTTTTAGCTGCAACAAGCGTTTTTTTTTTATTAACCTCCAACAAGTTCTTTTTCTGTCAGTGGGAGCCATGCAGTTAGTCTGAAAACACGTTCAAACACAATACGAAGCACGCCTCCGACCCACCTCACTGCCACACACTCTACAGTCCCACCACTTCTCGTCGCATATTCCATACTCCGTTGTCTTACTCTTGATACCCCAATCGGATTTATTGGATTATTCCAACAGTAAATGAGAATGCGCATCATTTGTTATCATCATCGACTAACATCTCTTCAATGACCGAGGCAACACCAACCAACAGCAACGACTTCGGCTTCAGTGAAGAAGTCGATTGGTTCCTCAGAGATACAGCCGTGACTCCTGCACCAGCCAAATCTACCAATGAGCCACCTCTACCTCGTCCATCTCAGAAATCAAATCCCCTCCCTGGAGAAGTGAGTCCCCACTTAACCACCAGCATTTCTAATTCCAACGATCATGTGGTGCTGAAGACTCGGCCATCAGTTGCCACCATCCAAGAGGATTCGGTTCTTCTGCTGCCGGCTCTTGAGAGAGAAAATCGACGTCGCTCTAACTCGACATTGTCTAATCCCCCATTACTGCCACAGTTATCCGGATCTGCCTCTCCGAGTGGGTTCCTCAACAAGATCAAAACTCGGTTCCATAGACTGCCACCAGTAAGTCCCAATATCCCTGAGCTGAGCCCTTCCACATCCGATCTTTTCAAAGACAGTTTTCGTCTCAGTCGAACCCAAAGCAACGAGCTTTCACGAACCAATTCTAGTAAAGGAGGCCATCATAATTCCGGATCCAAACAGACGCATTCAGGTGCACATAATTCTGACATTTATGGCTTTATGGGAGGCGTTGGTAGCGGAAGTTCTAATAATTCTTCCGACCCGAAACTTGACGAGTATGTCAATTTCTTCTCCCAGAAGTCCTTATCACGATCGAACTCACGTAAGCTGTCAATACTGGAACCGGTCAGCCAACACAGTATAGAGGAAGACAAGTCGAACTCCAAATTTTCCTTCCTTCGTCGTCGATCGTCTGTCTCATCATCAGGAGCAGCTGCTACTGATTCGAAGCCATCACTTCCATTAGTGTCAGTAGCCACAGAATATAATAGAAGACCAACGTGTGCAGTGCCCGATGATGACGGTTCTAAATATTCTGCTTGGCTTCCAAAGAATTGGAAAGAGCTCTCTGCACCAGCAAATGTTGGAACTCTTCAACCTGTTCTACCAGAGTTTGAGAATTTAAAGCCCTTGAAACGGGTGTGTTTCCACAGTTCGACCTTCCTCATTGATCCACCACAGCAGATTCCCTCCAGAAATCCAAGGAAGGGTAATGTAGAGGTTTTGCCAAATGGAACACTTAAAATCAAACCTTTGACGGAAGAGGATAAGAAAGCCATTGAAAAATCGCATGCAGGACAAGGAGGTGGAATAGTGGTAGGTGGAACTGGAACTCTCCACTACTTAGAGAAACTGGAAAAGGACAAGGATGGTGGTGAACATGGTAAAGAGAGAGAACAAGATGAAAGGGATAAAGCTAAAGCGGCTGGGGTTCCCCTCATCGAGAAACCTTTGATACCTTGCTCTTCACGAAGGTATACAGTTCCAGTGGAAAAAATGGCATTGGATCTTATGTATACTAGATGTTGCCATCTTCGTGAAATACTCCCTATTCCAGCTATTCTTAAGCAGATACCGAAAGATTCCATGGCCCCACTTCCGATTCTTCAATTCCGGAACCCTAATCCCACCATGGTAGAGATTCAAACATTTTCAGATTTTATTCGAATTGCTCCGATCATCTGTATTTCATTTGATGGGGTGAACTTGTCTACTGAACAATTCAAAATTGCCTTAAGTGCCATGAGTGCCAAAACCCAGCTCACTAAACTCAGTCTAAGGAACACGCCAATAAATGCAGAAGGATGGCTGCTTTTATGTTGGTTCCTTTCGAGGAACACAGTTCTCAGCAAGTTAGATATTACGCAATGCCCCCAACTTACCGTTATCAACGTGAAGACTAAAAAGAAAAAGTCTCAAAAGGAAGACGAGATCGTAAGGATGACATGCAATAGCGAGAACCGAAGTGACATGGATTGGCAACTTTTCACTGCCACAATTATAGCTCGAGGTGGAATTGAGGAGCTTATTTTGACCGGCTGTTGCATAACAGATGTGGATGTGTTTGACAAGCTTGTTCGTAGAGCCCTTTCCATCAATACCAACAGGCTTGGTTTAGCCTACAACAATTTCACACCGAAGCACATGCAAACCATATTAAGTGAGTGGCTATTCAAGCCTTTCGTGCGTGGAATCGATTTAGGGTATAACGATTTCTCTGTTACCCACCAATACTTAAAAGTATTACTCGACCTTCACAAGCAGCCAGGATTTACCAAGAAGCTCGAAAGTCTGGAACTTATGTTTTTGAGTCTCAACTCCACAAATCTTAGATACAGTGAAGACTTCAAGACTATTTTAGAATCAGTTCTATTGAAGCTCCCCAAACTTAAATACTTGGATTTGTCAAATAATCCTAAGCTTTTTGTGTCGCCGGAAGGTACTAAAGATCAGAACGAGGCCATCAACTATTTTGTCACCAAGATGCCCATGTTCCCTCAACTCGTAAGGTTCCACCTTGAAGGCAACAAGCTTACCCCACAATCGATCACTTCCATTGCCAATGTGCTTCCATTTTGCAAACACCTTGGATACTTCTCTCTTTTGGGTAACGAGTTGGATTTGGCAGCAGCTGCAGCCCTTACTCACGCTGTCAAGAATAGTAGGAACTTATGTAAGCTCGAGGCTGATTTCGATGAAGTGCCTACATACTTTAAAGATCGGGTAGGTCTTTACTCCATGAGAAACATGGAAAACAATATTTATCACTCCCATGGAGTGGGACACGATGTTGATGAGCATAATGAGGAACTCACAGGTCAATTGAACGAGATTTTGGAGCTCAAAGCAAGAGGAAAACTCGACCTTGAGTCAGACCTTGTTCGTAACTTTATTACAAAGGCCACAAGAATTCGAGCTGAATTGAGAGCTGCTGTCAACTCGATGAACAACCTTCAATTAAAACAAGAGCTATCATTAGAAGGTAAGGAAACCCTTGTGCGGTTAATTTTCATTGATTCTTCTATTGGTAAGGCCATGGAGTTGATTGACGATAAATTTCTGTCCGAGGACATGACTAAGCCTTTTGCAGGCTCTGAGTCATATAGTACTCAAGACAGCGATTCAACATACGATGGTGACTCCGAGGTGCCTGGCACCACCAAGTTCAGCGAGAATCTTGCCAGTGGACATCTTTCTCCTGGCTCTAAAACTAAATTCCCACCGGCTATCTCCCGTACTAGCTCGAAAACTTCACTCAACCAACTCGATAAAGAAGAAGGAAATATGCATAGAATATCGAGCAAGATCGATCTTGCTCTGGAACAAATGAATGATATGTCTGGTGAACAGATACGAAAGAAAATTGCAAGCATTAATTTGGAACAGCTTCCAGCTGTTATTGAGTTCGTTCAAAGCTTAAAGGAGAAGGGTGTGGACGTGCTGACTCTCTTCAAAGAGATGCACAACAAGAGTACTCATGACGAAGAGGAAGAAGGAGGAGGAGCTATCGATATTGACTACATAACAGACAGATTGAAAAAACTCACTAGTGCTTCACCAGGTCCTACAGAGGATGCAAAGGACACAAGCAAGTCAGCCAAACACAATGGTGGTCCTGCCTTGAACTCAGAGGACTCAACTGAGCATACACAGACTGCTACTCCTATGTCGATGGTTGACAGTAAACTTCTCGATGCGTCGACAGGAAAGGAAATGAACGAACTCTACGATGAGATGTTGCACAAGTTCAACTTCAAATAGATATTCCTTTTTATATATATATACACCTAATGAGTATACACAACATAGCACTTATTGAGCCCTTTCATGTGTTGTACTCGGAATTTATAGCCATGGCAACGAGTTTTTGTTCTAGTAGTCGTCATCATCAGAGTCCAAGATTGGATCTTTACGTCTCTTAAACTCGTCGTCATCATTGTCATCATCATCGTCGTCTTCTTTCTCATCTCCTGCCCCCGCAGGGCCTGTCGTGGTAGACTGTTCTTCCAAGTCTTCACAGGCGTCGATCCAGTCACTGTATATATCAACTGGCTTGGACAACGAGTGGATGTTACTTTGAAATGTTTGTCCACAGATCTTACAATGAAGTTCACCAATTCCGTTTTTTTTGTCCAAGATACATATTACAGATCTCTCATGATTGCAGAAGAGGCACGTGAAGGTGATGTCCAATGTTTGTTTGACCTTCTTAGTTGGTGTACGAGACGATGACTTTCTCTTTCCCATGCTTGATGTTTTTCGAGGTGAATTTTTCGTCTTCAATCTTCGCGATGTTTTAGGTGTAGGAGGAGGAAGCGATGGCTGCCAAGTAAGAATTAGGCAATGGGGAGAATTGTGCTCCGAAACGTTGTAGTACATGCCAGGGGTGGGGGACTATGTAGTATGGTTCTAGGACATTGACTGCTCGGGAAAAGGTTTGTGTTGGATTGCCCGTGATCTTGTCAGGAACAAGGGCTCTGTAGCAGTACGACCAGGTGGACGTATGGGTCCAATAGGAAAGACGCCATACATGTATAGATATATGTCTAACAGAAAAATATGGTTCTTTTGTTGTCAATGTTTTTGTTATGTTGAGAGAAATATGCTTCAAATATCGGCTGCAAAAAAGCTCTGCCTAATCCTAGTTGGCTCGTACCATCAATAGATAAGGGACCGAGTAATTTGCCCCCTAAAAAAGGGTCCCGGCCATCGGTTCAATATGATCATACCTCGATCTAGCCATATCCTTTTCTAGACGTGGAATCCATTCCCATTGTATACCGTACAAAGTCGATAATCCCAACGTCTCAAGCCAAGATCAAAAACCACCCAGTTGAAAAACCTAAAAAACACTATCTTTACCCCAAAAGACCCCCAAGCAGAATTTATAGCATCCCAGGGCCATCTTCCCACTCACCAGGTACCTCTAATATCCTAGTGTCTATGACATCGCTTGTGCCAAACTCCGGCCGCTGATTCGCGGAGTCAACCGAGAAAAACACTTCACCTAACCATATCCAACATAGATCCTATGTCAGAAACAACTACGAGGCCAGTAAGTAGCTTCCCAAGTCATTCCCCATGCGGAAGTCCATAAAATCTTTACTAACTCAATTCGAAACGGGCCAAGACCTCCATTGCGTGCACTCACTGTCACCGATCTCACATGACTTGTGACTCTAACAGGCCCTGCAACAGGTGTCTCAAAAGAGGGCTACAGGAAACCTGTATCGATGCTCCTCGAAAGAAGAAGAAGTATCTCGCAGATGCTCCTTTGAATGCCTATCATAATGGTCTGCTTCAGCATCAAAACGGAGACAATACATCTGGCAACACATCCCCGGTACCGGCCCCCATTATAGAACCATCACATCAACAACCTGTCCGAAAGCCTGTTCATATTAATTACGGTGTTTCCAATAGCTTACACAATGGCAACTCTGACCCGGATCTTCTTCATCGGAGGAGCAAGTTCATGTCATCGGCTGCGGATATGGAGTACTCCACACTTTCTTCCATCATCTCTGCAGACGTTCTATCCAAATCCCTGACTGATCATACCCCGAATCTGGTGCTATCGCCCGAAGTGTCTCCACATGTGGGGCAACCCTACAATGAGCCCACGCTGCCCAATACGGCCATCAATGAGGCATTCCTCATCGGTAACAATGGGTCCACAGCAGCTGGTCCAACACTGGTTTCGGGGCATAACAGTTCCACCACACAACAACCACGTAACTACCACAAAAATGACAACGACGTTCACACTAAAGGGTCTCATTATGATCCGGCCATCAACCAATACTTTTTGGGGCCAGACTCAGACTCAAATGATAAGTGTACAATGTACCCTGAAATTCAGGAACAAGTGGAAATGCTACGCTTAAAGAACCCTGCTGCATTCTACGATCGTAATGTCCGGCTGGCTATCTCGTTTGTAGTGGGAATACTACCGGAGGACCTGAGTTATACGCGAGTTCTGGACCCTTCTAATGCCATCCAACAATACATAAAAGAACCAGAGGATATCTACGAGAAGGTAAACAAGCCTTACTCGTACACCCCTGGCTACCATCTGCTAATTACATACCTTCGTCGTCGGTTTAGCAAAGAAATGCTTGTGCAAATGGTGGAGTCCATGGCTACGTTTCGGCCTTCTTTTATAGCCTGTACAAATGCCCTTAAGGAACACGATCTCATATTCATGGAGCAGTGTTTCCAGCGGACACTCCTTACCTATGATCCTATCATTAAAGTAAGTGGGACACCCACCATAGTATGGCGTCGGACAGGAGAAATAGCATACGTTGGCAACGAGTTTTGCATTCTTACAGGCTGGACTAAAGAAGAGCTTCTAAGCCAGAAAAAGCGGTTCATTGTAGAACTTTTGGACGACAAGCTGGTGTTGGAATACTTCCAACTCTTTCTGAGCATTGCATTTGGAGATTTCTTGGGGGCCACAATGACTGAGTGTACACTTCTCACCCGGAAACAGAACGTCAAGATCCGTACCAGATGCTCATGGACCTTGAAACGTGACGTCTTTGGAATTCCTATGATGATCATAGGCAACTTTCTCCCCATCTTGTCGTAGGAGCAGTTTTTATGTCACGTGATTAAATGTAAACCCTGCGGTTATCTGCGCGAGATCCCTTTTGGTTCCAGCTACTAACAACCTCGTATCTATGACACGGCTCACAGGTTCATTGGTTACAAGCGTGGCCATCATGTGCCTTGGGTCCCTCCAGTTTGGGTACCACATGGCCGAGCTCAATTCCCCCGAATCCATCATCGCTTGCAATGTATCCAAGCCCCAAGACATTCCATACGAACAATCGTGGTTTGGCCAGCACAATTTCGTCAGATGCATTCCACTAACCACAGAACAGGTGGGGCTCATCACCTCTATTTTCAGTATTGGTGGACTCATTGGCTCCCTCTATGTTGGAACTGTGGCCGACCGAATTGGCAGAAAGAAAACTTCGATGCTACACTGTGTTATCTACTTCATTGGATCACTGCTTAATGGGTTTGCCCAGAACTACGTATCGTTGTTGTTTGGCCGTTTTGTTGCGGGACTTGGCGCTGGGGCTGCTCTTGTTGTGACTCCCGTCTTCATCAACGAAGTGAGCCCCTCAGATTCGAAGGGGCTTTTGGGTTCCATGAATCAAGTTTCTGTGAACATTGGTATTTTAGCCACTCAGTTGTTGGCACTTCGATGGTGTAACAACAACGACTGGAGGTACCTTTTGCTCACAGGGGCTTTGATTTCCCTTGTGACTTTGGTACTAATCTACGGTTATGTTGATGAGTCTCCTATGTGGTTGGTCAACAATGGACACCCTCATGAAGCAATAAGATGTTTACACAGACTAAGAGGGGGCGAGTACCACAGTGTGCGTGCGGAGGTTGACGGCTGGTTGGTTCCCGGTGAAATGGATGTAGCTGAACAGTTGTTGGACGAAGAGCTGGCTCCGGAACCTGATAACAACGCATCACCGCAGACGTCTGTAATATCTCTCGACACTTATCTCAGGCTGTCCGAATTCAACCCCAGTAAAATCGTGGCTACAGGAATCCTTGTACTTCAGCAGTTCTGTGGAATCAACTCTATTGTATTCTATGGAGTGTCTGTGTTGGTGTCTATTTTTCCTACCCATTCGATCGTGATTAACTGCTTGATCTCGGTTACAAATGCAGTGGTGACGTTTGTGGCTGCTGGGTTTGTCGATCATCTTGGACGTAAGCCGCTCTTGCTACTGTCTGTTGCGTTCATGGGAATAGCTACTGTGTTCATGGGTTTCGGAATCATATTCAGAAGCCCATGGTTATCAATAGTAGGCACCTTTACGTACATAACTTTTTTTGCCATAGGCTTGGGACCCATTCCGTTCTTACTAGTGGGAGAGGTCACACAGCCCCGTGCTAAAGCTTCGGCCCAAAGTTGGGGTACTACAATGAACTGGCTAGCCACCTTTATCGTTGGCTTTTTGTTCCCGATCCTCAAAAACACTTGGCTTGGAGGTGGAGTTTATTTCATTTTCACAGTCATGTGTGCCTTCACATTCTTGTTCATCCGTGCTAAGATTCCGGAAACCAAGGGTAGAAAGTCATACGAAGAAGTCTGGGGTAAATAAATTCCTCTCATATATAACAATATAATGATCCATGAGGGCTCCGTTAATCCACGTGATATGTTCTAGGGCTTGAGGTGACTGTAGTTTTTCGCAGTCGTGTGTGTACGTGAAAACTCTCTCAGTTCTTGCAATACTCATTAAACTGAAAAAAAATCTTTCTCACAGTTTAACATCTTCAAGTACTATGCCTACTAGATTAACTAAGACCAGAAAACACAGAGGCCACGTTTCAGGTATGTAATGATGATAGAAAAGTAGACAATGATTCGTGATTCATGAAGAACATGATACCTTCCCCGATATAAACAGATTCACATCCCATACAAGCAGTAATTTTGCTGAGTGAAAATTTTTGTCAAATAAGATATTATGTTTTAAGTCCACTCAACAGTGCCATTTTCAGTTTGAATATGTTGAATTGTGATACTCCCATTCAAAATGGAACAGTGGTTTTTCACTGGGTCTTGCCAACGAGTTGGACGTCGAAACAGGAAAAATTGTCCATCAGTTTAACATCAAATATACTAACAAACTTATAGCCGGTAACGGTAGAATTGGTAAGCACAGAAAGCATCCCGGTGGTAGAGGTATGGCTGGTGGTCAACATCACCACAGAACTAACTTGGATAAGTACCATCCTGGTTACTTCGGTAAGGTCGGTATGAGATACTTCCACAAACAACAAAACCACTTCTGGAGACCAGAAATCAACTTGGACAAATTGTGGACTTTGGTTGACGAAGAAAAGAAGGACGAATACTTGAAGTCTTCCTCTTCTTCTGCTGCCCCAGTTATTGACACCTTGGCCCACGGATACGGTAAAGTCTTGGGTAAGGGTAAGTTGCCAGAAGTTCCAGTCATTGTCAAAGCCAGATTTGTTTCCAAGTTGGCTGAAGAAAAGATTAGAGCTGTTGGTGGTGTTGTTGAATTGGTTGCTTAAGTTACCTAACTAATCATGTTTATATAAGACGAAAGTTATATAAAATAATATATTTTGTAAAATATATGATACTCAAGTAGTCCGAAAGGCCCTCGATTCTGGTCACTACCCTCCATTTAAATAATGGATATCTGGTTTCACCCGTTTATCTCTCCCTCCACCAGTTTGGGCATTTGTCTCCGTGGGCCATCTCCGAATGCTCCTTCATACAGTCGCACTGTTTACAATTTTTAAGCATGTTTGAAAAGAATTTACTGCTTCTCAAACACTCTGTTGTGAAAACACCGTTGCTAACTAGGCCGCTCATGAGCTCCCCCAATATCACCAGACCAGTAAATACCACCATAGGGCAGTGGAAACCCGAAGATCTGGTCCCAGAACGTGTTAGACAACTTCTTGCGACTACTGGTTCTAAGAAGCCTACCAACTATGTCCTTGCATTCATTCAGATCGTCCGTCTTTTGAAGACCCAAAAGAGGACTGGGTGGTTGGACAGAGACGTACCAGAAAACAAGACTGAGAGTATAGCTGACCACATGTATAGAATGTCAGTTATCTCGATGCTCATCCCCAATCTTCACAACAAAATCAACATTGACAAGTGTGTCAAGATTGCAGTAGTCCATGATATTGCCGAGTCATTAGTCGGAGATATCACCCCTTTCGAAGGAGTTCCCAAACTGGAGAAGCACCGTCGAGAACTCGAAACTATTCACTATTTGGCTTCCTTGATTAAGCCATATAATGAACCTTTCAGTAAAGATTTGGTTGATTTATGGCTTGATTATGAAGAAATCAGGTGTTTAGAAGCTAGATATGTCAAGGATGTGGATAAGTTTGAGATGATCCAACAGGCCTGGGACTACGAACAAGACTATGGACTTAAATACGATTTGGAAGAATTCTACACTGCTAGAGAAGCTATTAAGACTCAAGAAATTGGTGAATTGTGTGACGAAATTATAGCACAAAGGACAGAGTTTTTGAAGCAATGCCGCCATTAACTTATTTATTCAATCTATAGGGGTTTTTTTTATCTCGAATACCGATTCAGCTTTGATGACCCTAGCTAGACATACATAATCAATTAGAAAACACTATTTAATGGTCACTTAGTTCAAAGGTTCGAACACGGGATCTTTCCCGGCGCCCAGACGCTCATTTATGTTCTTGTCCTCCAATAGGGCAACTTCGTCATCAGTCAATTTGAACCCGAAAACATCCAAATTACTCTTCAATCTCTCTTTACTGACACTCTTGGGAAGGGTAATAAAGCCTTTATCAAGTGACCATCTGATCAATATTTGAGCTTCCGTTACATTGTACTTCTTACTCAAAGCAACGACGTCTTTGTCACCAAACTTCTTAGCTTTCACCAATGGGGAAAATGCCTCCAATTCTATCTTGTGTTCTTTGCAGTACTCGACCAATTCGGCCCTAGTCAACCAGGGATGGAGTTCTACCTGGTTCACTGCAGGAACTACATCCACGTCATCAAAAGCCATCAATTGTTCCAAATGGTGAATTCCGAAATTGGATACCCCAATACTCTTGACTTTACCCGATTTATAGGCCTCTTGCAAAGCCAACCATGTCTCATGACGTTTGACTGTACCGGTCCGAGGAGAGTGGATCAAAAACAAATCAATGTAGCCAATGCTCAGTGCCTTTTCCAAACTTCTGTGAATGGCAGCCTTGGCTTCCTCGTAGCCATGGAAATCATCGTTAATCTTAGTGGTATAAAATACATCTTCTCTTCTATTACCAGTTTCCTTTAACCATCTACTAATACCGTCACAAACCTCTTTTTCATTGCCATATCCAATAGCTGAATCAATATGCCTGTAACCAAGTTGTAAGCCTTCGTAAACGACGTCTGCAGTTATATTGGCTGGTGTCAAGTACACTCCCAACCCCACCACAGGAATAGTTTGACCGTTGTTTAATTTTAAACTTTTATTCATCTTTTAATACTATTATTTGAGTTACTTTTGTGCCATATACTCTTATATATATGCTGGGAGCTGTGACGCATGCCGAATAGCATTTGTAGTCTTTATATTAACCCCATTTATGATATTCCCAAAACAGAATGGGGTGCGACGGCCTTTTTCGGGATAACTCGTCGTAAATTATTTAACAGATGCGGTAGATGTCAAAGGTTACGGGGTAATTCAGACCTGTTGCATCTCCACTAAAAAATCAGCCAGTTGGGAAGTTTAAGATTAGTTTAGTTCAAAGTGGCTTAAAATTTTAGGCTATTAGTAAAGTAGTGCAGCTCTGCTGTTGTAGTGTGATTTTTGGTGCTATTTTATTACTCCAAAATGTGGGGCCTCCCCTTAATATTGTATACGCAATATTCCATGTAGATACATGTAAAGAGTAAATAGGTTCGGAAATGCAAAGCTTCACTTAGCTCTTTCTTGTGTGCCTACAGAAATCAAAGCTACCCCCAAAAGAAACGTTGGACTTTTTAGGAGCAACGATGGTTATAATATAGTTCTCGATGATTTGACCTGATAGAACAGCAAGTCCAAAGTAACTAGAAGATTTCTTCCCTGCTCACTATGTAGGTCGATAAAATTCACCGACAGTTATTTTTACCCCTTCTTTCGGTTATCGGTGTTTGAAACCCAGGGTTGGCTTCGCATGGTGATTGACATTTTGACAGCACTTTGACAGCACTTTGACAACACTTTGACAGCATTGTTCCACACTATATGATCTACTTCAATCCAAACATTAACTTCCGAGTCCGAGCATTATTATTAAATCTATATAAGCTAAATTCATCCAAATAGGGACTCAAAGTCTATCTTTTGAACCTGAGTGAAACTGACTATGCGTCAGGCTTTGTATACATGCATCTCTTTTTTGCTGTTCATTAAATTCAGGCGTTAAACTCAACGGCCCGAGATCTGTAGGGGCTTTTCAAGTAGGTGCCCCATTCTTTCAATCTTTGTGCTCAAATATCCTTCAATTTCTTTACTCTTTATACCGTCTCCCGTTGTCCAAGCCAATGGAATCATAGGAATTCTCTCAATCACCTTGATAACTTGGTTCTTTCCTTCGACGGCAGCAATTTTATCAGGATTGTTAGTCAACAATTGGATCTCCAACAAGCCCAAATCTTGTAGAATGGCTGTTGCAAGAGAAAATGAACGACCATCTGCTGGGTGCCTTAACATAAGGTTTGCTTGCACTGTATCTGCACCTAGATCTTGTAAGTTATAGGCCTTCAACTTTTCGCCTAAGCCAATACCTCTTCCTTCTTGCCTGAGATACACAATACAACCATGCCCAAGTTGTCCCATGATTCTACCAGCTTCGTCGAACTGTTCTCCACAATCGCATCTAGCAGACCAAGCCGTTTCACCTGTATAACATTCACTATGGATTCTCACCATGGTGGTCTTATCGTAAGTAGTGGCTGGATCTCGAACTAGCGTACCATCGTCGTCGAACTTGAGCTCCAAGCCCAACCTTTCGTCTTTGTCGGCAGATGTCCTTCCAGGATACAATTTCCCCACGTAAGCTCCTCTAGTCATCCGATCTTGTTGGGACTCACCTTCACGAAACTTGAACAAACTCTTTGAACGGATGTCTTCTCCGAACACAATAGCCAAGTGTTCTTTCTTGTCCAAATTATTCTCGTAAAGATGAAGAAATATTTCAGGGCCTTGCGTAGTAGGAATCCTGGCTCTTGCAATACATTTGACAATTGGTAAAGTATCTGGGAGAGGAAGCCTCGATCTCTCGGCCTCAGTTAATTTTGGAACCAGAACAGGCCTGATATCGTGTAAGTCTTCTGCCAGGATCATACTGGGTGTGATAGAAGGAGACAAAAATGTCATGTCATCAAAAAGGTCCGACTTTGGAAGAGTACTTTGACTTGGCATTTTTTTCTGTATCTTAGTGTGGCTTTGTGGTTGAGGAGATATCAACTCGAGAGTTTCTGCCTCCTCGGACCTATTTATAATTTTCTGTGAATGGTCCATTATGTTACTATGATATTTACTAATTGAAATATTTCTCGCATTTGCATGTCGCAATTGACAAATTGTTGACTAATAAAGCTGTGTCAGCCGCAGTTGATAAGGTTCACTGCCTATAAACATCAATAGGTACTACGTAAATAAACCGTGCGCTTGTAACTTGGAGATTCTGTACTCATACTGTTTTATGTAAATAACCACTTGACAGTAGCCACATGTCACCAGTTTTAGCAATTGAGAATTGTGCCGTTTAGTAATAACTTCTTTTTCCACAATGCTTAGACTAAAGCCAATACAACACGTTCAAAAGCGAACATTGTTCGGTTTTTTGAGTGGTTGGACATCAGGAAAAACCATCTATCCCCCATCACCCTCCGAGTTTTCTACGCAGAATCGTATCTACCCCAACTACATCAATAACCGCAACGAATTGAACGATTTGATTTTGGTGAAGCACCCGCTTATTTTGAATTTCACTGTCCAAGCTGACCCCAACTACAACAAGTTGACAAGTGCATTGTTCGAGGTGTTGTCTAATAAGTCCAAATATCCGCTTGGAGATTTCGAGGTTCACTTGGCAAACATCACTTGTGATAGTTGGGAGGCCAAGGAATTGATGATGACCTATGGAGTCAACAAGCTTCCAAGTCTAGTGAGGCTCGAGAAGCAATTGGTTGTGGACGCAATCTCACCTAATCTTGAGAGCGTTAGTGAACAAACGGTCATTGACTGGCTCAAGACTTTCAGAACTAAGAACTAAGCACCTCCGCGGTACTAGACTATGTAGTTCATATACGGTGTGATACGTTGTATACATATATTCTAGTACTTGATGGCTTATATAAGGTACGGTACTGTGATAGTTTTCTATACATATCATCTAATATATTGGCTATTTACAAGGTTCGTAAGACTATCTTTTTAATTTCATTTATTCGTTCTCGTCTTTCCATCTTCTCTTCCATAAATTACAGTCGAACATAGGCTTTCCCAACTTAGCATTGACGGCATTATGCGCATCACAAAGCCAGCGGCCAAAGTCGTCTTGAGTCGACACTATGGGTTCGTTGGCAGTCAAGTACTTCTTGAAGTCGTCGGCACAAAACCAGCATGGATAAAAGTTACCAAACAACTTGAGGAACTGCTTCATGTCTTGTTGCTGCTTGTTATTGGGGTTCTCGGGGTACGTTGCGGCCATCGAGTGCAACAAAGTCCAGGACGAACGACCAATTTGTTCGACATCCGGGGGAAGTTTCATTGAGTTTTGTGGTTCTTCCCTGTGGGCCTGCTGAGCTCTTATAGCTGCACCGGGACTGATTTTACCAGTAGCCATTTGAAAGTCAAGTAACGAGTTACAGGTCCGACACGGCTTGCCATCCTTGTCGTAGACGATCTTTTTACCCGAGATCCCGATCTCTAGAGGCTTGGAGGTAGTTTCTTGAGAGGACATTAGTAATGACTAGAGTCTGCGAAGTGAAACTTTACTGACAGCTACCACGAGGTTTACCGCGATGTCCCCATTTTGGTAGCAGTTCTCGCTTCGCGGGACCCGCAAAAACTTGCTGCAGTGATGCCCACTTTTTTGACAGTGCATTGAGAGTCGTGCATCCTAAACCCCTATCCGAATTTGTATCTTAGGATGCATAGGGTGAACCGATGCTCATGTCCGTCCGTGGCACAGGCTTAGTCCCCACTGGCATCACAAGATCAAGAGAGGCAATAGCGAACCGCTGATTAATCAAACGGACGGAACATTTTCACATCCTCCGGTAGCATTGCCTAATGTGGTAAATCCGGTGTAATAGTACCGTGTGGTTGGTATAACCTCTGTGTGGTTGGTATAACCTCTGTGTGGTTGGTATAACCTCCAATATCAAACACTATAAATGGCTCTAAATTTCTCTGATTAAGTTCATCAACTAATTCGAAATGTCCCAATTCACCACCTTCAACAATGGAAACAAAATCCCAACCATCGGTTTGGGTGTTTATAAACTCGAATCGAAGGACACTATCGATCTTGTTTACGAAGCATTGAAGGCTGGGTACCGTCACATTGACAGTGCTGTATTCTACAATAATGAAGAAGCAGTTGTTGCTGCAATTGAAAAATGGTTGAAAGAAACCGGATCTGATAGGAAGGAAGTTTTCTATACCACCAAGATCATGAAATTTGGATACGAGGCAGCTAAGGCTGAAGTCGAGAAGTGTATTGCAAAGGCCAAAGCGATTGGATACATTGATTTGCTTTTGATCCACGCCCCCTTGTGTAATGCTGAGGAGCGTCATGGAACTTGGAGAGCTCTCGAAGATGCTTATGCTGGTGGTAAGGTGAAGAATATTGGAGTCTCCAATTATGGTATTCATCACCTCAAAGAGCTCTTTTCTTTCCCTGATTTGAAGGTGAAGCCTGTTGTGAACCAAATTGAGCTCCACCCATATTTAACAAGAAAAGAGTTGGTTGAATTTTGTGAAGATCATGATGTCAAGCTAGAGGCCTACTCTCCTTTGGTGAGAGGCTACAGGTTTGGTGACAAGGACCTTCTAGAGTTAGCCGAGAAGCACGGGGTCTCTGAGGCTCAAATCTTGTTGAGGTGGTCTATTCAAAAAGGATTCATTGCTCTTCCAAAGACTGGTAGCAAGGCCCGTTTAGCCACCAACATTGATGTTTTCGGCTGGAGTTTAACTGAAGAAGAGATGAAATTTATTGACGGTAAAAACGAGGATTATGTGTCTATCCCTGAATGGGACCCAACCACTACTCCTTTGTGATGATGCTCCTGGTAGAACAATTTTCAATAAGGCTCGGATTACAATTGATTTACACATACTTCAAGATTTTAACTGTTTGAGTCCTTAAATATCCTAAATATTTGTTTTATGACCTCAAGTATCTGTAGTTTTTAGTTTGAATATTTGCAACCGTGTCTTTGAGCTTGTAGCAGTTTATTATTCTCTCGGTTTCACACTTACACTTTACACGTATATACTTCTTCCTTAGGAGTGTTTTGAGAAACTGCCTCCTTAAAGACTTTGAGACCATAAGTAATTCAACCTATAATATAAATGATTCACCTAGAGGCATCCAAATTGAAATACCTTTTGGGAAGTATTGTTCCCTGTTCCCCGGTAGAGATATTGAACAGGTTGTGTTCCACTTATCAGCCCTGGAATATGACTATGTAAAAGGCTACATATGGGTGGTGACAGAGATTTCCTGGTTAAAGCACAAAAGCAAGTCTTGAGCGATGGAAGCATTGGCAAACTCGTAACAGAAGATCTAGTCTCTCTTTCGAGTGAAAAATGTTTTTAGAGTCAATGGATTACTTACTTAGTTAACTTATCTATCAAACTAAATAACTATAGAGGTTCTGTGTCTTTTTTCTAATTGTTTCAATTACTTTTATAATTTTTTTATGCTTTTGACTTTATGTTTTAATTTTTTTTTTTCATCTTTTATGCTTGATGTTTTATCTTTTTTATATTTTCATCTTTTTTGTTCTTATCATTTATGTTTTCAATTTCTGTTTTTTGTGCTTCATTTTTCTACCTCCAACGTTTTCTACGGGTGTCAACCCAAAGTTAAAGTCATCTGTTGTTGGGGGTTTTCCCCTGAATGAATGTGTTTCAAAGTCGGGATCATGTTTGTCAAAGTAATTGAAGGTCTCGTGTCTCCAGTTCCTCTCAAAAGGCATTCTAGTAACAACATATAATCAAGGAAAGATCAAGGAAGAATTACATCTGTCAATAGCAAACAATATACGTTCGAACTCCTCAATCTCCAGGAAGTATAATAACTCCACTGAGTGATGGTCTCCTCAAGCCTTCAAACTTTACCACCAAAAAATCTGACTACTTCCTGATTCATTTTTGGTACCCATTGCATGCATTCTTTGGAATTCTTCGCTTGTTGGATTAAAAATCCTTTCACTTCATCAAGCTTCTCAAAAGGGACAGCTTGTTTTATTTTAGCCGATTCGGTCATAGCTTCTTCTGTCATTGTAGCAGTTAGAGTCTTAGAGGAGGATTTACAATCAAGGACATTATTTTGCAGCCCATTGGTAGAGAGATGGGGAGAGTTTGGATACCGCTTTTCTTCTTTCTTTAATTCCTGAAAAACCGTCAGCTCTAATTCTGTATGCTTATCCATAGGGAGGTTGTGTTTGGGGGTTGGAGCTATGTGAGCATATTCATTATCCAACTGTCGATTTTTCAAGCTAGTCTCTCTTCGTAAGTTTTTATTTGGTGGTGAAGTACCTTTAATAGAAGGGCCTGAAAGAGTGACTTCGTCTTCAGCATTGATGGTTGATGATCCAAGCCTAGCGTGGCCAGTAGCAAGAGGGCCCTTCTTGTTACGAACACGTAAGATTATATCTCTAACATCAAGTGCTTCCGAGTCGGAATCTTCTTCATCGAACTTCTCATAAGGTTCCCCTTCCACTACTCTTTTTTTACGATCGATTATTTGAGACTCTTTGCAAGGAAATCTGAACTCTAATTCAGTTGCAACAGTAGTTCCAAGACTATAACAGCTATTATTAGAATCCTTGTCCGCTCTAAAAGCCTCTTTTCTGGCTTTTCTTCCCCAACCTCTTGGATCGAAAGAATCCGGATTTTGCTTTCTCAATTCTGCAAACTCTCGAAGAGTATCAGCAGCTTTCTGCTGTTTTTTAGTTTTCCGCTTAGGAACCTCTGAATAACTTTTGTTTACTGTAGCTTGCTTTTTCAAGTCGCCATTCTGATCATAGTATCTCATGTTGTCTGTCAATGACTCTAGGGAGGGCTTCTTTTTCAAGTCACCATTCTGATCATAGTATCTCCTGTTGTCTGTAGAAAGCTCCTGGAATTTAATGCTATGAGGATGTGCAACATCTTCCACTGGTGATTGATTTTGATTCCTCTTCTTCATTTGCCAAGTTGCTCTCGAGTATTCTATACTACCCTTTTCCTCTTCACGTGAAGTAATTACAGGCCTCTTATTTTCGATATTAACTACAAGAGTAGACTTCTCGGAAACAAATTCAGCAGCACCAGTAACATTTTCAGCAGTAGGGTTTGGGATGAAGTTTTCGGTAAAAATTTTAACAGGGAGGACATGCTTGACTGAAAGCACTTCAAAAGTATTAACAACTTTTTCAGAGACGTTTACTTTCTCGGAAATAATCTCGGCCTTAGTATATTCCTTGGAAATAACTGCAGTAGTGGTGGGTTTCTTTGGAACTAAGGACGGCATAGCAAGAGCAGCAGAACAAAGAAAGGAAGAGGCAGATGTTATAAAATTAGCAGCTGTGGGTGCTGTAATGGGCAATTCTGATTTCTTGGTTTGTACTGCAATTTCTCTCCTTCCTTTGTTCATCACTTGTAGGTGATGACCTTCTTCTTGAATTGGTTTTAGCGTTGGCTTTTTTCTCAAAACCAATGGTGGATTCTTCAGAGGAGGAAGCCACCTTTTTGGTTTCTGAGTTGTTGCAAGAGGACTTTTTCTTTTAGGAGGTATGAAAACAACAGAACTAACTCCTGGAAGTTTGACATCTTCTTGCCTGGGACGGACTACATTTTCGTTCTCCTTATTTTTGGACCATGATGTTTGTTTGGAATAAGGATCTTTCCCGTAAAACACCTCTAGTGTTTTAGGTGGAACATGTAGCGGGTCATCGAAAAATACAAAATCTTTGGGGTGAAAACGAACTCCTTGCGGCTCCAAAAAAGGATCAAACAATTTTAGGGGAGGATACTCACCCCCGTGCCTTTTAGCGTACTTGAAATCCTTTAGGAATATGCCGACTGGAATGATTCCATCGTGAATTCCGCATATTACATAGTCTCTGCAAATGTCAATCGCAAACTTTTTCGGAACATTCTTAGGGGTTCTCTTATAAGGAGTTAACAAAGATTGTCTAGCATGGATAGCCGCTTTTACCTCTGGATCATTTTTAAGTAACCTGAGCAAAGCACGCTCGTCCCACTTAGAGAAACCGCCCGTGGATTGCATCAACATAACATAGTGTTCAAAAATTACACTATTCTCATATTCGTTTTCGGCGATTTTTTGGGGATCTGCATATTGAGTTTTTTTGCAACCACTTTTAGTTTTTTTAGATCTCCTAGATTTTTTCGCCGCGATGTCTGCTGCGCTAAAAGTCGCCGAAAAAGGTGAGACGTTAGAGCAGCCATTGGAGGCCAAGTTCTTTTGTGGATTGGGACTCAAATGTAAAAAGTCGGTGGCAGTTTTGGATAAGGACTTGATTTGCAACTTAACTGGAACAGAAGTTCTAGTAAGTTCAATTTCCTTATTGAGCATCATTTGCCAGCTAATGTGGCTTTCTTGATTCTCATCTAAAGTGTTTTTTTTTGCAGCATCTAAGTCCTTAGCCTTGTCGGTTTTCTTAAACTTAAGAAATAACAATTTTTCCTTGAGGTTCACGAAGAATTTCTGGACCTTTGACATTAACTCTGGTGGTGGCTTGACTTGGTAGCTGGCTTTAGTGCTGAGAGTTGTTTGATCCCTCAAATATGAGGAGGATCTCTGGGAGCTAAAGAGCTTCCAGTGCATTTCGAGGGGTTTTGGGTTCTCTATGAGAGAGTATGTACGTCTATTGTCTTGAAGTTCTTTTCTTGAGACTTCGAAAGGTTCAAGATTAAACTTTGGATAAAAGATGTAAAGAAGGAAATTTTTTTGCAGCCAACCTCTATCTAATTTATACCCATATTTTCTGTCCACAAATGCAACCCATGCGAATCTAGAACTAATCATAACTTTAATCAACACTTATTACTATAGAGATAGTGCTAATTCTTACCCTTAGTAATTTTGTTGTATCAGAAAATGTAACATTAGTTTTTCCTGATTCGGTCGTGACTTGAAGCTCAAGAAAGATTTTAAACTATGTGGGCCTAAAGAATTCAGATAAGATAAGGTTGATGCATCCTACTAGCCTCCTAAGAACGGGAGAATCTCCTAGGATTTCTGCTAGATCTGAACGAGACCAGAGGAGATGGAATTGAGGATAGAAAGAGACAGTAGCAAGAGACAGTAGCAAGAGACAGTAGCAAGAGACAGTAGCAAGAGACAGTAGTAAGAGACAGTAGTAAGAGACAGTAGTAAGATACAGTAGCAAGAGATAAACCCTCCAAAATTGTCATTGTAAACTAGGTACAACATGACTTAAGTACATACAACAGGTCCATATCAAATAACTTTGAAGGGGTGTCGTAAACACCGAGAATTACCCAACTTGAGCCCGTGGGATTCCTAAGACCCAGGATCAGATACTTCAAAACCACAAGAGATTATACAAAACCGGCTTCCAGTGCAAGTCACTCTTCTAGAAATACAGAACCGTGCTATTTGGTCCCTTTGAATCACTGTTAGATTTAAAAAAAGAAAATGCCTCGGACTATCACGTTCTATCCGGAGATCTTAAACACACCCCAACTTTTCAACTGACACGAACAAGAGGCCCCCAATCGGTGGGAACACGGAGAGACAAGAAATTGAAAGAATCTGATGGGGTGAATAACCAACCTTCGAGCCCGAATCTTCCCTACTATCCAGTTCATATCATTTTGCAGATAACTGTAATGCGAAGCTTTAATGATTCTGTATGTTCGAAAACATAAGCAGACGTGCATCCAAGAAAAACTATAAAATATTTTCCCTCAACCAATAGGATTCGAAAATAGTCAAGCATACAATTGACAGCAGTAACACTACCCGGATTACCCGGTGGTTTCGGTGCCGTTATGGTATTGGAGGTATACGACTGGTAATAACTATGTTGAAACACCGGTGTATGCTCACAGAGCTTGTAACTAACTCTAGTGGTGCAGAATTTGCAAGTCAGGCAGTCTCGTCAGACTCCATTCAATAAAATAGCATTTGCAGTAAAACAGGAGGAGTTTCGGAGATCAGAGCCCGTGCTTCCAGACGATCATCTCTACGACCACGACCTCTGCCTTCTACTCTCTAGCATTCCACACGTCCTGGGTGTCAGCCGTTGGATGCTGCTTTTTTTGGATTCGCAGTCAACTGTATGAGGGTAGTGCCAAATCCTCTCGCACCCTTTAGGTTTTTTGGTATCCTTTTATAAAACAGCAACTGCCCAACATAAGTAGCACAATTTTTGACTCCAAATTAGCAGTGTTGAATAATCCCTTGAGTGAGCATATATTTTCAAAGAGAAGGTGCAGTGACTAGACTGTCTATTCCAAAAAAAGGTAAAAATATGAGCTCCTCCAAACTGGACAAAGAACCCAAAAGAAGAAGAGTCACAAGGGCATGCGACACTTGCAGGCAGAAGAAAGTTAAATGTGATGGGAAACAGCCGTGTATCCATTGTACGGTATATTCGTACAACTGCACCTACGATCAACCCAACATTAGAAACAAAAAGAATAGCGGCATCCCAGTCCCATCTTATCCTCGTATAGTAGCCAAAAATGGTTCTTTGATACCCAGTGATGCTGCCAAGAATGCTACTAGTTTGACAGTGTTTCAAGGTATCATGGACGTGTTGTTTCCAGCCTTTAACACCAATGTCCTTGATGACCAACCGCTTAACTTCAATCTTGAGAAGTTCAAGAAGGTTATCATCTTCCTACAAAAGAATGGAGGGACCTCGAATCTTAACTTGAAAGACATAACCGATTGTTATATGAACAACTTGGATGCCATCCATAACTTTACTCCAAGCAATTCTCCTCGTGACTATTACAAAGAAAGAGACAAGGAGTCGATTACCAGCGATGACAACCCAATGGGTAAAGAAATTAAAATCGATCTTCCTTCAAAAGAGATTGCCTTGCAATTGATCCAGACTTGCTGGGATAAAGCGTGTGTCTTGTTTCGGTTTTACCATCGTCCTTCTCTTTTAGAAGAGTTGGATCTATTGTATAGCCTTGACCCTTTGCATTACACTGACAGACAACAGAAATTCTTGCCCATTTTGTATTCCATCTTGGCTGTTGGGTGTTTGTTCTCAAGACAATCATATTCTTCAACCGAAGATAATGACATGCTAGAAGATGATGGTTTCAGATACTTTTTGGAAGCTCGTAAGCTAATTGACATCACTAATGTGGGAGACATAATATCGATTCAAACCATCGTCATGATGATCTTGTACCTTCAATGTTCTGCTAGACTATCGACTTGCTATTCTTACATTGGTATTGGTTTGCGATCTGCCTTGAAAGAAGGATTACATCGTAATTTGTTGATTTTCCAGGATACCAAACGGAAGTTGGACCCGATTGAGATTGATACGAGGAAGCGGCTTTTCTTCACTCTCTACAAGATGGATATTTACATCAACTCGTTACTTGGATTACCTAAATCCTTGACTGAAGACGAGTTTGACCAGATGCTTCCAGAAGAATTGGACGACGAAAACATTACTAGGCATGGTTACGATCATGAAGCCCAGCAAGGCAGACTTTCTTCAGCCGCGTGTGCAAACCACCATACTAAGTTGATGTTCATCATGTCACATATTGTGGCTGATTTGTATCCATTGAAGGTAAAAAAGTCCCCTAATTCTACTAATGTGAACCAAACTCCAAACTACATGCACCAAAAAGTCAGTAAATTGGAACACGAAATGAAAAAGTGGCTCGACCAATTACCAGAAGAATTGAAGCCACAGGATCCAAACAACCCATTGACAACTCACGAAATCCCCGAAAAGTTCCAGTTGGCAAACTACTACTTGCACTTAGCATTCTTGAACTGTCAGATTATGTTGTATCGACCATTTATCCACTTTATAAGTCACGGTAACGACACTAAAGCTTCAGATCCTAGATCACTCATCAGAGGTAGAAACTGTATCAAGGTAGCAAGATCCGTTGTCAAATTGGCCAATAAAATGATTGACCAAAACTTGTTAGTTGGTACTTATTGGTTTTCTATGTACACTATATTTTTCTCCATTGCATGTTTGATTTACTACTACCATTTTGTGAATTCTTCACACAACGTCAACGATTATACGTCTTCCTCAAACTATGCTGGTGTCTTGTTTGATGATGACTTGAACTTGGAAATGATAAAAAAGGATATTGAGGTGGGTAAGAAAGTGTTGGATAACTTGAAGGGAAACTCCAATGCATCTTTGAGAATTTACAACATTTTGAACCAACTTTTCGAGCAATTGAATAGACGAACAGCTAGTACGTCAAAAGATATCTCAACTCTTTTGGAAAGCACACCAGTTTCAGATATTAATAAATCTCAAATCACTAATACGATCCTGGCATTTGATTCCATTAACAATTTCAAGAGTAAAGACAAAAGGTACGACCAGACCTCTTTGCTTCAACAGAGCTTTAATAACCAGCTTGACCAGTTGAATTTAGGTAACCCAAACAATCAAAAGAGCATGTATGCACCATATGACATGAAACAAACTGTTTCTCAGCCTCTAATGACAGAGTCTGCACCCATAACACAACTGGAATCTCTACCAGTAACAAACTCCGACCCTGGTGTACCTCTGACGACCAAAGTTTTACCATTGGAAGACATTAATATGTTCATGAGTGATCTTCGAGTGCCTCTGGTACCCGATCTGTCCGATTCAGGAAACACTCCGGCTTTTCAATCTGGGGCTAGCCATCCTAAATTCCTGCAAGAAGAGGATGAGCATACCTACATACCGGGTGTTATGGATAAGCTCGACACCCAGATCTTTGGAAGAATCCTACCTCCTTACATGCAAGGTGCAGAAGATATGAACCTTGAGGATTTGAACGAACTTATAGGAGGTTACGGAAACATGGACTATGGTTTTGACATTCCCCCAAAATAGTATGTGTAGTTGGCCCCTTTGCTACCTCTAGTCTTTATTTATTTATAATCTACTGTAATATACTCTACTCTCAGCACCTTCCCTTGATCGCGAAAAATATTAACTCTTTTCATCCCATCTCATCATGAATACAGACAGAAGAAGAATATTAGGGCCTCAAGATGCCCGTATCCCTTCCATGGGAGTATTGTCAGAGAAATACTCTATGGAGGTCGACCAAACCGAGCCTAAAGATGCAAACAAAAATTCAGAAGTCCAAAAAATGTTCATCAAGACAAACTTTATCTCCAATGCAAATGGTTCTTCATATCTTGAACACGGAGACACGATTGTCCAAGCATCTGTGTTTGGTCCTAGACCCATCAAGTCCAGTTTCATAGACCAAGCATCCTTCTCTGTTGAGTGTAAGTTTCTTCCACACTTAAAGCAAGATCCTGCTCTCGACATAGATGGAGATCACCATTCCAACCCAAACGGACGAACTGGTTTGACCTACACAGAGCATAAGATAAGCTCTTTCGTAGAGAGCTGTCTTGTACCTAGCATATTACTAGAAAAATATCCTAAGCTGACGATAGATTTGCATATCACAGTAATAGAGCACAATAGCGACACCACCAGTTTGGCCAACTTGGTGAATTGGATAACCGTTGTATCTTCGTTGGCATTGGTGGACAGCGGTGTCGAAGTCAGAGATATTGTGACTGCTGGTCATGTTGTTGTCAATGGACTGCTGGTTATACTAGATCCTGTTGAGCCCGTGTCTAAGGAAACTGATTGTCTTGCATGCTTCATGAATTTAAAGAATGAAATAGTGGGAATCTGGATCGATGGCGAGTTGGAAGATTTGGAGAAGGCTATTGAAGAGTGTAAGGATATGTCCAAGACGATAAGGGGCAATATCAATTCATATTTACTTTCTATTTGAATATATACTAATCCTCTTTTTGTAATCTAGTTTTTGTGGACCAACTTATTGGTCTTTCTTTACAGTTGGGATGCTTTTTTCGAACGACAAGTCATCTAAAACTTTCTTCATGTGCACGATCTTCGTTGACAAGTCCAAAATGCTCAAGTCGTCCAGGTGTAGGAAGATCTTATCGCTAATTTTGATTTTGGTCGAGATGGACACCAAGTTAGCTAATCTCTGATAGGTTTCTAAAATACTACCATAGTGTCCGGATTCCACTTTGGAAATAATGGATTCATCTAAACCTTCCATTTTGGAAACCCTGTCAATAACATTTTCCTTCAATTCTTCAGCAAAAGCGTGAATTCTTCCGGTATCAGAAGGAACCTCAACACTGGGTACTTTAATTTCGAATGGTTCAGAGATGTATGCGACATCGTGCTTTCCATCCAAGTGATATCTGAACTCATAAATCCCTTCATCCCAGAACAATTTGTCCTTGGCAAAAATAAGAGATCCTGATTCTTGATTTTGTGGAACCCATTCCCATCTGTTGTTTGAGCTGATAAGGGTCTTATATCTATTGTACCCGGTCTGTACGATCTTGTATAATCCAACCCAATCTTTAGAAGAGTGCGTTTGAGGACATTGAAACTCAACTATAATAGGTTCGCCAACTTCAACATACTTCATCAAGTCGTTGTCATTCTCATCACTAAATCTCAAGTTGGACAAGGACAACTTGCAGTCACTGTTCTCGAAGTACAAGTTTTGGGAGATATCGAGGATGTTTTGCTTCGTCAACTTCTTGTTTGATTTCTTGAACTCCTTGATAATTTGGTCAATTGTTTCAGTAGCATTGGCAATGATGGAGTTTGAGTTTTTACGTTCATGGTAAATCTTCTTACCACCAACTGAAGATGACCTTCTCACTGCAGGGATAAGACTTTTAAAGGTTTTGGTCACGCCTGAGTCTTTCAAAACTTCTTCTTTACCATATAATCTAATCATATGCAACTTTTCAATGAAATTGATTCTGATGAAATTATTCATAGTCCATAAGGCACACAATGCCAAATTCTCCAAGTTGGGCACAATCAAGAAGATCCCCATCAAAGAACAAACTCCAAAAATTTGTTCTGGGTTGTTCAAATATCTGTAGACACCAGCTTTGGTCAACGTCAAGTTGGTTGGATTTCTTGGGATGAAGAAATCACCGTAAAACCAGCCGAAATACCCAATAGAGTCCACAATGGACTGATTTATAAACACTTGAGTAAGAATCAACAAAACACCGCAAAATATTCTCAAGTAATAGTAGCTATTGAAGAATAAATCGACATTGCTCAACCCGGTCAAGAAAAAGTAGATGTTCAACCCAACCAATGAAGAGTAACTCAAAGAAATAAGAGAATTGTAAATCACAGCAAAGTTGTTCAAAGAATCTTCAATGGGGATATCATTCACCAAATAGTACTTAGTAAATGACTTGTAATAACTTTGGCAAAAGAGTAAAACATTTATGAACAAAACTTCAGCGATTTTCAATCCGGCGGTCAATAAGAAATAGACCTTAGTAGTATCACAGCTGATGGAAAATAAAGAAGCAGTTTCTGAGCTCTTTAAGACGTAGAACAACAATGGCAACAACACGGAGTATGTTGCAATCAAAATCACATTAACGATGTCCGATCCTCTTTGGATGTTGAAGTTGTAGAACCCGATTAAAGGCTTTAAATGATGGAAATACTTCAAATCTTTCAATTTTATAAGCTTTCCCAAATCTAATTCGACCACAGAAGGACCGTAGATCTTATCAATGTGAGGGTTCTCTATGAAGTGTAAAAAGATCATTTGTAAAAAGTGGCCCAAGCAGGCCAAAATCAACACAGTATAAGACTTAGCAATCAAGGCAAATCCATAGTACCCGATATAACCAATGGAGTACATCGGGTGAGGAACCATTTCAAAGACCCCATCAAAAATCAAATCTTCATTGTTGATCTGTCTGAAGAAAAAGTCTCCCCAGTACCAAGCATAGTCCTTTATTACATTATGGGCATCATTTTTCACCCAGTAATTGAACAAGATCAAAATTGATCCGAAAATCAATCTGAAGTAGACCAACCAAGCCGGTTGTTGGTCAAAGTTTATGAATTGATAGTCCTTATCGATGGAACAAACAACAAAGAGACCAATGAAGAACACAAAATCGTTCATCAAGATTAAATCCACAACTTTTCTGAACACCAACCAAGTGTTGAACTCAATTGGATAGGAGTTGACGTCATACTCAGGACCCATTTGGCTTCTTATTTCGTACTTGATCAACTTGGAAAGCGAAGATCCAGATTCAGCTTCAAATACATGCAAGTTCTTCGCCCAATTGACCATCTTATTGTACTTGGATTGATTGTACAACAAGTAGCCAATTCCGAAATCATAGGCCAACCTCCAGAAAAGATATCCGGCAATAAAATAATCAATTCTAATGGCATTGTTAAAGTAGAAGATGAATCCAAAATTGAAGCACAACACAAACAAGATCACCTTCTCGAACAACGATTTTCTGATCGTCGGATCAAACAATGTCTTGACCATATCATGGGTCTGGGGTACCGTAAAAGTCACCCCTGAGAACGTAATGCCTCTAGCACCCGAAATTGTATTAGACATAGTAGAGCAAAAATATTCTTCTCGACAAATGAATCTCCTGGTTCAGATCCGATCCACAGTGAACGTAATAGTTTCCGTCTGCTACAATTGAAAGGAAATCGATTTTACTTTATATTTTTCAAAAAACTACAAAATTTGTTGAGGTCGGCTCGTCTGGGGTGGCCAGCGGCCGGTGTGGGACGAAGGTCGCGTGAGCCGCTGTCCTAAACCACCGCCAGTCGCCCCCCTTTGTCACTGCGGAATAAATTAACCGCCGCACACCTCGCCGCACCATAAAAATGCATGTGAAATTTCAATGACAGATTTAGAACTTGCGATGAGAACTCAAAGGAGCGTTATTCGAACCGGAGTACCCACCACCACGGCCACCGCCAAATCCGCCACGGCCACCACCGAATCCACCACGGCCACCTCTACCACCGAATCTTCCGCCGAAGCCACCACGACCACCTCCGTATCTTGGATGTGGACCGTGACTTCTTCTGTCATATTTCATCAACTCTGGTGGGACGGTCTGTTTAGCTTCTCTCATAATCTTACATAAGTCTCCTCCCATCTTCTTATTATCTTCGGTAAAGAAACTGACCGCAGTACCGCTGCTACCAGCTCTACCAGTTCTACCAATTCTATGGACGTAATCTTCGATGTTACCTGGCATGTCCAAGTTGATCACATAGGTGATTCCTTTGACGTCTAGAAATAAAAATTAGTACAAGCTCGAAATAAATCATGGATATCTCATAGAAAACAGGCAAAAGGGGACACGAAACCTCGTCTGGTGCACGCTTTCGCCTGCTTCAGTGGCCTCACTGTCTCCATTTAATTTTGGGAATCCTTCCGGATACAAAAAGATCAAATCAATTATCTAACAGAATGGTACTTTAAATTATAGTTCATCGGGCATGTTTTCAATCATTATTGATGTTCTCCAGTACACCCTCATCTCTTATCTCACTTCACACTCTGTCTGACGCAACTGCGCTTTGTTGTATCCTAGATTATCCAGTCCTGCTGGTCATATCATTAGTAGATTTTTCCTCAATAGATTTTATACATACCAATACCTCTGGCGGCAACATCTGTTGCAACCATTATAGGGCTTTTTCCGGTCTTGAATTCGTTCAAAACCCAGTCTCTTTCTTGTTGCATCTTATCACCATGAATGGCTAAAGCAGGCCATCCATCGGATCTCAAATAGCTAGTTATTTCGTCACAAGTTCTCTTGGTGGAAGCAAAGATCAATATCTTAGAACCACTGTCTTTCGAAGCAATTTCTAAGTGCTTGACCAATCTGTCTCTCTTTTCGAATTCAGTTACAATTTCGACTATTTGAGTGATGGTATGAGAAGCAGCCAATTCGGTTGAACCAATAGTTACTTGAATAGGATCATTAAGGTAGTCGTTAGCCAAGTTTTGCACTTCTTTGGGCCAGGTAGCAGACCACATCAAAGTTTGTCTATCAGGTCTGATTTGGTCCACGATCTTTCTGATTTGAGGTTCGAAACCCATATCTAACATTCTATCAGCTTCATCCAAGACCAAGTAAGTCACACGCTTCAAGTTTGTCTTTCCCATCTCTAACATATCGATCAATCTACCGGGAGTAGCAATACAAATTTCAACACCTCTAGCCAAATCTCTGATTTGTTGACCTTTTGGAGCACCACCGTAAATACAGGTACTTCTAATCTTACTAGATTGACCAAACTTAGAGCATTCTTGTTGAATCTGAACAGCCAATTCTCTGGTTGGAGCCAAAACTAACACAATTGGACCATCGCCGTGCTTCAATAAAGGCTGAGCGTTGATGTGGACAATACCGGGTAAACAATAAGACAAAGTCTTACCAGAACCAGTAGCAGCAATACCGACCATATCACGTCCGCTCAAAGCCATAGGCCAACCTTGACATTGGATGGCAGTTGGACTAGGAAAACCTTGACTCTTGATTTCCTTCATCACATAACTTGGGAATCCACTTTCATCAAAAGTGGTAACAGGGTTAGGAATATTGGTACCTTTGATTCTCATTTCACTTTCTTGTCTGAACTTTCTGATTTCTTCTTCGCTTCTAGCAGCAACACTCTCATGTTCCTTGTAAAAGTTCTTTTCAAACTTTGGCAAAGCATCCAAATCCCAGTCTGGCTTGGTAAGTTCAATCTTGTCTTGGTATCTACCACCACCGTAACCACCTCTGTTTCCACCGAAACCTCTGCTGTTGTTATTGTAGCCACCTCTGTTACCGTAGTCTCTGTTTTCGTAGCTGTTGTTGTTGTAGCTGTTGCCTCTATCGTATCCTCCGTTGTAAGACATTGTGGAATGAATAATTAGTTAATTTGTTTTATCAAACAGCGAATTTTTTTCTTTATATAGACGGAAGGGCGCGATGAGATGAGATTGGTGTAGACACTCCCATAACCTTCATCAATTTCTGTTTCTCCCATTGACGGCTACGAGTCCAAAGCTAAAAGTGTTAATGCATATATTGCTCTACTATACAAATGTGTGTTTATGTTCCGTTTGTGGTGACAGATTGCAAGCTCTAGTTCAAAGCTTCCACAAACTTATTTTCGATCACTCCACACAACTGTGACAAGTTCTCCAATCCCAAATGCAAGGCCTCAACAGCAGTGATTCCTCCATAAGTTTGAATACGAATGTTCAATTTGTTCTCACTTGGATGAGGAATCGAGTAACCAACGAACTCAACTTCAGGGTTCTTCATAATCACATATCTCAAGGAGTTCCCCAAAGTGTGGTCCTCGTCTACAATTTGAAAAGAAGCAGCAGTACCATCCTCTGACGAGCCAGGAAGTAGCTTTATCTTATCCAAGTCGTATTCATCCACATCTTGTTCCATATGGTCTTGCTCCATATCTCTATTGTCCTCAGCAACGTCACTCATGTTTAGTGGTTATCTTCAAAAGAAATATTTCAAACTGAAAAATTCCTCTTCATATTTCAATGCGATTTGTGTGAGCACGTACGCGAGTATTTCACAATACAAACCTCTGTTTATCTTTACTGAATCCCTAGTTACAGACGTCTCAGTGTTAACAGAATACAAGTTTTCGAAAGCTCAACCCTTAAGAAGAAAATATCGTTTCACAGGTACAACCTACGGCTTTATCTTTTTTTTTTTCACGGCTTTTATTGACATACTGGCTTTGTTATATTCTCCTCGTAGGACATATCACACAGTTGATCAATTGACTCAAGACAATATCGCATCCAGTTCTGCATCCTAGAGTGCCTACTGCTTCTGACGCATTCCTTCCATTTGTGGCATACACAGATCTGCTTCCACGGACTTTTTGGCTGAAAAATAGACATGTCTGTCAACGACGATATCACTCAGCCAATATCTGAATCATATTTCAACCTTTCTCAAGAGTTATCGGATCTCACAAACTTATCGGGTCAAATGAACTCTACCAGAGAGATCAATTCCCATGAGTTTGACCACTTGATTCAAAAGATCGATCGATCAAAGAACCCTGGCTCCAAAGAGAATGATTCGAACACCCTTAATGATGATACAGAAATGATGATTGCAACACCAAAATCTGCGCCCAAGTTGATAACTGTTGACGAATTGACTCATCTTCTTCAGCCAATCATAAACGAAGAACTCAGTGAGTTTAAAACTGCCATCAAAAGGCTTCTCTTCGATAAAGACCAGCCCAAACAGGATATTCAAATAACCCCCATCCAAGTCGTTGACCATGACCCATTCCACCTGTCTTCTCCTATTAAAGAGGACGAGTCTGATTTGGATTTAAGTGTCAACTTCAACAAGCTCAATTTTGACTCTCCTGGTACTACTCCCCCTGAATCTCGAGACCAAAAAAATCTGAAAGAACAACTGGAGAGTGGCGAACTTGAGAGACTCAAGCTCGAAACTCAGATTCTCAAGTCTCAAAACAAGCAGCTCGAAAAGCTCAAGCTTGCTAACCAACAATTACAGTACAAGCTTGACGACTCTCGAAAATTTAATAAAGAGATATTGAATGAATTGAATTACCATAAAGAGCACAGTGCCAAGCTGACTCCAGATCGCTCTTCTGCTACTGGATCGGATGGCCGACTCATTCTGAAAGAGAACTTGGAGCCCAAGTTTCAAGCCTTGTACGAGAAATTAAACCTTTCAGGAGTCGACGAGCTAACCAAGACCCAGATGTCAAACGTCATTAAAAACCTTCTTCTCAGTCTCGTACTCAACTTCTCGAACTTGCCAGGACAACTCGACAGACTTGTGAGAGTACACAAGCTCGCTCTCCAATTTATCGACCAGGTCCACGGTCGGCTCTACGTTGACTCTCCGCTGCCATTAATGTATTTGGAGGAGAGTAGCAGCAGAGACGACGGCGACGTGAATTTGGCAGTGTGTTTAGACAACATGGCCCGAATCATAGGCGAAGCTACTATTGCTGGCGAAACCCCATGTTAGAGATAAAGGTTATACTTACGAAATGCATGATAAGAGACAACAAAAACACCATTCTAGCCCTAAATTGTACAAAGTCTTCACTCTATATACACTGGCACTCTTTCCTGAACACTCACCAAGCTTGTACAACTTCGCTTCAACTATAGTCCTCGAATACAGCCTCCCAGGCAGCAACTCTTGTATGTTTAGCTGTTGTTGCTTATATCATCAAACTTCGCAAACCCGCAAAATACATTATAAACATTAATTGTACGTCACCCTTGGGAACCGCATCACCACTTTTATTAGGACTTTGATATATTGATGCCCAAAATAGCTTCATAGTGTGAGTGTTTTCATAATGATGAGTGAAATGGTATCATCATCTAGACAGGGATTCAAAAATTCAAAGCCAAACTCTAACAATAACAATGACAGCAAGGGACGACCTGCGAATGACTTGACAGCTACACCTCCGAATACATCGATGAAACAGTCTAACCCAGGAGATCAGGCTGTAGCAGGCGCACAGTATACTAATGCCACTATTCCCTCTTCATCTGGTGCCATGACTAACAATGGGTTTGCTCCGACGACCAAACAGCCGAACGTGGGAAGACAAGACTCGATAGGAAACTTATTGAGCAGTTACAACAACTATCAGTACTATCCTAACTATCCGGGTTATGGCGGCAACCATTCTGTCCCCAATCAGAACAAAGACCCTGTGTCTGTGTCTGACGAGGGAAGGCCGAGGGGCGATTCCATATATCTACCTCCCCCGGCTCAGTTCAATAAGTATTCTAATAATGTGGATGACCCAGCAGGACCTGGGTCTGGACCATTGTCTTCACGGTCGAACTCCATCTTCAATATGTTCAATTTGAATCCATCTGATAAAAAGCGGTTGTCCTCAGCAGACAATTTGCTTTTACAAGACTTTGGCAACTATTTGAATACCTACGGAGCACAAAATACTTTTCCACCCGGACACAATCCTACTGGATCTAATTCGGGAGCGGGCACTGGAAATCCTAGTTCCAATAAGGATAGTATAAGTGGCTTGCTTCAATTTCCCTTTAGCACCTCAAGATCAAACTCTCAAGTTGTAAAAGATGGGAGAGCTTCCAAAAACAACTCAGTCGACTTTTCAAATCCGAATGTTTGGGAAAATCTTAACATGTTTGGCAGTTTGAGTGGTTCTTCTAACAACCAGAACTACCCTAACTCAAATCCTCAAAACCTATTACTGTTCCTGAACAATAATAATCTTTCGAATCTTCTTCAAGGTTTGAGTAACTCCATCGATTTTACAAATATGAGCAATGAGCAGAGAAGAGATTCCATTTTGAGGTTCCTAAATGATGCAAACTTCCGCAACAGTCTTTCCCAGCAAACTCCTCTTAAGGAGGACATTTTTCAGAAGGATAAACTATCTAAGAATGCCGTGGGGGTGCGAGACGCCGACAGTCTCACGGTCCCTGGTATGGCTAAGATTGATGGTAAGAACCAGCCTGTTTCACCCACCTCTTCTTTGTCCTCCAAGTCTGAAGCAAAGTATGATGTCCCCCAAAGTCCGAAGACTTCTCCAGAAGAAAACAAGACAAACCAGTATATGAATCCCACCGGTAGTGCCAGTTATTACAACTTGCCACCAAACCAGTCTCAAATGATGCAAGCTCCAGGTCAAATGGGAGTACCACCTCTGCAGTATTATCGAGCTCCTCAGTTCCAACAGCCACAATATATTGCTCCTAATTACACGAATTATGAATACCCCAACGATACCCAATCCTCCAACCCCCCTCCTGTGCAACAAAAGACAACTAAGGTTGAAACTGACAAAACAGATCAGAGTAACTTACCTGCTATCGAGAAAACGGAGAAGCCAAGGCTAGGTGCCACCAAGATTGATCAACTCATGCTTGTTATTCAGGCACGTGATCGAGCAAATAAGGACATAAAGATTCACACTAATGAGGACGGTAGTATCATAGGAGAAGTGAAGCCTCAACATCTTATAGGTGGGGTGGAAAAGAACAAAATTGTGCCTGAAGCCGGTGGGTCGGATGACTCAATTTCTGACGACAGACAAGGACAGGGCCGCAAAAAAGCCAAGAAGCTCCCTCAATGCCCCTATTGTGATAAGTTCTTTGCCCAGTCAACACAGCTCGAGGTGCACATTCGTTCACATATAGGTCTTAAGCCATTTGAATGCAACTACTGTCATAAAAGGTTCACTCAAGGTGGGAACTTAACGACACACCTCCGTCTTCATACAGGTGAAAAGCCATTTACTTGTGAAGTATGTCACAAGTCATTCAGCAGAAAGGGCAATTTGGCCGCTCATAAATTGACTCACGAAAAGCTCAAACCCTTCGATTGCAAATTGGATGGGTGTGACAAGTCTTTCACCCAATTGGGTAATTTGAAATCCCATCAAAATAAGTTCCACTTGAACACCCTTAACTCGTTAACAACGAGATTGGCTGAGCTAACTTCTGCACAGATTGCCAATTTACCCCCGAGAGAGAAAGAGTTGCTTGATTACTTCAAAAATTTGTACAAGAATAGTAACAAAGGTATCAAAGGGAGAGGAAAACGCAAAGCAGACTCTGATGATGCTGATGTTGGGGCAGGCCCCGCTGTAGCTGACGCCTCTTCATCATACGGAACTAATAATTTCAGCCTGTATGTGTGAGTCTGGTGAGTCTGTTGAGACGTATGATATGTAATTTAAAACAATGATGTAAGAGAATTTAAGTTTATGAATGTATAATTTTTAGAGATTGCTATCTTAAAGAATTACAGAGATTATCTTTTCACCTTCATAATAATAATCGATTGTATTAGTTGATTTATGTTTACAGAGTCGTAAAAATCTGTAATATTCACAAAATCCATTAAATCGCTCGAAATGCTCCAAAAATACTCAAAAAACCTCAAAAAAAAACCGGATATAATCAGAGCACTACAAAGTACCAGCTGCAATCATAGCCAGCTTGAACTCAAGTTTGGAGTCACCATAAATACTTATTAATTTGTCCTACTCACCTAAAGGGTGTGCGACAAATAATACACGACATCGCACCACAGTTAAACCTTAAGAGTTTTTCTGAGTATATCTTGGACGATCCTGCCGCCTCCTTTTTGGGTCCAACCCAGCGGCCAACAACATGCACATTGGCTGAATGCCACCTTGTACACCTTCAAACTGTCTTGTAGTTGTTTAGTATTGGCTGTACCTGATGAGGACTACTTGGGAGATTCTCACGTTCGAAATCACATGCTTTTTCCCAGACCAAACTCTGGTAAAAACTCTTTAGTCTCAAAGACGTTTGAAAACTACTTTTCTAGACAGGAATTTTCTTTCATTGTAATTTTCTCACACGAGAAAATAAGACGAGTCCTGTTGATTTATATTTTCTGGTGAATTCTATACCTTATAAGTTGCTGAGGCTCGGAACATATAAATGGCGTTCAGACCCCCACTGCTCAACCCTTCAACTAAAATGAAGCAGAAATTGCGCTACACTCCTGCCCCATTCATGCTTGGTCCCCAGCGAATGAACATCGCCCAACCACTTTCCAGAGCATCTACCATTGCAGAATTGGCCCTGAACGATTCTTTGCCGAAGAACAACAAAAAGAATAAGTTCAAGACCAAGATGGCCTCCTACTACTACCAGTTCCCCAAAATACCTCGTCCAAAGAGAACCAATGTGTTGTTTTATTCTTCGTGGAGTAACACTGAGAATAAATCTTTAAGATTACCCACCATTAGACTAACTAAACGGCTGTTTTCTACAGCTAACCAAAAGCTCAGGAACAAGACAGTCAATCTTCATCAACGATTTTTCTCAGCAGAAGCCAGAAAACAGAGGCAACAACGTAGAAGGTTTATTAGATGGTGGACGTTGACGTCTTTGGCAGTATTATTGACAGGTGTTGCTGGTAAAATTAAATATGAAAGAGGCCAGTACGACGATGATGACGAGCATTTGCCCCTTAATGAGTATGCAATCAAGCCTGAGTCCTGGCAATTGTATATCTATTCTACATTTCCTTTGAAAGCCATTTCCAGATTATGGGGTCAGGTTAACTCCATAAATCTCCCAATTTGGCTTAGGTCACCTTCGTACAGGCTTTACTCTGCATTATTTGGTGTGAATTTGGAAGAGATGGAGAACCCAGACTTGACCTCTTATAACAACTTGTCTGATTTCTTCTACCGAACGTTGAAGCCTGGAGTTCGGCCTATTGACGATTTCGATTTAGTTTCACCCTCCGACGGGAAAGTTTTGAAGTTCGGTGTCATAGAGGATGGTGAAATAGAACAGGTTAAGGGTATGACATACTCTGTAGATGCTTTGCTTGGACTCAAGACAGAGCGGTTGGCTGCCCCATCTCATTCGTTAAATTTCGAACACTTGGGTGATGATGCAACGATTTACGAAAGAGACCAAGAATTTGCGAAGATCAATGGCATAACCTATACTGTCGATGATATCCTTGGTGGTGAGTCTTCCACGTCTACTCACCAGAATGACCTTGAATACAAAGATGCTGGTGACAGAGCCATAGCTGACTCCAAAACAACCTTAAGTAAAGAGTTGTCAATCGCAAGAGACTTGACACCCACACCCATGGAAAGATTGGGATTGAGTGGGAGTAAGCTGTTGTACTTCGCGGTGATATACTTGGCTCCAGGTGATTACCACAGGTTCCACTCGCCGGCCAACTGGGTGGCCACATTGAGACGTCATTTCATAGGGGAATTGTTCTCCGTTGCTCCATTCTTCCAAAAAACCTTACAGGGGTTGTTCGTCTTGAATGAAAGAGTGGCCTTGTTAGGTTACTGGAAGTATGGGTTCTTCTCCATGATTCCTGTCGGTGCCACTAATGTTGGAAGTATTGTAGTAGACTTTGACAAAGATTTGAAGACCAACGATATTTACGAACACGAGGTGTACCTGAAGCTGAAGCTGAGAAACTGTTCTGTTGACGAGAATACCTCCTTATTATCGGATAAACTGACTGCCCAAGAGTCGACAAGTGACTTAAGTGTGGTATCCGACGCTCAGGGTTCAGAAATTGACACAGATAAACCAAGAAGATTGAAGAAGAATACTGTCTACGAGGCCACCTACACCAAAGCTTCGCGTCTTTTGGGAGGCTATCCAATGAGCAAAGGTCACCAAATTGGTGGCTTCAAATTGGGTTCTACTATCGTATTGGTATTTGAAGCTCCAGACAATTTTAAGTTTAACTTACAGATTGGCCAAAAGGTTAAGGTTGGTCAATCTTTAGGAAGTTTTGTGTAAACTCTTTTCACTTAAATAATTCATGGTAGGTGTCGACAACCTAGATGGAATTGCTACTTAGTTATGCAGTAGAACAACAAATCAAACGAATCCCGTCCACGATCTCTGAGTTCCTTGCCAGTAATACAAGCGGGACATATGCAGGAAGTTACCATTTTGCTTCATCAAGAAAATCTGCGAAGTTGTCAAGTCTCTGAAAAAACACGATTAGCTTGGATCCTCAAAAAAAGCGTCGGTCATTGTTAAATTACTAGGAAAATTGCAGTCTAGTGGTAGAAGTCATAAGCTTTGCCATAGTCACATACACACCCGAAATAAATCCCGTTTTCTCTGAGAATTAGCTCCTGACATTCCCTCCTTTTCCTCAATTCATAGTCAACATCAGATCAATATTTTAAATGTCTTTCTTAAACACGATCAGAGGTTTGGGCAGAGGCCCCAAAAAAGGCAAGAAAGACTCAGATGCTACCAACGTCTTCTATCAGCATCCCAATGGATCTACTTCTCCTGTTCGAAGATCCCAATCTCCTACAAAAATGAGTCCAAACAAGCAACTGAGGGTGAATCAAGCCTACAATAAACAATCGTCTCCCACCAGACGAGGGCGAAGTCATGCCAACGGTGGGGGGCTGCCAAAAAAAGATGAAGCAAGGCTCATGATGGCCACAACCCACCTCAATAACAATGATCTAGTCCCTGAAGAAGTGCCACTATTTTTACGTGAACCTTTTGTCAAAACTTCTTTGGTTAAGGGTTCCTTCAAAACCATTGTACAGCTCCCTAAATATGTGGATTATGGTGAGTGGATTGCACTCAACATCTTTGAAATATCCAACAATTTAAATCAATTCTATGAAGTTTTTGCAGAGTACATAACTCCTGAAGCATACCCTACCATGAACGCTGGACCGAATACAAATTACTTGTGGGTAGATTCAAATGGACAGTCAGTGAGTTTGCCTGCTTGTCAGTATATTAATTATGTGTTGACATGGATCTCCAACAAATTAAATGATCAATCAGTATTTCCCACTAAAAGTGGCGGTGCATTTCCTCCAAACTTCATGAAAGATTGCAAGAATATCAGCAGACAAATGTTTCGGATATTCGCCTACATGTACTACAATCTTTTCGAAAAAATAGTTCACTTATCATTGGAAGCCCATTGGAATTCTTTCTTTTCACATTTCATAAGTTTCATAAAGGAGTTCAAGTTGATAGACAGAAGTGAGTTGGAGCCGTTGTTGACCTTGATAGAAAACTTTGAAGCTCAAGGCAAGATCATATAAAGCAGTATTTAATGTTAAATTTCGTGTTTTGAACAGCTTATGAACAAGTCATGTTTACTATACATGAATCTATATACAAATAAATGGTTCGTTAAACTTCATGAAAAAAAGTATGTCGAGTCTCTTACGACATTTACGTCTAATTGCCCTCTTGGAGGGACAGGTGGGAAGCTAATTGGTGCCAAAATCGTCAAGCCTGAAGAGTGTTGACCGACTTTGTCCAAGTCATATTCTTCTACCAAGCTCACAGTCGTCACCAATTCTTTACCCACTTTAACAACTTCAGGATCTTCTGATGCTAGTAACTCTTGCCTCTTCTTTTCCAAATGAATCTCATCAGCCACAGTGAGAGCTCTGTTCAAATCAGAAGCAATTTTTCTTCTGACTTCTTGAACTTTCTTAGCAAGCTCGTGTTCTCTGGGGATGTTGACAACCTGAAGAAATCCTTTATAACGCGCTTCAAACTCTTCCTTGACCTTGTTGATCAAGTCATCTGAGTGTAATTTGACAAACTGCTCTCTCAAGGTCTTGTTCAAGGTATCAATATCACAAGCATGTGTCCAATAGGAGTCATGAACAGAGGCGAATGAGATATTCTCATATTTGCAAGCGGAAGCTGTCATTAACATGTGTGTAGCATCTAAAGAATGGACAAAATTTGGGGGTAAGGCTGTCTTTTGTTTTCTAGCGTCCACCAAGGAAGCTCCAAATGGATCAGTGATTGCAACGTCCTGTAGATTTGTTCTAATGATTTGTCTCTTTGTCGTTCTATAAGGTTGGACACAAGGTAAACCTAAGGGGGTCGTCCAAATAACAGACGAAACATGGTTGGGTTTGTCTGCGCCTGAGGTGTTATCTTCGTAGTCCACACGGACAGACTTGCTAATAATTCTGGCAGCTTCTCCCAACCAGTCCTGAATCAAGTGAGCACCAGAGAACAACTCTCTTACAGCAGCAAACACATGTTGAGTCAAATATTGAGCATAGTCCCCTGGGTTTTCCTCGCTATCATGCTCGAAATAGGACTTTATTTGCTTTTTGATTTGTTCTCTGGCACCTACAAACGTAACACCGTAGACGTTTGTCATGACCGTCTGCTTGACGACTCTACGATTAATTTTGTCCTTCAAGAAAACAGCGTACTTGTCGCCTGCTTCAGCATCTGCGTCAACTCTCTTTTGTACAATGCTAGCCACAGAAGAATAAACATCCTGTGGTCTATCGGCGGGAAACAAGTTGACTTGACGAGCACCTTCAATATCACCACCCAAAGCAGCATAATGTTGTAAACCGTTGCATGAACCGTCTTGATGGACAGGAATGTGGGAAACAAATTTCGTTGGATCTTCCAATTTGTATGCTTCGCTCAATTCAATACAACATGCTAAAACTTGCCATGGCTTCTCACCTTTGGTCCACCATGCATCCTTAGCATATGGCTCTTTTGCAGAGTTCATAATGTTATCCAAGTTATTCTCAGTAAACTGAGCTCTTTCCACTAGAGGAATCTTATCAACACCGAAAAGATTAGCTAAGTGAACCTTCAACCACCATAACCCCTTTTCTCCAAGTTCTTTACCGTTCCAAAATAAAAATAAAGACCTAGTTAAGTCGTTACCTAAATGGTTGAAATGAGGGGAGATTGGATAAGCTCTGCCTCTAAAGTCGATATTATGAGGGAAAAACATCTTCTCGCCAAGGAATGCTCTAGCTATTTCAAGCTTGTAATTGGTGTCACATCTCTGAGACTTGGATGCTGCAGATGCATTTATGGCCATTCTAACCTTTCTTTGGTACTCCCTTAAAACATCGGGCTCAGAGTTGAGCGGAACAGGTTCAGGCAATTCTGGTTCGTCAACCACAGGAGGAATATCCAAAAATTCGTCTCCTGTATTCCAGTACTTAGTCATCACCTCCAAAACCTTTCTGTTGACAGTCCAAGGAGTGTTACCCAAGACATTCAAACCGTCGTACACCTTATCTAAATCACCTCTTTGAGACGCAGCTCTCAAATATGCTACGGTTTCAGGAGAGTCTCTGGTTCTCACCAATGTACCCTGGGAAAATAGATAACCACCTTCATTATAAGAAGTCCACTTTCTAGGAGGTGTCAACATGGGTAAGAAGTGAGGCTGAAGTAAACTACCGTCCACATCAACAGAAAGTTGCTTGATAATATTCTTATGCAACTTCAATACTCCCAACTTTTGACCATTGAGGTATTGGTAGGTGTGAAAAAAAGCTGGCTGAGTTCCAGTAACTGTCTTCCCGGTCGCTGGATCGGTCCCTTTGACAGGAACCTTTGCTACATGTATCAATAAGGACGTCAATACCGATCCTATCTTAGCATGCAAGGTATTGTCCCATTCGTTATAAGCTTGGGGCGACAGATCTTTGGAGATATTGTTCATGACTTTGAAAATCTTACTCCATTCTCTGGCACTTCTACTCTTCTTCGAAATAGACTTCTTCTCTGACTCCATCAATTTTTGAGATTTGTACTCCAATTCAATGGCTCTTCCAACAGAAATAAGAGCTCTAGCTGTTCTCATACCATCAACAACACCGCCAGTGGAATTCAACCTCAAGAGCTCCAAAATAGTGACAGCACACATCTTCTCTGGTGTTACAAGAGTTAAATATGGTGCGTAATAAGCCCTCTCTCTGATCAAAGATTTGTCTTCTGACTTGCAGTTGTGAACAGAAACTTCGCCCGCCATTATCTTGTTACACTGGTTCACCTCTTCCTTGACGTAGGGAAGAAGTGTCTCGTACCATTCGTATAACCTGGCGTTCAAAGATTTAGCAAAATGGATTGAACCTCTCTTTTGCATTTCTTCGTAGTCATGCTTCCACTTTTCTTTGGCTGAATCGGCACCTCTCAACTCGATTGTTCTTTGCCTAGCACGGTTGAAAAGATCCAATGCCTCATCAAACTTTTCTCTATCCTTATCGGACTTCAAGAGTTTGTATAAGGCAAAGTAGTCTCTCTTTTCAGTATTGGAGAAGTTGTGGATGACGGAGCCTTGTAGATCTTTTTCCAAATTCTTCATTAAGTCATCGATGATGGGCGACTTTCCCTCAGATGACAGTTTCAACCCCAACAAAGTGTGTCTCACGACTTTCAAACCGAAAGAGTCTACTGATCTTAACTCTTCTGCTTCTTTTGAGATTGAAGGAATATTCAACTTGTTAAAGTTTTCATCAGAAAAAAAATCTTCATTCATATCGTTCTGGTCTTCCGATGAGTTTATTTGTTCGTAAAGTGCCACGAGATCAGCAGGTATGTGCTTCTCGGTTATGGAGCTTTCTAGGAAAATCTTTGTTAAGTTGTCTATCCCCAAGACGTCTATATGGCCCAAAACTTTTCTGGTGAAGTTATAGTTGGACTTGATCTCATTGAGATATCTATCGTACTTGAATGTCGACTCGAGTCTCAAAGCTTTGGCAATCAAAATGGCATAGGTTCTATCATTAGGAAGTAAACGAGCGTCTTTAGTAAAGTCAAGCAAGTAATCTTCCAATTCTTTTGGAGTCGAGCTATCTTGCTGAGACCAGACCTCTAGGTACTTGTTGATGGAGAACATGAATTCCTCTTGGGTGGCCAGTAGTGGGTAAATGGCTTGTAAAATCTTATCTGCTCTAGCAAAGTTCTTACTTGAGAGAAGGGCATCGAGCAAAGACTGCAAATGGATAACGTCTTTTGCAAACGGTTGTCTGACCACGGAATCGTACAGGGAGGTCCATGTAAGTGTGGATTCGGAATCCATTTCCAAGTCTCTTGGGCGCATATTCTGGGGATCAATCTCATCAAACGATTTGTGAAACAAATTCCTGTCTTTCATGGCTTTTTCTTTTGAATTGGGCAAAAAAGTCCTATACCCAGGGAATTTTTCGGATACCGGTGGGTTACTCTTGGATGACAGAGATGATGCCATTCTGGGGGAGACACCCACCATCCGTACAACCCTATTCCTCTTGGTTAAAACGTGCCTTAACATGGTAGTACTAGTTAAGAAAAAATTTTAGAATGCGCTCTGCTTCAAACTCTTCTCGTTTACTACTGTGGCATGAAGCCTAGAGTTCGGTTCCTAACGGAGGGAAGACTTCAAGAAGAAGAGGATGTATTTCGGTAGCCTTCTTAACAGGTAGCTGAAGTTGACCTACGTATTGCTTTATTTCTAATCTAAAAAGTGGACAACACCCCTTGATTGTGTGTGACTCTATTTTAGGCAAAGCGCATCACCACAATGGTGAAGGCCTGCTACTTGTTCTTATCGGTATATTAAAGGATGAGTTGAAAGAATTATATATATATAAGCACATTAGATGACATCGAGGACTTCAAGAAGCGTATCTATAGTCCCATTTCGGCCTGCAAAGCTTTCAAAGCTTCTTCGTCCTCATCTTCTTCTTCAGCTTGGGGTTTGGTCTTATTCACCGATGGGAAATCGGGAAGAGATTCCTCACGCACAGGAGGTTGTTTCTGGGCTTGGGGCCTAGCCGCTTGCTTCTCCTGTTCCTGTTCCTCTTGTAACATAGCCAACTCTTCGTCTAATTCGTCTTCATCAACGTAGTCATTGCCCACTGGTCTGGATATAGCTTCAGATATTTCGTCAGCCAACTCCACCTGTTCTCTGATATCGTCCATTGTATTCTCAACCTTATCAACGTCATACTCTCCGTGGATTTGTTTCATAGCAGAGGCTCCTTGTTTCATTGCCTTCATAGTTTCCAAGTTCAAGTTGGCACCTTCTATAGCAGTTAACTGAGTTTCCAACGTATCGATCTGGTTTTCGATTTTCATCAAGTTGGTCTCATAGCCTTTCTTTCTCTTCAATGCATTCTTGGCCAAAGTCTTGTTGGTCGAAATGTACTTTCTAGCCAACGAATCTTGATCGCTGATTTGTTGTTCCAAATGAGTTCTCTTTTTGTTCAACATTTGAATGTGTTCACGCAACTCTACTATGGCCTTCTTAGGCAACTCCTTCTTCTGCAGGGGGTTCCCGCCAAAAAAATAGTTCCACATGTTGCTGGCTGGTTTCTTATCAGTAGTTTAGTTATTTTAAAATAAAACGAGATACACGCGATTACAGATAAGTCACTTGCTTCGGGGGATTCGTGGCGTGTGGCGTGCTTCTCGTATGAGTACTAAGCTCTTTAGTTCTAAGGCGGGACTTTTGGATTAATCACAACTGGTGTAGAATCAAAGTAGTCCTTGAATGACTTGAAAGGGAGCTTCAGTGAGTTTTTTTCTTTGGAGGTGCGCACTTTATTAATGTTACAGTAAGAGGAAGTAGCATATTAGATGATTAAACACGGTGTGTATGATGGTATATAGAGACTTAGCTAACCACGACCCAGAGTAGGAAGAACATGATCAACACACCAAAAATCTTCAAGAAAAGCCACCTGTTGGACGATATATGGTTGAAGTACTTGAGTAATTCCCTTTGGGCCCCAGTAATATTCAAGTCGATATCCTCGACATTTTGGTCAATTCTCTGAATGGTCTCACCTTGTTCACTTACCATAGTGGCCAACTGCAGGAACAAGTTACCCACTTCATTTATGGTTGATTCTATTGTCTCTACAGCACTGCTTCTCTCCTGTAAGTACTGCTGGCTCTGATCTTCCATCATAAGCAATTGTCTAGTCTGATCGGGTATGGATAGGAATTCTCCATTGTTGTAGTTGGAATAAGGTGCCGATGTTTCGGGATCCATGTCTGGATTGTAAGGCGAAGAAGTCGATGGCTGTTGGCTCATCAGATAAGGATTCTCACCCAAGTTCATGCTGGGAGACCTGCCTCCATCACTCATGAGCGGAGACTGACTGTTGCTGTTTCTGTTGACACTTGTTACCGATAGGAAGTTCTCTGTTCTATTTTTGTTCAAGATTTCGTTTTTCTGTCTGATTTCTAAAACATTCTTGAACTCCCCACTGACGTTTTTCATCTTGAAGTTCAACAAGTTTAAGACATTTTTGGAGTACTGATTGATTTGGGAATCAATCTTAATGCTGGAGTCACCTTTGATGAATTTCTGGAGATTCTGAAGATTCTGTTCAATCTTGAATATATCTTGTTTGATCACATACGTCAACTCGCCGATTTCAATGGGCTTATCGTCAAACAACGGTTTTCTTTTGGCCAACAACGCGAGCTTGCTCAATAACTCGGTAGTATGAGCTATATCTTTGGCTATTATGCTTGCTTGTTGGCTAAATTGTGACTTTTTGGGAGGCGCTACGGCGCTTCTCCCGTGGTTTTGTTTCTTGTTGATTTTGTCGTAGGTAGAAACACATTGCTGGAACTCAAATGTCCGGTTCTGTATGCTCGTAGACATGGCTTTGTTCGCTTGGGCTGATGTGGGCTCAGTTGTGATAGCTGGTGTTAATTTTCTTAGCTCCGCGCGCTTGGTGTTTTGGGCCTGGCTGATGTGGTCGTGTGGGGCAGCATTTCTACTAGGTATGTTCAGAAGATATCGTTAAAGCGTTAAGTGGTGGTTCTATAAAGTGAAGCTGGGGGTGGAATACCCGCAGAGGATTTGGAATAGCTCGGAGTCTTTTTTTTCTTTGATGTAGTTCCATATTTGGATGTCGAAGTTACCGTCCATTGTCAGATTAGCTTCATAGAAGCGATGGAGCACCTTATGAGAAAGCAGCTCAAGCTTAGAGTTGTACTTTGAGTCTGAGAGAAGCTGTAAGAGCTTTAGTACCAAGTCAACTGTAATTTCTGGAGGACCTATTTCTTGCTGTTTGTGGAAAGACACCTTGTACAACTGCTTGAGCACCTTAGTTTTATCTTTGAATGAAAGCCCTCCATCGATAATGCTAATCATATATTTGCTGATATCGTTGAATTTCACATCAAACATGTCCACGAGAAAGGACACTTTGTTAAACTTGTAGATTGAATCAATAGTGGGGTAAAGTTCTTCTGCCCCTGGTTCATATTCGTATTGATACTCCGATCCAAGTTCAACTGAGCCGTCATTTTCATCAGTCGACTCATCCGTCCCATTGAAAAGCTTTTCGGCCAACTGGCTTAACTCCTCAAAGTTTGTTCCTGCCTCTGGCGCCTCTTCTTGGCGTTTTAGCTCCAAGAGCTCGTGCTTCAATTGTTTTATCTGTGATTTGATGAACTTCAACCGCTTAATCTGTTCATTCTCCACGTTGTCATTATTGATCAAACAGTACTGTCGGAGAAAATCAACAGGAATTCTTGAGGTGAATGAGTATCTGAATGCATGAATCATGAGGCCCCAGCGATTATTTTGAATGTACTTGATAGTCTTTGAAAAGCGAATGAGTTGGCCACTGGAAATCCCTCTTGATTCGAACTCTCTGATGAGCCTTTCGGCATTAGGCAAAAGATAAGCACATCTCAAGTTCAAGTCGACCACAAACTGCGTCTGTATTAGTTTCTGGACATAATGTGTACCAAGATTACGTGAGTTCAAAAGCGTGTGGAAATGACGATTTAGGAAAGGAAGATTGTTTTCTTTTATTTCTGTATGGCAAAAGATTCTCAAAAGTAACTCTGGAGGTAGCTGATCGAACTCAAGTTTCTTTGGAGCCACTATATGCTTCCCTTTGATGGACTTGGGTCGGCTTCGTAGATACTTCTTACCAATATTTACAAACCCCATAATTTGCTATTAAAAAAAAGCGATGAGGCAGCGAAATCTAACACCCTACAAGTCCAATGAATCAAATAAATAGACATTTTTTAAAGTATCGTAACTATCTAATTAGCAAAGACAGCAGCTTTACAACTTACCAGCAGCCTTTTCTTTGAACTGGTCTTCAGTCACACCTTTACCCATAGCAGCGGTAGAGGACACACCACCAGTGACCATCTTCAACAAACCATCAATGTATTCAGCACCAGACCATTTCTGGTGCTTAACGATTTCAACACCGTTTTCAATTTCGGGTTGTTGGACTTGTTGACCGTAAGCACGCATTCCAATAGAGGCGTAGTTCTTTGCAAAGTTGTCAACAGCCAAAGCAGTAGTATGCAAACCGGCCAAAGTAATAAATTGCCAGACGAAACCCAACTTACCCAATCTCTTGATGTAAGTTTCTTGTTCATCAGCAGGCATAGCCTTGTTCCAGTTGAATGATGGAGATAAGTTGTAAGCCAACCATTGTTTAGGGTACTTACTTTTAACACCATCGGCGAATTCCTTGGCTTGGTTGTAGTCTGGCAAAGCACTTTCCATCCAAACTAAATCGGCATATGGAGAGTAAGCTCTACCTCTCATAACGGCACACTGGGTACCACCTCTGTAACGGTAGTAACCTTCACGGGTTCTGGAGACGTCCCAGTTAAAGTAAACATCTTTACCTAAGATTTCCTTGGCCAACTTTCTGGCTTCCTTGTGGGAGGCTTCAGATAATGGATTAACCTTTTCAGTGAACTTCTTGATAGCACCTTGCTTGTCAGAGATGGAAGAAGCATTGATTTCATCGATGACAGCTTCGTGGAACAACTTCAAGCCAGCCTTCTTGACCCATTCGTCTTCAATGGCTTGCAATTGTTCGCCGTAAAGACCATTGACTTCAGCTTCGTGCATCAAGGTGGCCAAATCTGGAGAATCAGGGTTGGTGGCACCTTGAACAAAGAAATGGTCTCTGTGATCGATGGTAGAAGTAATCAAAGTAGCAGCTTCAGAATCAGTTCTTGCAACACATAATAAGTCGGAACCCATGATATCAGCAGAAGCTCTAATAGCGACCAATCTGTTGATGTGTTCCTGAACAGGCACCAACACCTTACCAGCCATATGTCCACACTTCTTCGTACCTGGAGCTTGATCTTCGATGTGGATACCAGCCGCACCTCTCTCAACGAACAACTTGGTCAACTTGATGATAGCAGTGATACCACCGTGACCAGTGTCAGCATCAGCAATGATGGGTCTCAAAAAGTCTGTGTAAGGAAGTTCGGCTCTTTCTTTCTTTGAAAGCTTCAATCTTTCTTCTCTTTGTTTCCTGTCGTGGAATAATTGAGCAAACCATAAGTGTTCAACCTTGTTGGGAACGGTGTCATATGGGTAATCAGCTAAATCTGGAGATGGCTCATTTGAGGTTGAAGCAGTAGAAGAACATTGCCATCCACTAACGTAGATTGAGTCCAAGTACTTGGCCATTTGAGAAATATGAATTGGGTCCAAAGCACCGAAAGTGAAAGAAACACTCTTGTTCTTGTCATGTTCTTCTAACAACTTGTATAATTTCTTAGCTTGGTTATTAGAAGGGTAGTCAATCTTCAAACTTCCTCTCTTTTGAGCAATATCCTCTGGCTTGTAAACTCTTTTAGTTTTGTGCCATCTGGGGTCCTTCCACCACTTGGAAATTTCCTGAACCTGTTGTTGGTAGAACTTATCTTCTTCGTCTACGTTGATTTTGGTGTAAGCCATAATTAATTTATAATTTACCTTTATGAAATGAAAATTTCCTATTTAAAAAAAATCGTAGACGAAAGGAATTCGTCCACTTTATATATTTTTTACTTTTGTATATCACCTTACCCCAGATAATCATTTTGAGTCAAACTTTTATTGCTCCCGTTGATCCTAAATTATTTATTTTCGGGGAAAAGGATCCTCACTTATTGTCTGGGGTAGCTCGTGACATTTTCATACCCTGGGATATTCGGTACGTCGGGGTTGGAGCCGAAATCAAAATGCTGATCGCTCATGTTAACTACTCTATATGTAAAGTCTAAGAGGTACTGAGCTACTCAAGCTTCAAGTACCAGTAGTCACTTCGGGGTTCATCCGTGGTAAAATGAGATTTTGTTCTTAACTCCAGAAAAGCATATGCACACAAAATATACTGTTTCACCACGACCGCCTGACGAAATAGTGGCTTCGACACTCAGGAGCCGAGCCGGAGTTCGGTCGTTCCTTGGATTTTCAATGAGTTTTTCACTCTTTTCTACGTCCTGCCTCGGTGGAACGGGTGCTTTGAAATACCATATTTGTATCCCCAGCACACGACATTCTGAGTTCACCACACGTCATTATTGCTAGCCGTGGTTAAGAATCCTTATGCCACTCTTGTTGTCCATGATCCAAAACATACCTATATATTGAAGTAAGCTGCCCCTGATCACTCAGTCACCTCTGTTTGCACCTAGAGAATTACCATAGATCTGACCAAGGTAATAGTTGAATAGACCATTGGTCCCTCAGACATTTCAGTGATACCCACTATCATTGAAGGTACACGTGCCCAGCTAGAGATGATTCAAGTGTGAGTTACAGCACGTTATTTCCAGGACAGTAACTCGATAAGAGGATGTTTTATGTGAGCTTAAGTGTTATTCCAGTGGTCATTCACTACTAGTGTATACAACAATTCTTGTCTCTCAAGCAAACGTCTTCAAGGGCTTACATACTCTACCGATGGGGTCACATAATGTACTCAACGACGTCTTTGAGGATATAAAAAGTGGCCCATTCTTACAACAGACCGTGTTACTGAATCGGCTTCTTTGGTCGTGGGAGCGTACGTAACACGATGGCCCTTCTCTCTCTGCCTATTTTGCACTACCATTTCTGCATCTTCGCATTTGGAAACTTACTTACATACCAATGGAATCTGCACCCTCATCGATGGATGTAGGAGCAATACGAGGCCTTGCTAACTTGGTCATCCTGATAACGCCTTTGTTCAGCTATGGGCTCACCAGCTACCAAATATTTCTTAAAAAGAGCACCAGTGGCTTCAGTATAGACGTGTGTTTGATAATGCTCATATCTTCCATCTCCAAAGTGGTTTACTATATGCTAGAGCCTTACGAGGTCTCCCTCTTCAGACAAGCAATCATAATGATATTCATTCAGGTCGTTCTTCTCAAGGTCTCCTTAAGATACTTGGAGAAGCCTGCCAAACTTTACGAAGCTGAAAAAATCATCAATCAATCATCCAGTCCCTTGGAGGTTATATTCAATCATCTCAAATATTTCGACAACTTTTACAAGAGACCCTATAACCTATGGCAGTGGTTTGATGATCAGACGTCATTCTGGGAGTTTTTGTTGGGCTTTTCTTTGTCGTTGCTTGTTGCAGCTCTCATGTTCAAAGGATATCTGTTGTTTACATATCTTGTTGGTTTTTTGGGATTATTTACGGAGAGCTTGTTACCATTGCCACAAATACTTTTGATACATCGTACAAAATCTGTGAGAAACTTCAAATGGATTCTCTTATTGAGCTGGTTAGGCGGAGATTTTGTTAAGATTAATTATTTAATGTTTGGCACTAATGAAGTGTCAAACGTTTTCATGCTGGCAGCACTTTTCCAAACTGGATTAGATTTGTTCATAGTGGGCCAGTATTTCTACTATAAGCAAATAGAGGCATTATTACCTCATTGATAGAACATAGTCATATATAGGAAAATAATCATTATTCATGTATTATGGGATATAAAGAAATTCTATGTACAAAATATATTAGAAATTATGGAAGGGCACCTTTCATGATACAGAGACAAACTCTGCATTCTCTTTGGCATCATTAATTAGCTCTAAAGCCTCTTGACCAACTAACTGGTGTTTCACTTTGATATGCCTCGACAATGCATCACCACGGCTGAAGGTTTTGGATTTCCCATTTCCTTTACCACCGTTGTATCTACCTTCACAAATAACACATCTAAAAATTTTCTTCTTGGAAGCATGGATGGTTTCTTGATGCCGTATGAGATCATATGGCCTGGAGAATTGTTTGTTACATGGTACGCCTGAATTTGGATTAATCAAATTACAATGGTGATCAGTAATTTCGTCATATTTCTTCTTATTCTTCTTCTCTGCATGATACTCGGCATCACGTTTATCTTGGTGATCAGCATCCTTATGTATGTGTGGCTTGGAGACTTCTGACCAGGGTCTTGGAGTTTCCTCGTCATCTAGATCCATGTTGTCATCATTCTCTTCGCTCCCATTATCACCGACGCCTGAATCTTCACTTGCGAGTATATCGGCTTGAACCAAAGAATCATTAAAGTTGTTTAAGTCTTCCTCCATTTCGCTCAAATCAAGTTGGTCGTTCAAGTCTGTAAGAGTGACACCCACGGTTGGTGCTATATCTTCAAAAGGTGGCTTGATACTCGTATAATCCTCGACCAATCCTTCATTGAACCCGTGTTCATCCTTAAGTATTATTTCGTCATTCTGGTAGTCGTTACTTTCGTCGTAATAATCAAAAAGATTATCGTCGTCACTTTCATAATCACTCATATCGTCCAAGTCATCAAAATCGTAGTCATTATAGTCATCGAAATCAATACTCGAGGTTATCTCGTTGCTATCTTGGTTTTTGTGAACTTCATTAATAAGATTATTGGAGTTATTGTTATGGTGGATGAAGATAGAATCATTATCGTTTTGAAAGTCAAAGTTAAAAGATGAAGAAGGCTTGGTGTTGGGATTGAACAAACTGTCAAATTTATCAGCAGGAGGTGGAGACAACGTCTTAATTCTCATGCTTTTGCCTCTACTTCTTGCTTTGAATGGATTCGACACTGTGGGCACCATTTGTTGGGTTTGTGGCTGAGATGGTTTGACGGTGTCCACCAGATTTTTCATCAAACGGGTGGGCTGGATGAAAGACTGCTCCGGGTTGCTATAGTCGTTGAAAATCTTCTGGTGGTTTTGGGGATCATTCAAGTTGTTGAAGTTGAATAATGAGGTGGTCTGACTGGACACCTCAGTGGTGGGCGAAGCAGAAGATGCGGGCACGGGAGCAACCGTGGTGGTAGGGGGTTGGATCTGGGACGAAGCAGCCGAAACTGTGGCAGCCACGGCAGCATACGACACCGATGCCATGTCTCTATTTGAGGTCAGGAAATAATTGCTGCTTCCCAGGAATAACGGATTATATACGGGAGACGAATGATTCAATATGGGAGAATTGGGCACCGTATATAATTCTTCATCAATCAAGTCGATGATGCTCTTCTGTTGGGGAATGATAACAGAGGTCATTTTGATTAGAAACTGGGACTTGGGGCTATAAATTAACTGGTGGTTGAAAAGAACGCCAGCTAGCACCTATGGTTTGCTGTAGGTTGAGCGAAGTGGCGATTTATATTTGTTGATATTTGCACCTGCATGCAGCCTTGCACATTACTCATCAGGCAAAATGATATTTGTCGCAGGGATTGGAAGTTTCCTCCTAATTCCATCGGCAACGGGGAATCCGGCAGGTGCCGTGGTGCCGCGGCGGTAAGGCGTAGAGAGGCGGTGACGGAGGGGCTGGCACCTGTGGTGCGGTTTTTGAGGAGGCACGTCGTGGTATTGGCCGGGGCCGTGGCGGCACAGGCCCTGGAGATTACAGGCTGAAATTTACTAATCCCTATTTCCGAATCACTGCTAGGGTCCCTAGGGTCCACCGCTTAGTCAATAGCCAGTGATACTGCTAGAGGTTACTTGGCATGGCATTGTCTATATACTATGTGGGGTCATATTTTATACATGGTCTTTTTGCGATATCTTTGAATCTCCTGTTGTGCCAACTCTTGGTTCAAGTAATAATAAGGTTTTTGCAATCGGCCTTCATCGTCCAATTCAAATATAATGGGTATACCAGTGGGTATTTCTACTTGACTTATGTCGGAGTCAGCAATGTTAGCCAAGTACTTGATAATGCTTCTGACAACAGAGCCGTGTGTTATTATGAGGATATCCTCACCAGGACCGTTGGCTGAGAGAATCGACTTCAATAAAGGAATGAAGCGATTCATCACATCTTCGAGAGATTCGCCATTCGGAATAATCCTGGGATCAAGATCAGAGTACCTTATGTCTATACTTTCGTCTTTGCCTTGAATGGGAGGAGGCCTGCCGTGGAAGTCTCTCCGAATATAGTTATACTGTTGAGCACCCACTTGCTCAAAGATCTTTTTTCGGTTGTGGCCTTGGAAAGCCCCATAGTGCCGTTCATTAAGTTCCCAGCACTTGTGCTGGTCAATATAAAGTAGATCGAGGGTTTCAAGAATGATATTTCCCGTTTGGATAGACCTTGAAAGTCGAGATGTGTAGAGATGGCGAATGTTCGTTGAGCCTGCTGCCGCAATTAAGTCTCCAGCGTGGGCTGCCTCGAATTTCCCCTTGTTACTGAGCTTGACATCTATCCACCCAGAGAACTTGTTCTCATCATTACTCTGGGATTCCCCATGGCGTAAAACAATGAGCTTCATTATAATTGGAATTGCAACGCAGGGGATCTTGATTGATAATTAGCAAATGTGGTGCGACTGTGAGCTTCAATAAAAATGTTCATCTGGTGATGGAGCTATCGGTGGATGACAACTGAAATCTCTAAAGAACTGATCTTTCGGGCAAGTAGACTTAGTTTTTATATGTAAGTATAGTGAAATCCACTGACACAAGGAAAATGGCAATTAAGTGGTGTCATTGAGTATCATAGTTATTTATTACATCTAAAAAGTTTAAGATTTGCGTATTTTATACTTATCGAACTGAACTCAAGATCAGAACAAATAATTCAAATGACCTTTAAAAACTGCAAAAACCACACACCGCCTTCACAGTACTCTTTAATATACATAAAACTCCAACCATTGATTTTGCAGCCCTAAATACCCTCCATACTCGCCATTGAACTCACCTTAATGATAATGTCGTGTACGCACAAGCGGCTCCAGATAAGGAAAATGCAACCGTGTTTCTTTTTCTGCGGCATTGCAACCCTCATCTCCAATGTAACATGGAGCTGTCTAAATAATAATTACATAGATATATATAGGTACATTATCTTCTCTGTCTCCAAACCAATTTGTAGTTGACATCTGACAAGTTTCTTGTTAATCTATTGGCAGCGACAAGTCAAGTGTTCGTCCACCAAAAAAAAAAAATGAGCGTGGTAGTCGATAGTCAAATTCAATTCATTCAAATACCCAACATGCCTTTGTTCAAAATTAGACAGGTGCCTTACCAATGGGAAGAAGTAGTGGATATCGTCAGTTGCAACAAATTAGAACGGTTTGCCCGTCTGGAACTCGAAAGCGAAAGATACTTGAAGTTCAAGAAGCAGCTAGCTGGATCCCTGCTCACAATTTTCAAGTTTCTTCTCATAAATCAGCTTGGTTGGAGCGACGAAGAGACGGTTAAGGATTTGGATGACTCTCAGATAACAATCAAGGCGAAGCTGAATCTATTGTTTGTTGAGCCAAGTGATTTGAAGATTCTTAAGAACGATTTTCCCTACAACTTTGCTGACGGAATCTACCATTTGTGCGTTTGGACCAAGTTCCACATTCCGGCAGACCCATTAAGTCCCGTGGGAGACATTTCAGCAGGGACGAAAAAGGTGATTGAGAAATACTTGAAGAAGACCTTCTGTGACAAGTACGGTGTCAAGTGGGAGAATCTTCTATGGTTTAAGAACTGGGAAAGCTTGCAAAGTGTGAAAGCATTGAGCCATATTCATGTTCTTATCAGGGGGGTCCATGAAGCCACCGTGGAGCTGATGTTGTACAATCCAGGAGAGGTGTTAACAGAAGAGGAGAGTAGAATAGAAGAAGTCGTCTGACTATACCAAAATGCATTTAAATTATTTAATATAAAGTAGAAGTGTTCTCTGTGCAAGGGATGTCACGGAAACAATACACACATGAAAGAGAAAAAAAACCAAACAAACGTCATTCGAATTGCAAACAACGCACCAATTAGACTACAGAATTCCCATCATATAAACATTACTATTACTAATTTACATATACAACATAATATAAATTAACCTCCGAAACCGTACAAGGTTCTACCTTGTCTCTTCAAAGCGTAAACGACATCCAAGGAAGTGACAGTCTTTCTCTTGGCGTGTTCAGTGTAAGTAACAGCATCTCTGATAACGTTTTCCAAGAAGGACTTCAAGACAGCTCTGACTTCTTCGTAGATCAAAGCAGAAATACGCTTGACACCACCTCTTCTAGCCAATCTTCTAATAGCTGGCTTAGTGATACCTTGAATGTTATCTCTCAAGATCTTTCTGTGTCTCTTAGCACCACCTTTTCCTAATCCTTTTCCACCTTTTCCTCTACCAGACATGATTTAATATAGTTATAAAATTTGTTTGATAATATAATATGAGAACAAGAGAAATTTAAAAATGGGGGATTCAACCAAATATTTATAATCGTCTCAAACAAAAACTCTCACTGTGCCACTGCAAAACAATCCTTTGCTTTTGTCGCTCTTTAAAGGGATCATAATAAACAGTGGTTTTTGTTCGCTCTGAGAAAACCCTCTTACCACGCTTTCCGCGACCCAAGAGTCGACCCCAGGCCAAACAAGAAGCTTTTGTGACCGCGAAAAGCTTCGCACTTATCATGCGGGATAATCTATACTGTGTATTACCGCGTAGGTTTTATCATGAGTCCCGCACATACGTCTTTTTGCAGCACTAGAAGTCGCACGCTTGGAACGAATTTCGCTTGTTGTGGTTGCGAAAGACGCACCATTGCATGCGCATGCCGGGGAGTAAATATAAACAAACACTGAAGGATGAATATCAAAATATAAAAGCGTAGGATTCGCCCTGACGTTGTGAATTTTTTTATCTTATTTAACGATGGCTAGAACTAAACAAACTGCAAGAAAGTCTACTGGTGGTAAGGCCCCAAGAAAGCAATTGGCTTCTAAGGCTGCCAGAAAATCCGCTCCTTCTACTGGAGGTGTCAAGAAGCCTCACAGATATAAGCCAGGTACTGTTGCTTTGAGAGAAATTAGAAGATTCCAAAAGTCTACTGAACTTTTGATCAGAAAGTTGCCATTCCAAAGATTGGTTAGAGAAATTGCTCAAGACTTCAAGTCTGACTTGAGATTCCAATCTTCTGCTATTGGTGCTTTACAAGAATCCGTTGAAGCTTACTTGGTTTCCTTGTTTGAAGACACTAACTTGTGTGCTATTCACGCTAAGAGAGTCACCATTCAAAAGAAGGACATCCAATTGGCTAGAAGATTAAGAGGTGAAAGAGCTTAGGCCTCTCTCTTGGTTCTAACGGAATTGTATATTATGATTATGTATTAATATATGGATAAGGTAATTTGCTTTGTAGTTGGTTAGTTATTTTCTGGTGCAATGTGTTGAGTGTTTACTTTGGTTGGTGCGCAAGGGCAGAGTTAAATGAGGTTGAGTTGGCAGAAAGGGTTCTAGTCGCATAGATGGCTGTTTGACGGCCGGATGCTGTTGTGGTTTTTATTAGTTCTGAAGTAATGTATGTAACAACTTTTTTCTGATTTATAAACAGTTAAAAGGGAAATGCATTGGGTTCCTTTTCGGGAAGATACCCCATCTTCTCTTGTGCCTCGGCCTTGCTCTGTAAGTATGGCAACAAAGCATCCTTAAACTTGGTGTATCCCCTATATTCTTGGACGTCACTTTCCCAACTCAAAATTCCATTCAAAAGACGCCTAGGAATATAAGGTTCCTCTACCAATTTCACAATGGGAATGAAATAAGTTCTAACTGTGAAAACAATTGCCCCCGACTTGGGAAGCCTCCTCAAACTTTGTCTTTCAGATCTTAAGTGGATTTTACTAATATCTTTGGCTTCATCAGAAGTGTACCAGCCCACTCTTTCACCAAACTCATCACCTATCGAACTGGACCATCCTAGTTCTTCATCGGTTTGTAAAAAATAGTTATTACGAACAACAGGCTTATCACAAGTCAAACGTATAAAGAACTTCTCCATAGGACTTTGTAGTTTCTCTTTAAACTTTGGAACATCACCAGACGTGTGAATGTTTTCTAAAGTTTGGTTATATTTATCTTCAAGTTTCCAGAAACCGGGCAAAATTACAGCACCAGCTTTCAAAATATATTGTCCGTCACTACTCTCCATCATTATAGCCAAGTCATCTTGGACTAACTTAGCTGCAATCAACATTGGATCTTCTCCTTCAGACCCTGGGCCTTTGTATACTTTGTAATTGTCTTTGAACTTGAAATCTTCACCGGTTTCCAAGTTTTTGATTCCAAACTCAGTTTTTTCAAATAACAAGGGGTAACGAACAGACAAATAATCCCTCATCTCATCAAGAAGTTCATAAGCGGCATCAACTGCTTCTGCACTTGTTTCGTGTAACTTTTTATCGTATTTCTTGAGTCTCCTCAATTTTTCTTCATGAAACTTGGTCCATTCGTTGTCCAATTCAAACCAGCTATTCCAATCCATGCTCCTAATACCCATAGTAATATTGTATTTATGCTTGAATGCTCTATAAGGTAAAGGTGAAGTTTTCTTGAAGTCCCAATCTTCAAATGGTTCAGGCACCGGAGTTTTGAACGGTTCAGGAGTCCATGTACCATACTTCCTATCTTTATTGGCAGATACCTGTTTTTGTGTCCTTAATTTGGTACCACTAGTTGTTCTAGTCTTGAATCCTTTCGATTTCTTGTATTCTTTGGTAATTATGACGGCTGCTAACACCAGTAATACCAAAAAGTAGTGAAACACTTTAGGAAGCAGGAGTCCCTCAAATTTTTCATCTACTGTCTGATTCATATTTGGGTTTCTTTTCAAACAATTACGATTTTCAGACTATGGTGTTCTAGAGTGTTATTTCATTGAGCACAGTCTACTATATATATTTAAATGCAAAGTATTTTAGATCAATTAATCATTTTCGCAATCTACTTCCATATTGGGAAATGATATCCATAAGCGATTCATTTTTTAACTGAAAAAGCAAAATGTAGACAGTTGCCTGTTCCTATCGACGAGCCACTTTTAGGGTATCACTTCCCCTAGACTACAGCACGCACTAAAGGAAAATACCAAAATTTGTATGTCACTTACGACGAGGAGTGCTTGCAGCCGTATCTGTTGTGCGAGTATCAATTATGCTGGTGGTAGGAATGAACCAAAAAGGGCTGTTTGTAGAAGTATCCAAAACACAAGACCACGACGGATTATCCTATTGTCTACAACGGCAAGGAACCAGTAAAAAATGGGGTTGAAGTTGAGGATACGATTAAGGATTTGAACATTCCAGAACAACGTTCCAAATACCACAAGCATCATGTTGAGGATCAAATATGGAATTAACATCCTGTTAGGGTACTTCTTATAAAAGAACCACACCAAGTAAATATTTGCAGCTACAATGGGGAGTGAAATTATGAAGTTGGGCACATTATTGAGTGTCCAGTAATTGAGAAATCCGTTGTTCCAATAGTGCACCTGGCAATATTGGAATAGAGACGGGAAGGTGTTATCACACCATTCTCCTCGAGCAGGACAGAATACCTTGTAGTTTCTGTAATTTGAGTAGACAAATGAGCAAAATAATGGAATACCTGAAGTGAAACTTGTGATCGTACTGATAGTCTCCGAGGCACCTGAGAACACAGCAACATCGTAAAGATAGAACACACCTAAAAGGAGACAATTTGCCCTCACTTGAAATGCAAGACTCACAAGTAACCCACTAGTGAAATAAGGAATTAGCCTTTTTATTTTTAGGTGGTAATTGGAGCTGTAACTGATGGATATTTCTCTTAGGAAGAGAGCCAATATAGAAAGTAGTGAACCCAAGTTCTCTGAGTATGAAGCCGTCAAGAAAATACCTCCCGGAGAGAGGACATAGTAAAGGGATGAATTCCTGGCTATCTGCTTAGCGTTCTTCCGGAAAAGAGGAATTTTTTCAAACATCTTTGCTGTAAATAAATAAAGTATTTGGCTTGTTAGAAACTGGCATAGGTTGGAAGCCAATGTAGCAACGGCTAGAAGTACGTAGAAATTGTTGGTGTTTAAAAGGGACGAAATGTAACGCACAAAATCCACCCACAATGGGCTGAAAACGAACTGGTGTTCGTATAAAGTTTCATTTTTGAACAAATCACTGAAGTAAACGTTGTCCCACACTAAAAAGCCTCGAAGAAGTTTGTCTAGGAACGGGATGTTCAACGCTTCGGATTGGTACTTTTCGCATAATATACTGGACGAAACATCGAATTGCGTCGGCACGTTATATAGTACCACTAACTGGGCTAGTTTCAATGTCAAGAACGTTTTTAACATTCTAGGTGTTTCACGAGTTTTTCAGTCGCCATTAAATAGTTCGCATTTATTAAGATTTGAGATGAGGTAAGCGATCTATGAATATATACTTTAATAACTACTTCTTTCCAAATTGAGCACCAAAGCATTCGATGATACCTTCGACAGATTGAGGGTTGGCTAAGGTGGAGATGTCACCCAATTGGTCAGCCTCGTTTGAGCTAATTTTTCTTAAGATTCTTCTCATTATCTTACCAGATCTGGTTTTTGGCAAGTCATTGACAACGATGATGGACTTAGGAGCAGCAAAGGGGCCAATTTCCTTTCTGACCAACATGACCAAAGTTTTTCTCAAGTCATTCAAGCTGTCAACCGCATTGTCCTTCAAAGCAACATATGCAACTATGGCTTGACCCGTTAAGTCATCATTGATACCCACGACAGCAGATTCAGTGACACCTGGGTATTCAATCAAGATAGCTTCGATTTCAGCAGTGGACAATCTGTGTCCACTGACATTAACCACATCATCGACTCTTCCTCTGATCCAGTAGTAACCATCATTATCTCTAGCAGCACCATCTCCAGTGAAGTAGTAACCAGGATAAGGCTTCAAGTAAGTATCCATGTACTTACCGTGGTTCTTCCAAACAGAACGGGCCATTGAGGGCCAAGAATCTTTGATGGCCAAAACACCTTCCACATCGTTTCCATGGATCTCTTTTCCGGATACTGGGTCAATAAGACAGGTTTCAATACCGAAGAATGGCAAAGAAGCCGAACCTGGCTTGTTTGGAATAACACCAGCAATTGGGGCAATGAAATGGGATCCAGATTCTGTTTGCCAATAGGTGTCTGCAATGTGACATTTGCCTCTTCCGATCTTTTCATTGTACCATTCCCAAATATCAGGAGAAATCGGTTCACCGACTGAACCTAAGGTTCTCAAAGTGCTCAAATCATATTTGATAACTTCGGCTTCTCCAGATTTTCTTAACAATCTTAAGGCTGTTGGAGCAACATAGAAGTGGGTGACCTTGTGGTCGTCAATGATCTTGAACAATCTACCGAAATCTGGGTAAGCAGGGGTACCTTCAAACACCACAGAAGTGACACCCAACAATAACGGACCATACAAGGCATATGTGTGGCCAGTAATCCAACCCACATCACCAGCAGTGAACAAGATGTCTTGTTCGTGGATATCAAAGATGTACTTAGTGGTCATAGCAGCTCCTAAAAGATACCCAGCAGTGGTATGAACCACACCTTTTGGAGTACCAGTGGATCCCGAAGTGTATAACAAGAACAAAGGATCTTCGGCATTTACCAGAGTTGGAGGAATGTAACCACTGAATTTAGAAGCCTCTTCGTCCCAGTAGAAATCTCTATCGGATTCCATATGAACATCGCCCCCTGTACGTTTGTAGACAAGAACCTTTTCCACGCTTGGGCAATTGACAAGAGCATCATCACACAACTTCTTGATGTTGATGGTCTTACCACCTCTCTTACCCTCGTCACATGTGATCAAGGCTTTACATCTGGCATCGTTGACTCTGTCCTTGATGGAACCGGATGAGAAACCAGCAAAAATCACCGAGTGGATAGCTCCTAAACGGGCCACAGCCAACATGGCGATGATAGCCTGGGAGTTCATTGGCATGTAGATGGCCACGGTATCTCCCTTCTTGACACCCCAGTTTTGCAACACTTGCGACACCCTACAAATTTCAAATAACAACTGTTTGTAAGTCAATACATGGCTGTCCTTTTCATCATCATTTTCACATACAATGGCAGGTTTGTCTGGAGTACGAAAAGCGTGTCTATCAACACAGTTATAACAAGCATTCAATTCCCCACCTAAAAACCAGGCAACATCACCAGTATCTAAGGAACCAGACTTAACCTTATTGAAGTCCTTGTCCCAGTGCAATAATTCCTTGGCTAAAGGTCCGAAAAATTCTTCGGGTTGTTTAATGGATTTATGGTACAATTGGTAATATTCGTCGATGTCTTTGATAAATCCAGCTTCAGGCTGCTTGGCATAAAACTCTTTTGGAGTTTCGTGAGTATGGCACGTGTTGGCCTCATGAACCACTTTATGTTCGTTATTGGTCATTGTCAGCGTTCCCCGATTGTTTGTTAGTAGTGAAAAATTTCTATACGGTTTGGGATCGACTTTTTTCAAATGCGACGGGCTTCGTATAGGACGTTTTTTTGTTGGAACGTAAAATATTGGGTAACCGCCAAAAAAAAATAATAAATAAACTAAGAAAAAACCCGGTAGTTTCAAAGTGGAAACAGGGGAACTTATACGGATCCTGGGGAGTATTTATACTAATGTAGATACATAACTAGAAAGAAAATAATATACCTGACGTGATTTGCTAAAATGGTTACGGATTCGGATCGTACAAAACCAGTACCTAAACTCCAGAGCCTTTTATCCATCAGAATATTTTGTTTGCTTTTGTGACTCTGTTGCGACATTGTCTACTAGAATAGTTTGCTCTTCTCACCACGACCTGGGTCCAATTAAACGGCCCCCCTGGGAATATTATGGGTCCAAGGTGGTCCAACGTTTTTGAAAACCACACGATGCGTTTTCGTTTTAGTCATAGCGGGACACTGTCGTGCACCGCTCACCAAATTAGAATTCTGTTGGGTGTTGTTGTGGGTCGAGCTTAACTTTTTCAGGCGACGGTCTCGCAAATTTTGGCACCGCTTGCCGCTGCAGCTCGACCCCTCGTTCTTCCCTCGCGGGACAACACCAAGCTCCGTAAAACATCACTTGCAACGAAGAATAGCCAGGGAACAAAAAGTTGGTGATAATGTCGTCAGGACAAACGGAAGATCGCAACCAATAGCCGTGTTAGGTATAGTAAGTTTACTGTAACCCCAGACTTTATTCTTCTGGTTATGAATCCTCTGGAGTTAAGCACGAGGATCTGCAGTCTACTCAGAGAATTGTTCTATCTTAACTCCAGGCGATAATGATAAGACGGACAGGTGGAACCTCTCGAAAAACTCCGAAAAATAGGATATTAAATCTATCTTTTCATGTATTCTCTATATAACCTCTAAGCTTTTGCACAAAACTGCAAAATTATATAATTCATTAATAATAATAATATTAAAAGTGAGCTTCAGCAAGTTGTTTAATCAACCTCTTCAACAGTTGGACCATCGTTGGCTTCAGCAGCACCTGGGGCAGCACCTGGGAAACCACCTGGAGCAGCACCACCTGGGGCGGCACCACCTTGGTAAGCCTTAGCCATGATTGGGTTAGCCTTACCTTCCAATTCCTTTTGCTTGTCAGCAAATTCCTCTTGGGTGGCAGTTTGGTTGGCGTCTAACCATTCAATGGCTTCGTCTGCAGCCTTGGTAACTTCCTCAACTTCAGCAGCATCCAACTTAGACTTCAATTCTTCTTCGCCCAAAGAAGACTTCAAAGAGTAAGCATAAGATTCCAAACCGTTCTTGGCTTGAACTCTAGCGGCTTCCTTCTCATCTTCTTCCTTGAACTTTTCAGCTTCGCTAACCATTCTTTCGATATCTTCTTTAGATAATCTACCCTTATCGTTGGTAATAGTGATCTTTTGAGTCTTACCGGTACCCTTTTCAACGGCAGAGACGTTCAAAATACCATTGGCATCCATGTCGAAGGTGACTTCAATTTGTGGGACACCTCTTGGAGCTGGAGGAATACCAGATAACTCGAACTTACCCAACAAGTTGTTGTCCTTAGTCTTGGCTCTTTCACCTTCGAAGACTTGAATCAACACACCTGGTTGGTTGTCAGCGTAAGTGGAGAAAGTCTCGGACTTCTTGGTTGGAATGGTAGAGTTTCTTGGAATCAACTTGGTCATGATACCACCAGCGGTTTCAATTCCCAAAGATAATGGAGCAACATCCAACAACAATAAGTCTTGAGTCTTAGAAGAAGTGTCACCAGTCAAAATGGCGGCTTGAACAGCAGCACCGTATGCAACAGCTTCATCTGGGTTGATGGACTTATTTGGTTCCTTACCGTTGAAGAAGTCGGAAACCAACTTTTGGACCTTTGGAATTCTAGTAGAACCACCGACCAAAACGATTTCGTGAACTTGGGACTTGTCAACCTTAGCGTCAATCAAAACTCTTTCGACTGGGTCCAAGGTAGATCTGAATAAGTCTTGACACAATTCTTCGAATCTAGCCCTGGTGATAGAAGTGTAGAAGTCGATACCCTCGTACAAGGAGTCGATTTCGATGGAAGTTTGAGCAGAAGAAGACAAGGTTCTCTTAGCTCTTTCACAGGCAGTTCTTAATCTTCTCAAAGCTCTTTGGTTGCTGGACAAGTCCTTCTTGTTCTTTCTCTTGAATTCGTTGATGAAGTGGTTGACTAATCTGTTATCGAAATCTTCACCACCCAAGTGAGTATCACCGGCAGTAGATTTGACTTCGAAAATACCGTCTTCAATAGACAACAAAGAAACATCGAAAGTTCCTCCACCCAAGTCAAAGATCAAAACATTCTTTTCTTGTTCGTCCTTCTTGTCCAAACCGTAAGCAATGGCAGCAGCAGTTGGTTCGTTGATGATTCTCAAAACGTTCAAACCAGCAATCAAACCAGCATCCTTGGTAGCTTGTCTTTGAGAGTCATTGAAATAAGCTGGAACAGTAACAACAGCATCGTTAACCTTAGTACCCAAGAAGGATTCAGCAGTTTCCTTCATCTTGGTCAAAATCATAGAAGAGACTTCTTCTGGAGAAAACACCTTGGTTTCACCTTTGAAGTCAACTTGGATTTGTGGCTTACCAGCCTTATCAACGACCTTGAAAGGAAAGTGCTTGATATCACCTTGCACTTCGGCATCGTCGAATTTTCTACCGATCAAACGCTTGGCGTCGAAAACGGTGTTGGCGGGGTTCATAGCGGCTTGATTCTTAGCAGCATCACCGATCAATCTTTCGGAGTCAGTGAAGGCCACGAAAGATGGAGTGGTTCTGTTACCTTGGTCATTAGCAATAATTTCAACTCTATCGTTACTAAAGTGAGCAACACAAGAATAGGTAGTACCTAAATCAATACCAACAGCTTTGGACATTGTATGTATTTTATAATGTATAAAAAGATAAAAACCAAAATTCCTTCCATCGTGAATTATTCACTTTATATACGTAATTTGTATGGACGAATTTAGGCTGAAAATTTTTTGTTCCAAAAGGTTCCAAAAATTTCGATTGTCGGTTTGCAGCAATTGCGTCGTGTTGCCACCAGTGGGAGCTGGTGCGGCGCCACACTCAGCAACTCTGGTTGCGAGCCACGGCGTCACTGTCGGCTTGGGTGGCAGGTCATGTGATCAAGAAGGCACAAGTGTTAAACTATACAATCGATATACGTTAGCTAAGTGACCTTGTTCTTCTTGTAGTCGTTGACCAAGATAAAACCACCGGCTCTTCTAATTGATTTCTTGATGTTGAGCCAGACGTTCTTGACGCCGGGGTTGTTGGTATTGTTTACGAGTCCATCGATTCTAACCTCTAATGTCTTGAAGTGGTTTCTGGTGATAACTGACTTTTCGTATCTTAACTTGATAAACACCAAGTACACCAAGAAGGGGGTCAAGGATCTCTTTCTAAAGAGACACACTCTAGCAAATAAGAATAAAAGGGAGAACACTTCTAAGAGGCCAGCCAACTGAATAGACTTGCCATTATTTTGAGCAACAAAGTTGTCGATGGTTCTGTAGGGTTTAGAAGTTTCGTCCAAGTTGAAAACTGGCAACAAGTAAGCCTTGCTATAAGTCAAGACGTGGAACAAGGAGAACAACTGGAATGGCAAGATGGGGAAAATAATGTAAGGTCTCAAGATCAAGAACATAACTCCCAATCCGAAAAAGTGGACATTGTCATCTTTGGCCAAAACCTGGGGTTTAAACCCTTGCTTTTTGATAAGCTGGAACACCAAGATCCCGAAACTCTGGACGATTCCAAGGGCTGCCAAGTCGAACCAAAACCAATACAATCTTTTGCCGAACTTGAGGTAGGTCAAGGTGAAAAAAAACACACTTACCAATGTGAACACATGTCCGATAAACCAAGCAAACTGCAACGATTGGACGGTGCTGGCCAATTGCTGTTTATTGATAGCTCCTCTAGTCGTTTTAGCAGTTCCAGCGGCTGCTGTAGTATCTGTCTTGATTGGTGCAGTGTTGTCCTTAGCAGTTTGTGCAGAATTGTCTTTATCCATCGTGTGATTAAAAAGGGATGCAGATGTTTTTTCAAAGGAATTGAAATTTCATATCGCGGGTTCATTGCTATATTTTTGAAGGAGGTTCAATGGCTGCAACTTCGATTCATGTCGAAAAGGGGGAGAAGTTTACATGCTACAAAGGGGGAAAGGGAGAATAAGGGGGTGGAAAACTCATGTACATACTAACTACTTAACACACTAACGCAAGAAACCTTTACGAGTCTTTTGGGCCGGTTGGGCAGCAGTTGCTGGAGGATCTTGAGGTAAAGTTTTCTGCTTTTCTAACTGAGCCTTCTTATCTTCCAACAACTTGATTTGCTTGGCCAACTTATCCTTGACTTCTTTATGTCTAGTGAACAAGTCAGCTTCACTTCTCTGTAACTTCTTTTCCTTTTCACTGACTTTTTGTTGGAAAACTGCCTTCATTTCGGCCTCCATTTTGGCCAATTTAGCTTCATGTAAAGCTCTTTCTTCTTCTTGTCTGGTAACGGGATCAAATTCTCTGAAAACACTATCATCTTGTTCAATTCCCATTTTGGACAACTTTTCAGTTCTATACTTCTCATACAAATAGTTGGCCGTGTGCTCCTTCAACTCTTCCAAGTAGTTTCTAATCAACAATTGTTTCAATTTTATGAAATCGTTGTGTTCTTCGTTGTCGACTTCAATAGTACCCCATGGGTAGCTTCTTCCTCTGACCAACTTACCTTGGGAGTTTTGCACTTCTCTAGTAGAACCAACGACGGCAAATGGCACCTTAGCCATGATCTGCTTGTTCACCATCAATGTCTCTTCATCATCATTTTCATATTCAGCAGGAGTGAAAACCTTGATGCCTTGGTGACTGATATCTTGCAAGATTCTTTGCTTGAAGCCAGCGGTTTCTTCTTCAGAAAGGGTATCACTTTTGGCCACAATAGGGATCAAGTTCACCTTCTCATGGATCTGCTTCATGAACTCGATGTCTAAAGCTCTCAAAGAGTGCCCACTTGGCTCAATGAAGTACAACAACGCGTGGATCCGCTTGTCTTCAATGGTGGAGCGATTGACTCTACTTTCACTTTCTAAGAACCCGTCGAATCTGCTGTTGATTTCGTCTACTATAGGCTTCCACGAGTCTGTGTTATTGGTCAATTCTCCGAATCCCGGAGTGGTGATGATTTCCAAGTTCAATTTGACTCCGTCCTCCTCGACTGCATCCTTGTAAGTCACAATCTTAACGGCCTCCACAGCCTCCAGATTGGCCCCTTCGTCGTCATTAGGCACCTGGCTTGGGTGACCCAACACCTCCTTGTTGAACAAGGTGTTGATCAAGGTGGTTTTGCCCAATCCACTTTCTCCCACTACCAATAAGTTTAAATTGAAGCCTCTTCTAATGGACTTTCTGTGCCATTGTTTGGGGAAATTGGCGAATCCAACGTATCCGTTCAACTTCCTCTTGATCACTTTAACATCCTGAGGAGTGTTTTTCAAGTTTCCCATGGCTTTTTCGTATTCTGAAGTGTCAGGAACTTCGGGCATTATGCTGTCGACGTCAGCTGGTAATAGTTAGTAATGAAACGGAGGGAGAACGGGATTTGCACACCAAACGGCACACGCACACAGGCGTATACGGCGACGGCTGGATCGTGCATCTTTTCGTGGTTTGGCCAACGTACCTGTCATGATCAGTTGTTTGAGAGTTATTTGTGTTTGTTTCGACAGTACAAAAATCAATCGAGCGTGTCAGGGGCGTGCGCGTAACAGGAATTGTAGAGACGGTGGGATGGCAGGACAAATATGGAAAGCCGGCGTAGGAGATGAAATGGGAGGAGAAACAGGGAGAGCCGGCGTAGGAGATGAAGGAGAGCGGGGCAGCACTATTACTGTGGTTGTGCTTGCAGTGGGAGATTCTACAACCGTTCCAAATGCTCATGCTGCTCTCGTACAAGAGAGTCGAACCGAGAAACTGAGAGCTGAGACCTGAAACGTCCACAATCCGTACGTCCCAATGGGGGTTTACGTCCATTACTATATCTAGAGACTACGGAGCTGCTCCAAGAGAAACACAAGCCCGAACCGAGCAAACTCTGTCATGTTCTTGGAGCGGTTTCCACAGTGGGTTTGTCGCTTACAGCTGAGCTCTTTATGAGGCCCCACGAATCCAAGGTAGACGTTCCCGATCGCCAGCAGAATCGACCCCAGGCCGGTCCCGTCTGAACCCAGGCCGGCCTCTCCTGATCCAAGACCTGTACCGTCCGACCCCAGGCGCTCGCCAGTGGTACCAGCCGCCCCGGCATCGGTCAAGTGCAAATCAACCGTGGGACCTGCAAAGCCAGTTTCCAGCAACACAAACGTCGACCCCAACTCGTACTTGGTGGTCCGGGCCAACTTGAGTGCCACCTGCTCACTGGGTCCCATGTAGTTTCGAATGTCCTCGTCTGACCAGCCGCTCAACTTCAACCGTTGCTTTAAAGAATACACCAACTTGCCTCCAATGTAGAAATCAGACGCTCCGGGCACTGAGATAAGGTAGGCAGAAATGAGGCCTCCACAGGCGGCCTCCGACACCGCTAGGGTGCAGTGCTTCAGCCGCAAGATCTGGGCTATTTCCCCTATGATCTGTCGTATGTCTTCGGGTGGAAAATCCATAGTGTTTGGTGCCGTCAGTGTACGTTTCTGGTGGCAGTTTGGCGGTAAAGGTCGCGGGTTGTCGCCGTTTGGTGGCCCGCTCGGTCGACCGCCACGAAACTGCGCGCTCACCAGTGGCGATTGAACCTCCATCGAACAACATGTCCACTATCAAATTCAACGCAGGAAAGGTGGAGTACGACGAGGACACCAAGAGGTGCGTGCCCTTCCCTCAGAAGGGAGTGGTGACCATCACGCCTCGGCCGGAAGAAGGGTCGTTCTACAATTTTAATTGGGCCCAGAAGAGCTCTCAGGATGGATATATCGAGCAACAAGACTATTTGATTATTCCGGGGGATGTCAGCTTTAAACTGGTCAAATCCTGTAAGACCGGGCGTGTGTTGTCATTGACGTTTTTGAGTTCGGGCGCTAGGCATTTGTTTTGGTTACAGGATGTTGGTGACGACGAAGAATTGGACAAGTTGACCGAAAAAGACTTGGATTTGGTCAAGAGAATCAACGAGTTGTTCACGCCGATGGATGACGATGATGACGACGAAGCCACCGACGACCAGCCTGCCGAGCCTGCCTCCGTGTCTTCTGCAACCAATAATAAGTAAGTATCGACCTCTAGATGGGAATATACGAAGTTTAATGATAGCCATCGTTTAGCAGATATTAACAGTGGTTCTAGTGTAAATATGCCGATCTTGGATCTTGGTGATGCTTTCCCCTTCGAAGTCATCGAACTGCATTTGGACCGCTTGTCGACCGATGAGTTGCTACTGCTTGTGAAGGACGACTTGCCTCCTTCAATTGCTCTGAACCCTACCAAAGCCAACATTCTCGGGTTGATTCGAAGTGGGTTCTTTCAGCAGTCGAAATCCAACTTGACCCAACACTTGAGGAGTGCCAATGGTGCTGGATACTTGTTGGCCCAGTCGTTTGGACTTGAGTACGAGGGCGAGGGCATCACCAATTTTTTGAATGCCATTCGAAAGGCATCCAAAAAGGACCAGCGTCAGTAAAGGATGGTAAAAAAGGATGGCCAACACAAGACTAAGCCTCGAGATTCCGAAGTCTAGGTCCATCTAAGCACCAGCTACTTGTCCCAGTCCTTGGCCAGAGACACCACACTCAAGGCACCAAAACTCTAGTGATTCTATAGTCTATATAGCCTAAACGCTACACCATTCCCATGACACCAACTGCCTGTCATATATACTCCTACGCCCCTACAATACAGCCGTTTTCCCGCCTGCCACCGCACTCTTTCCCACATTCATCGTGCTCCACATTCTGACCTGCTCGCAATGTCGCATGAGTAAAATCATAGAAACTGGTAGCAAATTTCCATCTATAGAACAGCAACTGCCAAGAGGAAATAATTACGGTGGACATAAGATCTATGAACCATATAGAACTGTCACAAGTCATTTGAATATCCGTGTCCACATAAGAATCGTCCTTGTGCCAAAACCACTCCATCTTACGTCTTGGCTCGTCCGATTTTTTCTGTCATCGCTCCAATGAATAATAGCCTTGTGCAAAGGTTTTAACTATGTCCATCACTCCAACAGACCAATCTTCACGGAGCAGTCAGAACGCTGCTCTAATAAACAAACCCGTGGTTGCCACCACAGAGGTGTCTTTGGATGAAGCCACAACTTCCAAACTAGCGTCCCTTCCATCCGTTGCTCATCAATCCTTGGCTGGTGCAGTGGTGGGAGCTCAACCAGTCACCGCATCTCCGTACTTGCTGAGAAAGCTGTCATACACCAGCCATGTATCCAACGATCACCTTTCACCGGGCTCTGGATCGGGGGAAGATAAAGACTTAAGGCATAATATATTTGGCAAGGTAACTGGACTACTTCAAAAGTCCTTGATGTCTTCGAGAGACCAAACTTCCTCCATCATGTCGTCGTCAGAGTACGAGTCAGAGGGACCAAAGAAAGAGGTTTCTCATAAAATTTCGGAATCTACTTTGAAGTTGGATACCCATTTAAGTCCTCGAAGATCTTTCAAATCATCCGCTTCTCTAACTTCCCCCCAACGTTCGGGCTTTTCTTCGTCGCCCATGTCACGGACCAACTCGCCCGTCAAGGAAACCAACCGGGTGTTTTTGGAGTACGACCCTATCACCAAACGGAAAGTGTTGAACACATACGAGATACTAGGTGAAATTGGAAGAGGTGAGCACGGAAAAGTCAAGTTGGCCAAAGACCTTGTGAACAAGGATCTAGTGGCCATCAAAATAGTCAACAGAAAGAGCAAGAAGGAGAGGCCACAGCTCAGAATGAGAAGAACTCCCGGGGCCAGTAATGAAAACGAATACGAGTTGAAGATCAAGCGAGAAATCGCCATCATGAAGAAGTGTAATCATAAGCATATTGTACAATTACGAGAAGTTCTCGACGATTTCAATACTCATAAGATATACATGGTATTGGAATACTTGGAGAAGGGTGAAGTGAAATGGAAACGTACTACAAAAAACGAGTCTAGAGACTTTGAATCTTCCGAAATTCCTTGTGGAGGAAATCCCAGACATATGAGGGACCTGGAAATCGATTTATTATCTCAGGTGTATGCTCCAAATCTTACGTTCAAGCAATCAAGAAAGGTTTTCAGAGAGGTGTTGCTTGGTCTTGAATACTTGCACCTCCAAGGGATTGTTCACAGAGATATAAAGCCTGCAAACTTGTTAGTGAGCTCTGAAAACACCGTAAAAATCAGTGATTTCGGGGTATCTTTTGCGTCTTCTTTAGATGGAGCCGATGAAGGTTTAATTAACGAGTTAGAATTGGCTAAAACAGCAGGTACACCAGCTTTCTTTGCTCCCGAGTTGTGCCAAACCAACTTTTCAAGTTCACTGCCCAGCTCACGGGAATCTTCATTCTCTGTTTCACACAAGAACTCCAAATCAGTTTCTGCTACTTCCTTAGAAGTGCTCAAGAATGAGTTCTCCTTGACTAAAGTGCTACCTAAGATCGATTATAAGATTGACATTTGGGCGTTAGGAGTTACTTTGTTTTGTCTATTATTTGGTCGATTACCGTTCAATGCTGAATCTGAGTATGGGTTATTCCAGGTGATAGTCAATGAAACCTTACAGTTCCCAGACGACAAGGACTCCTTCAACTCGCCTACTAGTATTTCTGAATCTGAGTTTGAGCTAGCCAAGGACCTATTGTCAAAGATGCTCAACAAGGATTCTACTAAAAGAATAGAAATCAGAGATATTAAGGAGCATCCGTTTGTATTAATGGATTTGGATAATGATTTAGAATCTTTGAACGAGTTGTTGTATCTCAACGACCCAAACTCTCGGGCAAACTTTTTGTCAAGTGTCGATCTCCAGAATATGGATTATACTCAAGCAACTAACGAGGAAGTGACGAAAGAAGACCTAGATAACGCTATCATCGGTATCGGGGCAAGAATCAAAAAAAGTATAGTGAGGGCTATAACTTCAGGGACACGAGATCATGAGATAAGAAAGAAATTCTTCCTGACTATGGAAAACGCATCGAGTTTCAATTCCTCTAGCGATGAATCCACTCCAATATCTCCACCACTCATGCGTCATAAGCTCGGTGGCCAAATGGATCATTCTGTTATTTTATCTGAATCTCAACAATACCACCAAGCATCTCCATTGTTTCGGACCCATTCAGAAAGCGTCACCAACAGCTCTTCATCGCCAACTACTCCTGGAGGCAGCTCGATGCCTCCAGGCCATGCTGTATCGTCAAGAAACTCTTCTTTTACTCTTGCTGGTATCAAGGATGGAAGGTTTCTGAATCCAATTTTGAATGATGTCATTGAAGCCAACAAGTCTTCTACTCCAAGTAGAAGAGGAAGTGCAAGTGCTGGGGCAAACGAGATCGAAACGAAGAGGAACGTTGTTGGCGATTTGTATTTCAGAAATCAGTCGGCTGTGGATGCTTTCAAAGGAATCCAACAAATGGATGATAGAAGACGGAGGTCAAGTGCAGTCTCAGCATCAATGGTTTCATCTAATCCTTCAACAACCAAAAATTCGGTATCGTCTCATTCAGGCTTGACCCACGAAGTTTCACCCTCTCAACCTATGAATATACCAGGGGCAGGCAACTCTGTGACAGTCACAGATAGTCCTTCCAATTTTGAAATCAAGCCCATCGACCACACAGATACTTCGTCTACTCTCAAGCCAGGAAATCTTTCAGCTGGTAAAAGCCAAATCATTATTGGCCCATTGGCAGATGGAAGCAGCGAAAAACGTGATTCTTCGGTTATGTCGTTACCTTTAACTGAAAGTTTTGCTTCTTTAGACAGTATCAACGATGAGTACTTGTCTCAGAAGTATAAGGAATACACCAAACAGAAAAACCTCAACAAGGAGAAGGAAGTGACTGGCAGTGAGGACAACGAGTCAACTGTTGGTACCATCAACGAGAAATTCCAAAAGTTCAATTTAGGCAACCTGATGAATTCCTTTGGTATATCCTTCAATTTCGCCAAGAGAGATAATAAGTTGGACGAAATAGCACCCAAAACAATCTTGAACAGTAGACCAGAGAACAAAAGACGTAATACCTATGATGATGGACAGAAGCTCCTGAGCTCTTCATGTTCAAGCTCGTCATCGTCATCGCATCTTTCAAGTAATGAACACGAAGCTAAGAAGAACGCAATTAAGGGACGTACATTCAATTTTACTTCTGATGATGAGAGCAACCAAAGCGATAGTGAAGATGAAAGTGATAGTGACAGTGAAGAAGATGGAAACCTAACCTTAGCATTCACATCGAGAGTTACGCCATCGAGGCCTAAATTTCTTTCATTAGATCAAAGGGCCAAGTCTCATGACTCTTCATTACCTGGGCTTAATACTGGAAAGCGCCCTGGTGCTATGAAAAAGATACCGGTGGTTTTTCCACAAGATCATGATGAGTTGGAAGATATTCCTGCGGGATTGATGGCCAGCGTTCCAAGGCCAAGTGTGTCCATTGCTCCTTTGGTTAAGCCATTGTCTACATCATCAGATCCAACTCCTATTCAGACTTTTGAGTCTTCTAAAGATTCGGCTCGTCTCGAATCAAAAGTGAATCATCAGCAACAACCGATTTTTGTGAATGCCCCAATGGTGCATGGAAGGTTAGCTGATGAGGCTCATGAACGTCGTCCATCCCCTCTAATGAATAATGCACCTTTCAGTGAAAATGCTACGGCTAACTCTCATTTGTATGCATTCCCAAGATTAAGTGAGCAAAAAGACGGTCTAGTGTTCGGCAAAAGCCATGATGAACGATTCAATAATCACTACAAGAAGGAACCTATCAGTTTCCCTTTCCCCAGTGCTATACATAACGATACAGACAGGGAAAGTAAACACAAATCCGTTCAAAGAGAAGAGATCAAGAGTCTGGGCCCCGTTAGACTGGACAACTATCGGTCCAATTCTATCACGATTGGATTATTGCAACACGACCAATCAACTCAAACTTGAGCTTTGGCTCGAATCAAAATATCTAATACCTGTATACTTGCACGTATAGAATACATACGACTATCAGCCAGAGCTCGCTCCTTAAGTAAACTGCCATATTTAACTTTATTTACATTTAATGTATAAAATTAACCCATTCACTATAACCTTAATTTCCAATAATAATTTACCCAGTAATACCCATATGCAAATACCAAGCTTGATAAGAAAGAATCTTTTTTTTTGTATTTTATGTTTTTGTTGTATGAGTTAGAACAATTGCACTGAAACATCACATTAGTTTCCTGCAAAGTCAAGCTTCCTCTTCAAAACAGACAACCTGTTCCCGATGCTGACAATGAATTTCTCGATCATCTGTTTGTCTTCGCTGTCTAACTTGTTCGAGTTCTCCAAGTCGTCATCTAATAGAGCCTCCAACATCCAGATAGCAGTGGAGTAAGCCAACTTACAGCCGTTTAAGTCTTCCTTCACCAATTCGTTAACGGCTGCATTTCTCAGCATTTCTAAAGCTCTATCGAAGATCAACTTCTCCGCCACAGCTTTGCTATCAGAAGCAGACAAGTTTGAGGAACCGTTAGATAAGTTGGTCACCTTAGAGTCGGAATTCTCTTCTGACTCAGCTACTAAAATTGCATCAACCTCTTGTAGTCTCAATCGAATGAATTCGGCCTTCTCTAAACTCTCATTGAACTTTTCTCTGATCCATTGCACCAACTCGTTGATTTTAACGGCGACATTCATATTGGAGTTCGGATTTGAGATCAAGTTGTTCGAGTTCACGCTAGGTGTTGGACTGGGACTAGATCCATGACTGCCAACCTGCGAATCACTATTGCTATGCTCTGCTTCAACTTGATTAAACCACCACTCACTTGCGATCGACATACCTTTAGCGAGGAGTGACAACGTCTTCACGTACAAAACAACACCTTCTTCACTAATAGCCTTGATCATCTTGGGTGGCAAGGCGTCATTATGATACAACAAATCATTATCCAACTCATCATCATTTGACGGAGGAGATGGGATTAACTGACTGAACTTAACATCTGCAAACAAATTAACTGCATGCGCCTTAGTTGCCAATGATTCCAACTTAATCAAGACTATTTCATCAGAGGATAAATTCTGTAACTGGTTCACAGCCTGTCCTTGAATTTGAAGAGATCCTGTGCTTGGCAAGTTGAGCTTCTGCAACAACAACTGGTTTGTGAAGCTAGGACTGGTGAAGAAAGCTGACCCTTCATTGAAGGAGTTGGAATGTCCATCCAATGACAAATTTTGAGTACCCTCCTCAACAATCTGATTATTGTAACCAAATAATCTATTTGAAGCCAACCCAATAGCCTTACTCAAGGCATTTGAGGGTGAAATCGAAATCGATATTCTTCTGTCGCCGATACTGGGTCTTCTTTGACTCGTCGTGGAAGTGCTCCTGCTGGAATACTTTCTAAAGTGAGGTGATGTATACTTTAGAGAGTTGTTTTCGCCAGATCCACTTGAAGTTGAAGATGATCTCCGAATAGCAACAGCTCCACTTCCCGCATGTGCTAACTCATCAGCAATGGCATTAACTTCGACAGCTCTCTTCTCCACGACAACATAATCTTTCTCCAATAGAGCACTATCATTTTTGATCAACGATTCGTGGAAGTTGTATTTGTTGCCGGATCCAGAGTTGTTTCTCATAGACTGATTTATGGCATCAGGGCTAGGACTGTTCTTATCGATTATTCTTTTGATTTCCTCGTCTCTACTTTCTTTTGGAGAAGAAGGTGTACCTGATCTCAGTCCGTAAGTTTCAGCACCATGGTGAATGTCTTTGCGGGTTTGTGAACTAGACGAGCTGACCTTTGTCAAAGGCTCGATTTTGTTGGCGACCTTTGGAATCGGAGAAATGTATTCGGAGATAAAAAGGTTTTCGTCCATTTCACTAGTTTCCAATGGCTTATCAATACTCTCCAAGTCATCTACTATCAACAGATCGCTAAAAAATTCATTAAAGCTGATTCTCTCTGTCGGATTGTATTTCAACAAAGATCTGATTAATTTCTTCATGTTATCAGGGACTTTTGCCGAAGAAGGAAACTTGATTCTGTCGTTTGACTTTTCAATGTTCTTTAACAACTCTATATGATTGGCTGCCTTGAAAGGTGGTTTACCAACAGTCATTTCAAACAACACGGCCCCCACAGACCACAAATCAGCTTTAGCATTATACTTCTCGTAACGCAAAATTTCAGGGGCCATATAAAGAGGGGATCCACACAAGGTTTCAGCCATGGAAGTCGAAGGTAAGAATCTAGCGAAGCCAAAGTCAGCAATCTTAAGAACTGGCAACTCCCAAAGTCCCACAAAGTGATTGGCCTCGAAGTCCTCTCTCGTATGGGAAGGAGGACACAATAAGAGATTCTGAGGCTTGATATCTCTATGCACCAACGATTTTTCTCTCAAAAACTGGAGTGCAGAGCTTAACTGCTTCAAGAAGTGGACCACCAACACCTGGTTAAGTCCGTGGGACCCTTCAGGAGAAGGGTATCTTTCAAGCAAGCTGGAGATGACTGGATGAGTCTTGATGAGCTGATTTCTCTTTCTGATGAAGTACGACAAGTCCCCCATGGAACAGTAGTCCATCACCAAGTGGAAATGAGACGAGCTTTGCTCATAGTCCAATAAGCCCACTATGTGAGGATGCTTCATGGACTTCAAGATGGAGATCTCGATCTCCAAGTTTTCCAACAACTTCTTGGACTTCAACTTCGACCGCACGATGGATTTGATGGCCACCGCCTGATTGGTCTTCAAGTTGATGCATTTGTAAACTGTGGCAAATGAACCTTTACCTATCTCTTTACCCATCTGGTAGTTTCCTATTCTCTCGAGAGACCCGGTGGATCTCCGACTATCGGTAGATATCACAGAAGCCGACATGTAGGATATGACCGATCACGTTGGATAATGTGATTTGCAAACGTATTACCAAACGTATTATAAACAGGGATTTTTTGGTGATTAGTGATCCAGAGTGTGACTCTTCAGATGGATGTACGGAACACACCAATGACCACCACAGTGGCAAATAAGCCAAAGATCCAACTAGTTTTAGTGACTAGAAACGTAAGTTCGATGATTGATTGGCCTCAATCAAAAGTCCCGGCGACTTTAAACAAAAAACCTCTAAAGTAAGGCAATGAGACGGGATGATAATGGTGTTCCTGCTGGTGACGATATAGGCCAGGAGTGGGAAGTTTAAGCAGTGTAAGACGTCTCCAATTAGTTACTGTCCATTTAATTGAATAAATGGATCCGGAGAAGTTTTTTAATATATATATAAACAAATTTGAAGGATGTATCTATGATATATATCCCTTGTCTTTACATAAAAAGATATGTATTTTTTCTGCCTAGAGTGGTATTTGGAGTGTCGCACGCTTTTTATATAGATGGTCAGGTACCACAGTTGGTGGCGCTCTGTTGAGCGTAGGTCGGTGATGAAGAGATATGGTCCAAGCTGTGGCCATTGGGGTCAGCTTCCAAATAAGGAACCATGGGACGAGCTGTGGCTACCAGTGTGGCTCCGTCAGCAGCAGTGAGTCAGACCCGGTGTGCGCACGCCGGCACCATATTTTATCTGCTGATAAGGAATTGACCCAAAGCGCATCATGTGGAGAACCATTGTCAACCGGCGTCTTGTCAACCGTAGTGTGACGCGTATTGCTGAAGCAGGACAGGCGTCGGCTACAGAGACGGTGTAGAGAGTATGGGCACAGTCGGAGGTAGAGCACGATATGTAGGGTGTATATTCGGAGAGCATGCTTGTCGTGTGCTGCAACTGAGTTTTTAATCAGTTGAGTATTGAAGGGTTTTTCACTCACAATCTTTCGATGGGCTCTTCGAGCGGTGGGACTTCGGTTGGTGACTTGAGGAAATCAGGGACCCAGGACCACTTCTCAGGTGTCAAAACCCCATTGAAGCACAAGGTTCCAAACACCAATAACCCAAACCCGATGAGCTGCAAAAAGTGGAACGATTCCCATCCCATGATCATGGCTAAGACCCACACCATTAAAGTTCTACAGGCATCGATAGTAGACCTGGAGGTCGCAGACAAATAGAACGTCAACGACAATCCGAAGTAGTTGAAAGAAGCAATGGAGATCATGATGAACACTCCCGCAAACAAGATGGAGCTTGAGCTGAACATTTGAGAGAGTCCTTCTTTCATGTTGAAGGGCAGGTCCTGGAAGTCAGCGGGGTCAGAGACGGCTCCCATCACCACGTACAAGATGACCAATGCTATGGCCAACACCACAGCACCGTAGGAACCTTCGTAGTACACCAATTGTAAAGGCATCACAGGGTGCTTACTCAAAATGTGCTCTTCAATGACGAACTGGAAAGCTTGGAAAAACTCGGCCAAAACCACCAAAAGTATTCCCATTACAACCATGGATGTGTTTTCAGCAGCAGTGGAGTCATTCAGGGAAGAGCCACTCAAACCCACACATGTTATACCAGCAGTTACGATCACCAAAGAAAGCCATTCCAATTTGGTGACTTTCCTGTGCAAGAAGAGCACCGACAAGAATGCCACAAACAACACCAAGGAGCCTCGTATCATCTGGTACACAGAAACTGGAATAAAAATCAACCCAAAATGTAACAAGGTGGTTCCAACCAAATCACAAAGAGCTGGTATGCTCAATTTCAAGCTTTTCAGCAACGTCATATCTGCAGTAGTCCCGTTTTCTCCATCAATAGGCTTGTATCCGTTCCGATCGGTGCTTACGAGATTGGTACGGTACATTAAGTAGTAGACGATGTAGCAAAGCATTTCTCCGAGAAACATCTGAAGCGTTTGAAGGGCTGGCTGTTGAAAGGTCTGATGTTTCGACACATCAGGATCCTCGCAGTTTCCCACACATTGGTTGTCCTGGTATTTTGAAAAAATAGAATTAAGACAGCCTGTGGTAACAGTGCCAAGCACTAGTACCAATAAGAAGACATTGTGGTTCATGAGGGCCGTTAGTAAAAAATTAAACTCCAAATGTTGTCGTATGTGTTAAAAAAGTGTGCTTTTATAAGGCTCCAAAAGCCAAAGTTGGTAGAATTTCGCGGCTAAGTTTCCCACTTAATTCCGAAGTGTAATAGTGTGCCTTGCTGTCTAGGGATGCTTTGGACTCATGAGGCATGTCACCGAAGCAGAGAGGGTGAACCATTGTTGAATTGGTATATGTAAATGCAACTCTCTGGCAAAATTGTGAAAAACTACTGACAAGAGGTTCTGTGAATGCAGGCGATGCTTAGTGTGTTATCATTGCAAACAGGCCTGGCTTTCTTTGCCTATGAGTTCATATAGTCAAGAGCCATGATGTTCCAATGCACTTCCAAAGCCCTGGCCTTATATTTTTATCGTTATTCGTTTCGAGGTGTTGATCTGAACAAACCCCAGAAATCATTTTGAGCCGCACGATGCCCATCTTAAGAATGGGACCGAGAGGCCACTAATACAGGCATAACTGAATAAATATATGGATTGAGTTAGTTTGAGGCTATTTTCTGTAGAGCATATATATAACTCATACTACCCTGTTCTTTTCAGAGTTTCAAATGTCGAAAATAAAGAAATATGGGCCAAAATAGACGTAAAGTGGTGATTTTCAGTTTTTATATTCTATTTATTGCATCAATTTACTTTAAACAGTGGGGAAAAGTAGATGATTCATGTCTTTATATAAAGAATAGCCGATAAGACCAGATCCTACTGCTCCTCTACTTCCAGGGAAGCTAATAATCAGCTTTAGAGTACACCCTCCCATAATAAATAAAAATATGCGTGTTTGTCGAATTACCCGGCCTCTTTGCAAAGAAAAATTTTAAAGCATCGATGGATTGAAAAAAATTCACTTTATCAAGTACATCGACCAACCAAATAAATAATAGAATAAATATGGCTTTCGGTGATTCAAGAGGCAGAGGAGGATTCTCAAGAGGAGGCAGTAGAGGTGGCTCCAGAGGCGGATTCTCTGGAGGAAGAGGAGGAGCCAGAGGTGGCTTTTCCGGTGGAAGAGGTGGTGCTCGCGGCGGCCGTGGTGGAGCCAGAGGAGGTGCTAGAGGAGGTGCTAGAGGAGGAGCCAGAGGTGGCCGTGGTGGAGCCAGAGGTGGTGCCAGAGGAGGTGCCAAGGTTGTGATTGAACCCCACAGACATGCTGGTGTTTTCATTGCCAGAGGTAAAGAAGATTTGTTAGTCACCAGAAACATCGCTCCTGGTGAATCAGTTTACGGTGAAAAGAGAGTCACTATCGACGAACCAGCTAAGGTCGAAGGAGAATTGCCAACCAAGATCGAATACAGAGTGTGGAATCCTTTCAGATCCAAGTTGGCTGCCGGTATTATGGGTGGTATCGATGAACTTGGTATCGCTCCTGGTAAAAAGGTGTTATACTTGGGTGCTGCTTCCGGTACTTCTGTTTCGCATGTTTCCGATGTGGTTGGACCAGAAGGTGTAGTTTACGCCGTTGAGTTTTCGCACAGACCAGGTAGAGAATTGATCGGTATGGCCAAAAAGAGACCTAATGTGATTCCAATTATTGACGATGCTCGTCACCCTCAAAAGTATAGGATGTTGGTGGGTATGGTCGACTGTGTTTTCGCCGATGTGGCCCAACCTGATCAAGCCAGAATTATTGCATTGAACTCCCACTTGTTCTTGAAAGACCAAGGTTTAGTTGTTATCTCTATCAAGGCTAACTGTATCGACTCCACTGTGGATGCCGAAACCGTTTTCGCTAGAGAAGTGCAAAAATTGAGAGAAGAAAGAATTAAGCCTTTGGAACAATTGACATTGGAACCTTATGAGAGAGACCATTGTATTGTTGTTGGACGTTACATGAGAAGTGGCTTGAAGAAGTAATCTGTTTGTAATTAAAAGGTATTTTGTAACATTTTTATAGGGTAAAATCACATCTGCAAGAATAAACTGTTTTTCGCACGCACATCCTCATTCCCAATCACAATCACACACAGTTTGCTGAAACTTGGTAACCCGAACTTGTGGCAACTCGAAAATACACAACACTTAGAACCTCCAGAGACGAGGTTTATTATTGTCAGAATACTGGGCATCTCAACCGTCTCTTTTTGCTGTTGAAAACACCCATAGTTGCTGTTAGCATCGCCAGAAATCAAACGAAGCTGTGGTAATGGAACATCGACCAGATCCATGGCCACACACGGAGGAGTCTCCCGAGAAACGAGGCAAAGACGAAGAAACACAGGTGCCGGGTGAAGTCATAGAGCTTGGCTCCGAGGACGAGACCGATGTGCCGCTGTTCCGAAGCAACCATATAACCATCAACGATAGCAGTCAAGCAAGTGGCGGAGGTGATAGGGGAATTTCCCCCGGTGGGCCTGATGCCAGGCAAAGAGATGGTATTAATAACGAGGAAGACGACGACGACGTGATAATAACGAGCGTGGCTCCGGCCAACCAACGGTTGAGGAGGATACGAAATAGAGACGAACGAGAAGGTTTTGACAGAAGTGTTCGACAACGAGCCGATTTTGCGGGAGTTGGTGGCGATAGCGAGATAGAGATCATTGAAGAGAGAAGGATCCCTGTAAGTGTCACCCGGCACTGGGCATCAAGGGCCGGTTTTCCCACTCGATTGGACAGCCATCGCACACTTCTTGATACCAACTTGGATGACTATGTGTCGGAAGAAGACCTGGATTACGTGGCAAACGATGACGAGAGGTTCTGGTCAGACGAGGCAGACGAGGACGATTACAGGAGGATCGTGAACCGGCGACTAGCCTCCGGTGAGGGTCTTTTGTCAGACCTTCGCCAGATGCTCTGGAGCCACGTCAATCGTATAAACGGCAATGGGACCCAAGTACGTGGGGCCTATATCAACGGCTACAGTGATCCCAGGACACGGCCTTTGTTCTCTGGATCAGAGGACATGGGGGACCGGCTCTTTGCCATCGGGTTGGATGCCATTGGCAATCCGGACTCCATAGAGAGGTCTGTTATGGATAGGATCGAAAGGGATAATGAAAGGGAAATGGATAGGAAGACTGAAAGCGAGAACAACTATAATAGAAAGGCATTAATTGAAAAAAGGAACCAAATAAAGAAGGAGGTTCAAGGATACACCTCTGATATCACTGGGGAAAACATCATTGGCTGCGAGCTATGTGGAGTCACACTCGGAGAAGGCATTCCCAGAGAGTTTAAGACTAACTTGGAGTACAACAAGGGCTTGGGAGAGTACAGCATGGAGCATCATGTGCAAGCTCCTTGGTTTTGCTTCAAGCAGCTCACTGACGTGGACAAGGACTTAAGTAAACGGGTGTTTTTGTCCAAATGTGGACATGTTTTCTGTGGCATGTGTATCAAAAATATCGGCAATAGGCCAAGGGCTACGAAGAAGAACACCAAAACCGAGTTTTCGATAGACAACCCCCGTGTCTATGCCCCTGCCAAGTGCCCGTCGTTTGGGTGTGAGCACAAATTCAGGGGAAAGAAGTCCTTCATTGAGTTGTACTTTTAAGGTTACTATGTTTATTATATTTATGTATTTAGGCAATCATGAGACACGTAAGAAATTACTTGAACTAAAAGGAGATTGAAGCTTTGGGTGTCGACTGACTTTAGTCGATTCTGGCTTCAGACAAAGTTAAGGATTTAATGTTATTAGAGAACACAGAAGACCCGTTCTTAAACCTGTTAATCTTCTTCAACTTCTCTCTGACCACCATCACAGGAACCGTCAGCTTTGTCACCAAATAGTTGGATAGCGAGCCCAATAAAACTCCCTTGATGGCAGATTGACCTCGTGAACCCACAATAACCAAAGTAGGTTGCAAGTTATCGATCAATTCTAAAATCAAGTGCCTCGGGATCGGATGGTGGGTGATCTCAATGACGATATGGATTTGTAGTTTGGTCAACTTAAGGAGATTCAATACTTGTTGTTTGGCCTTGTTTAACATGTTCAATCTATGAGTTTCTCTAGCGGATTCGGAGTTAGAGTTACCCTTCAAATGATGGTTGTTGTCGTTCTCTTCAATCACATAAACGATGAACAATACCGAACCGTCGACCAATACGGTTCCCAAAGACCACTCTAAAGCAAAAATCGATTCTGGAGAAAAATCCATACACAAAAGAAACATCTTCGGCTTCACCTTTGGATCAATCAACTGGAAGAAGTTGCCTCGGGTGATGGTCTGAATCACTCTAGATTGAGGCCTACTGGAGTCCACTTTGCCTTCCAAAATGGTTTCGTTTAATTTGGAAGCAAACTCACTGTCCAACTTGTCCTCGATAGCCGACGTATAAGGGATCATGAAATCCTTGTCTTCGTCAGAATTGGTGTTTACGTGGGAAGTAGCGGCATTGACCTGGGTAGCACCCGAAACATGTTGGTTGTTAAACTGCTTGAACTTCTCGTTCTCTTGATCGATGATTTTCCGCCTATAACTCGAGTAGTCTTCAAGCTTTTGCTTTCTTGCAGCAAAGTCCTGGTCACTCTTATTTAAGTCGACACTGCCTCCGAGTAATTGGTTCTTTTCGTCCTTTAATTTCGCCAAAGCTTCTTCGTCAATCTCCTTTCCTGCCTTTTTAGCATTGGCAAACGCTCTTTCACTGGCCGTCAACTCCTCCAACTTCTTGATGGTCGAGGTGTCGTTCAAATTGGAGTTCTCCAAGATGTTGGAGATCTCGTTGATCTTCTCATCCCGGCAAGCAAAGTTGGGTAAGATATTACCGGTGTCGTCGTACTGGAACTTTTCCTGGTCATCGTCGTCACTGATATGCTCTTCTTCACTCTGCTCATCTTCACGGATGGCCGTGGCTTTGTCGTCTTTGTCGTATTCGTTTGTCAATTTTACCAATCTCTCCAGAGGATCGTGATTTATTATGGACCATTTCAATTCGCCAGTGGCTTCGTTCAGCTGGGATGACGACCTGCTGGTGGGGTTGGAGTGGTTGGGAGATTGGGATCTGCCTCTGCTCATGGACTTCTGAATAATAGCCAACCGTTCGGCTTCTAATCGTGATTGACGTCCGGCCATTGTGGACTGATTGTGTGAAAAGGATAATAACTTGCCAAGGGTTTTTTCAGTGATAAAAGAGCGCAGGTCGTGCTGACACTTTAAATCTGGGGCATGAGCCAGAGAGAATTTGAACATAAGCTAGGGAGAAATTGGGCAGGCGGGAGTGCCGGGAGAGGAGGGGGCTGTTGTTTGTATTGTTGTGGTGGTCGTAGAGTGTTTGTAGTGTGTTTTCAGTGTATTTTAGAGTGTTTAGAGAGTAGTCCAGTGGCTTCATGCTAGTGCGAGGCAGGGCTCGGTGGCTGATTGGGCACTGCTGGTGCTCAGGGACCGGTGGGACCAGTGCTGGCATCACCGTCATCGTTACTGTCTTCGTCGTTGTCAACGTACTCGACAAGCAAAGTGGCACCGTTTTTAAGGTGGTTTTTAATGTATCCGTCCAAATCATCAAACACTTTTTTGGGGTACGGCTGAACGAGCTCGAACTGGAACTGAAAGTGCTTGCAGTAGTCGTCTTCAGTCAAGTGACAGTCAAAGTCGTTAGCAGCAATGTGGTCAAGAACGTCAGAGGGTCTTTCAAAGCTCTCTGTATCATCTTCAGCCAAGTTTCCTGGGAGTAATTTGGACTCAAGGTGCAAGTATAAATGTTTCAACTGGTTGTCATTATCGACATTCAAAATGACTCTTTCACCATGGGGCAATTTGACCTGGATCCGTGTGTTGGGAGACTCGTTCAAGCTGTCAAACCAGTTGGTTTTGATCAAGTTGAATAGGAAGTGTTTCCGTTGCTGTTTCAACTTCTCTTGTTCAATCTTTTTGTGCTTTTCTGCCTTCTTTACTTTATCGACCTCGAGAGACTTTTGGTACGCATCATCTTGTTGCTGCTTGATGAGCCTAGAGAACTCCATTTCCTTTTTGTCTGTTAAGGCTGCCACGATTTGGGGATGGTAATTCGATATCATCCGGCACAAGTAGTTGGCTACTTTATTGGTAAAGTGCCCGACTTGGGAACTATTCAACAACACAGAGGGAATATTAGACTTGTAAGTGACGGACATAGATGGCATTTTATGAGGACTGTTGGAGACATTATTAATAAGCATCACAAATGGCAACTTATTGGCCTTGTACGCTCTACCAATCTGATACGATTCTGGATTTTTTTCAACGTCGTTGATGTATATACAAGTGCTGAAGTTATCAGTATGAGTCGACTTGCTGAACTGCTTCTCAAAGTGGTTGTTGGATAACAAATTCGATAAGAAATCACTCGATTCTTGTGAGCCATTCACCAATATCACAAGCAACCAAGTATATGAACTTTTACACTCTTCGTAAACCTCATTAAAATTACTTTCGACTATGTTGTACTTCTCTTTGTAAACCAGCAAATCAACCTTGTAGTTTAGGTCAATGTTGTCATAGTCCATGGTGGGTGGGAAATAGTTGGAGGTGTTGATTTTAAAGATGAATTTGAACAACAGATATATCAATGAAAGAAGCTTTCTGGGAACGAACAAAAGAACAAACAATAGGGAATTGATGGTCTTAATATTGTTTGATCTCATCAAGTCACGTTTGGAAGCATTTATTCCCACCTCCAATTGCCAATTATTGGAGATTTTAGGAGCATATGGAAGCAGAGGAATCAAATCATCCAACGGCGAGTCTACCATGCTATACCTCCTCGAAACTCGTTCATTCTCAAAGGAAGGTCCACCAAAGTCGACACCCGAGGTAGAGCCTACAATAGTTTCTGTGGTTTCAGATGGAGTAGGCAACAGCAGCTCCTGAATAAATCCCGATTCAAAGTAGTTGACTATGGAATTGTTTAAATCCCAATTGTAGATATCCAAAAGCCTGATTATTTGGCTGAGATTTTCGTCATTTGTGCTCGTTATGGACTTGAACTCCTCCACCAACGTTCGTTTGCTCTCCGAGAGGTCATCGTAGTCCATGGCTAAAAATTGGGTCAAAGATCGTGGTGATAATCGAGGTTCCAGATTTCCAGAAGGTGCGGTGAGAGACCTAGCTGCGCACGACTGATAATAGATAGGCAAGACTGTTAGTTGTGGATAGCCACGTCTTTCACGGAAGTTTAGGTTCACATGAAAGCTGATTGGCACGGAGGTAAGTTAAACAGATGGTGGATCTAGATTGTTTTATTATTACTATTGTCAAATATATTCATATAGAGTTTAAAGTGATGTGAGTTTACACTGGTTTTCCTCCAATAAATTCACTCCACCTTCTGACTTCTTCAGGAATGACTACATTGTCGGGAATTTTGTCGAATGCTGGCTTAGTGGCAATGTTTTTCTTCAAGCACTCAGCGAATAAGTGGGTGGTGTTTGGTTCGTTGAACAATGGAATACCGAAGTCAATAGCGTTTCTTCTCATTACATAATCCTTGTCCAACAAGCTCTCAGCTCTGGCCTTGGCCAAGTTGAAGACAGCTCCAATGTTGTGTTTCTGGAATATTTCTCTCAAGGCTCTCTTATCGGTCGTTGGGAACTCAATGGTTTCCACTGGTTGCTTGGTGTAGGTACTCAAGTATTCGGCTACTGACTGGTCGGCTGTGAAGAAGTTATAGCCCAAATCACTTACCAATGTAGCAACTTGTCCTAACTTTTCGTTGGCCAAATCACCTCCGAAAAGGATACCTTGTCCAGGGACAGGTAAGTTGAAGTTCATGGTGGATTGGATAGAGGTCCAGTAAGCTTCTTGAACATCCTTACCGAAACAGGCGATCTCACCAGTGGATGACATTTCAACACCCAAGAATGGATCAGCACCAGCTAATCTAGTGAAAGAGAATTGAGGAACCTTGGTAGCGACTCTGTCGTAGCTTTTGTTCATCAAGTCAACAGGGGCTGGAACATTCTCTTTGATCAAGGCTTTGACTGCCACATCGATGAAGTTGACACCTAAAACCTTAGAAACAAATGGGAAAGATCTTGAAGCTCTGATGTTACATTCAATAACCTTCAATTCACAATCCGCATCATCCAATTGTCCGTTGTTGTTGTTCTTAATGATTTGCATATTGAAAGGTCCAGTGATCTTCCATGCATGGGCAACTTTATCGGCAATTTCTTTCAATCTACCCATAACTATTGGGGAAAGTTCTTGGGGTGGTAACACCAAGGTGGCATCACCAGAATGAACACCAGCGTTTTCCACATGTTCAGACACAGCGTGCACCAAAACTTGTCCTTCACTAGCAACACCGTCAATATCAATTTCTTGGGCCCCTTCGATGAACTTCGAAATGACCACTGGGTGGTCTTGAGACACTTTCGATGCGTTAGACAACTTTGATTCCAATTCACTTTGACTGTTAATAACAGACATCGCAGCTCCACTCAACACATAGGAAGGACGCACCAATACTGGGTATCCAACTTCATCAGCAAATGCTTCAGCTTCTGCAATGGAAGTCAATTCTTTCCACAGGGGTTGATCAACTCCAATGGTGTCCAAAATTTGAGAGAACTTGTGACGATCTTCAGCTTTGTCAATGTCTTCTGGGTTAGTACCCAAGACGTTACAACCGTTGTCTTGCAAACTCAAAGCAATATTTTGTGGTAATTGACCTCCTACACTAACAACCACTCCAGTTGCATTTTCCAATTCGTAGATATCCAAGACTCTCTCCAAAGACAATTCTTCAAAGTATAATCTATCAACTTCATCAAAATCAGTGGAAACAGTTTCGGGGTTGTAGTTGATCATGATGGTCTTGTGACCAGAGTTTCTCAAAGCTCTAGCAGTGGACACAGCACACCAGTCAAATTCAACTGATGAGCCGATTCTGTAAACACCAGAACCAAGAACCATAGTACCATTTTCATTGAAGTCCAAGTCGGAAGATGTGGCATTGTAGGTTGTGTACAAATAGTTTGTGTTAGCAGGGAATTCTGCAGCCAACGTATCAATCTTCTTTACGAAAGGAACGATTCCGTATTGCTTTCTAGCAGCCCTGACTTCCAATTCATGAGACCCAACGCACATACCAATTTGCTTATCAGAGAAACCCAATTTTTTAGCTCTCTTCATCAAATCACTGTTGATGTTCTTCAAATCACCAGATGCTTCTAATTCTCTGTACATGTTGACAATGTTCATCAACTTGTACAAGAACCATTTATCGATTTTCAGCAATTCGTGGACTCTATCAACAGTATAATTTTCATGCAACAAAGCTTGTCCCACTGCTAACCATCTTCTATCGGTTGGGTTGGCCAAAGCGTCATCCAAATCATCAAACTTGTCACCTTGGAATCCAACATAGGAAGGATCAACTTGTCTGATAGCCTTTTGGAAGGATTCTTCAAAATTTCTACCAATAGCCATCACTTCACCGACCGATTTCATAGCGGATCCAATATCTCTCTTGACGTGTTGGAACTTGGCCAAATCCCATCTGGGGATCTTGGTAACCATGTAATCCAAAGAGGGCTCGAAGTTTGCGGAGGTTGTTCTTGTAACAGGGTTTGGCAATTCAGGCAAAGTGTGGCCCAAAGCAATTTTGGCAGCAGTGTAAGCCAAAGGATACCCAGTAGCCTTAGAAGCCAAGGCAGATGATCTCAGTAATCTGGCATTCACCTCGATAACTCTGTAATCGAGTCCATCGGGTTGCAAGGCATATTGAACATTACATTCTCCAACAACACCCAAGTGTCTGATAATCTTGATAGCAGCACTTCTCAACATGTGGTATTCTTCATCTGAAAGGGTCTGAGATGGAGCTACAACAATAGAGTCTCCAGTGTGGATACCCAAGGGATCAAAGTTCTCCATGTTACACACAGTAATACAGTTGTCCACACGGTCTCTGACCACTTCGTATTCAACTTCTTTCCAACCCTTCAAGGATTTTTCAACTAAGATCTGTGGAGCTAAAGACAACGATTGGGAAGCAAGGTTTCTTAATTCGTCCTTATCATTGGCGAATCCCGAACCCAAACCACCCAAAGCATACGCAGATCTGACGATAATTGGGTAACCCACTTCTTCAGCAGCAGCCAAAGCATCATCGACAGTTTCCACAGCAATGGATTCGGCGATAGGTATATCAATTTCTTTCAAAGCTTGCGCAAACAAATCACGATCCTCGGAAGTTTCCAAGGTCTTTATAGGAGTTCCCAACACTTTGACATTGTATCTGTCGAAAACACCCATTTTGTCCAATTTGACCCCGACGTTCAACGCAGTCTGACCACCGAATGTCAACAAGATCCCGTCGGGTCTTTCTCTCTCAATAATGTATGTTATGTACTCAGCTGTAACAGGTAAGTAGTATATTTCATCTGCTAATGCATGGGAGGTTTGGTTGGTAGCGATATTAGGATTGATCAAAATACTCTGCTTGTTGGCTTCCTTCAAAGCCTTGATAGCTTGGGATCCAGAATAGTCAAATTCACCAGCTTGTCCAATTGACAAACCACCAGAGCCAATGACCAACACCTTGGAGACGTCTACAAGTTGCTGGGCTTTTTCTCCCTGGAAATTCTTCAAAAGCAGTGCTCCAGGATAACTTGGCTGTTGCTGAGTCAATCCAAAAGATCCAGACACCAATCTTTTCGGAGCATACACAGGGCCTTTTGTAGGCTTTGTGATTTGACGCAACACAGGTCTAATTGCTTGCAACATAGCTGAAGGGCAATTCAAAACTGTGAAAGGATTTTTAGGTAGATGTGAAAAATTGGAAAATTTTACTGTTATATGGCGATGGCCGAAACAGGCAATGAGTCAGAGACTAAGCGCGTTGTAAGATCAGTGAAAAACCATTACCCGGCATAATTCATGGAAACATATCTGATGTATTACAAGACGTCTCTAGTTTTTGAGTTCTGAAAAAGGGGTTCGTTGACTATAGACTGGCAGTGAGCTTGTAGGACTCATCTCTAAAGCCACAAGATTCCTCTAATCTTGACACTCTTGTTCTTTCGAAGACCATCGAGAAAAAGGACAACGACACGACCGTTGACGTCAATAGAAAAATTCGGCGTTGAGCTGCTACCTCAGCTCGCGAGAGCTCTTGTCAATCTCACCGCCAGTATCGTTCGGCAATCTGTCGCGGCTGTCGCACGGTAAAATTGTCCTCTGATGCTCTCGCAAGTAAATGTCCCACAAATGCCATTAGATTTGAACAGCACCGAAGATAGACTAGCAAGACAGTCGGATGTTACAGTGCTGAAACAGAACTCGGAGTTTGCTGAGTATAATGGGTTTTTCATTAGTGTAGTAAGCTCTGTAATGCTTTCGTTGTTTGTTTTATGGTGTTTTGTTCCATCAGAGTTTTTTGTTCACCAGTTTGACTTTGACTATTTTCCCGACAAATACTGGACCGTGGCTCTTCCAGCTTTTTACTTGATGGCAATGTTGTTTTTCTACATATTTCTAGGATTGTACCAGACGGAAATCAAAACCCTCAAACTCAATGACATTCGCAACTTCATCGATGAGCACAGCATAATGCCGGGGCTAGACAAGCACGGGGACTTTGATGCTGTCAACAAGGAAATGGTGAAGTATATTCATAAATCGCCTTCTGGTGTATGGGACTTACCAGTGACTGTAGTCAATGAGGTTTTATATGGGGATTGCGAGATGGAAGACGGCCAAGCAGACGAATCTGATGAAATTGATTAGATATATATGACGAACAATGATGATGAGAATAAACGATCCAAAACAGACCAGACTGTAGTAACTGAGTTCGATCAGGAGTGAGTTATATAATTCTATACTTATTAAATACTGAGCCATACTCTAAAATTACAATGCAGATGGTGAGATGAGCTAATTTATTTAAATGCCGTACATCGAATAAAGCAGGTTCCTCGATCCGGGATCCAAGTGGTTCAAGACTTGGATGTTCAAGTTGTCATTTCCTAGTAAATCACTATAGCTTTTGAGGACTTGCAAGAATGATAACTTTAGAGCCTCAGGTGGCTCATAGTAGTTAGCAATGGTTGAGATAAAAGTTGAAAGATTCTTTTTACCTTGGAGAGTGGACAAGCCACCGAAACCTTGGTCAGGATTAAACGCCACGATATTCAACATTCCTTTGAAACTGGTTTCTTTCTCGCTATTATCAATCAAGTAAAGCATTTGGGAACACCATTGCACTATGAACTCCGACAATCTGGGCCCGATTACTTCGGCTCCTCCGTGAAGTCCCATTCTTCCGAGACAAATGGCTGCATTCTCTAACACTGTTTGTTGTGTGTCCATCGACTTTAAGACAGGAATCAACAAGTCAACTAAGTTTGATAAGTAAGGCTTCAATTGTTCATAGGGAAGACGCATGCAGATCTCTCCAAGAGACCAGATGGCGTTATTATACACAGGGTACGAGTCGAAGTTACGAGTGTTGATCTCGTTACCAATACAGACCATGATCTGATTCAAATATGGTACAATAGTTGCATCAAACACAAATATGGCCAAATCTCCAAGTAATGCATACGCAGATTGACGGACATCGTCTGTAGTATCCTCGAAACATTTAAGAACCAAATCCATGAGGTGCACTTGGTTGCTTTGGATGAGTTCAAGGGAATGAGACCCAAATCCCTGGATTAAACCGTCAATCAAATCCAACGATGTCACCATGAAATCTTTTTCTGGTAAGTCTATTGAAGGATCAGTTTGACACTGAAGATCAGCATGAATAGTATCTGTGAGGATTTTGATAGCTCTTTGATACACCGGCATGGCATAAGGTGCAAACAATTCGCAAAGAGTGGCAGCAATAGAAGCCATGCATTCCAATAATGGCCACAAAGCAGTGTCATTGTCATCCAAAAGTTGCCACTTATTCAACAATGGTGGCATCAACACATCCACATATTCTTGTTTGGCAGCTAGTCTTTCGTACCCCATAGCTTCTACGAATGTTTGGACACAATCGTACAAAATTATGAGATTCTTCCTCTGGTAGCTACCGAAACATTTAGCGAAGTGCTCCAATAGTGGAACCAAATACATCTCCATTAGAACTGGGTCAGTTTCTTCGATGAAAGAAGAGAGAGCCGAACAAGCTGCCTCTTGAACAATCTTTTTACGATCCAAAGCACACTTCAAGATAGATGTGAAAGTAGGATCAAAATACAGAGAATAGTGCCCCCCTTCATGTGCCTCTTCGGCTACCCAGGATGAGTAACGAGATATTGTCCAACATGTGATTTGACGGACTCTAGGCTCATCATCTTGTAAGCGGTCAACCAAAAATGGCACAAGAGTCGGCAACTTGTCTCTGGACAATTCAATACAACTTTTGCTTATAGCCCCGAAAGCCAAAATGGCAGCCTCTCTGACTTCCCACTGAGAGGAGACGATTCTCTCTTGTAAAATTGGCAAAGTTACTTCCAATACTTCTGCTTGGAGATTTAATGAGAGAATGTCCAAGCAAGCAGCGGAACATTTACGGATACTCCATTGGTCGAGCTCAGAATCATCGTCCTCGTCCTCTTCGTCGTAATCATCATCATCAGAGTCGTCATCATCGTTGAAACTTTGTGTTTTGTTATTTCCTGCTTTGCTAGCAGCTTTATGGGATTCTTTCAGTTTAGCCGCTTGAGGACGAATGTCTTCTTCATTGTCAGCAACAGCAGCATCATCCTTTTCATCGGCTAAGCGCATGAAGAAGATCTCTTCTTCGGAGTATACCATCTTCTCCAACAACACAGGAAGAACGTCATGTAGACGAGATCTGAAAATTGCCGGATTCTGCTCAGCCTCGGGAGATGTCGACAATGCTAATAGGAATTCACAGGCCTCAAGAGCCACTTCTTCGTCGGTGTCTTTCATCAAATGCAAACAGTAGGTGATCACTCCATCGATATGAGGCAACATCTTGTCAGCACGAGCCTCCAATACGGACACAAAGGCTCTACAAACGTTCTTTTTGACCTCGTCGTTGGTATCATTGGCCAAGTGGAAGAGCTTTTGTAGAAATACATCGAGCACCACAAGAACACTTTGAAACCGATGGGGTATGAAATAGTCGATACACTCAATGGCCAAGGCTCTCACACGATTGGAAGGGGATTCCAACAACTCGATGAAGTTGGCCATCAAGTAGTCTAAAGGACGTTGTCCTCCAAGCTCCACATCGAGCTTGTAATGACTATCTTCACAGATCTTGGCAAGAGCACTCATGGCAGCATCGGCAGTCTTTGTGTCTGGAGCAGAAGAGGAAGCCAGCTTGGCCAATTCCACGAGACTAGGCAATGCATGGGGCCAGCCTTCAAGGCCGTACTTGGAGAAGAGGGCAGTTATGACATTTCCGGTGATGTTTCTGACCATGTTATCGTTGGAAGTAAGGCCAGAGGATATATTCTCGAGAATATAGGAACGGTTGACAGCAGAGGCCGGAGATGACCGAGAAATAATGTTCTTCAAGTTGATACCACTGGCAGCTCTGACGTCCAGCTTGGCAGACTCATCCATGACAAGGATGTGGAATAAATAGTTCTCGATCTGAGGCTGGTCTTTGGCGAGAACAAGCGCCTCATTGGCGGCATTTCGCTCGGAGTTGTTGGAGGAGAACGTTCCTCCAATGATACCCTTGAGCTGGTCTACTGCCTGGGGATCAGGAATCCAACTCACAGCACCAGGTGTCGTCATATCGAGGCTTGAAACAAGAAGAAAACTTTTTAGTGCGATGAGACAAATCGAAATGCCATGAGAATTGCAAGAGAATGTTACACTTATTATACACGGGTTCTAAAACGGCCTGGAGTTCTGAGGGAATCTAGAGGCATGGGGTCATGGCGAGAGCATTTCATCGATCTCCGCCAACTTCTCGGCGAGCTCATCGAACTGTCCTAGAATTGGCACAAACATGTCGTGGACGGGTTTAGACATGCGTCTAGCTGCCAACACCTTGGAGTCCGGAGTCAGAGGAACAGGTTTGCTTGAGGGGAGTTCGAGGCTAGTGTAGGATTCTTCGAGCTGGTTCAAGAGATCCCCGTAGCCCGATCCCACTTCGTATGCGTCGTCCTGGTCATCATGATCGTTCTCTTCTTCGCTGTCACTTGGACCTACAACGTCAGACTGTTTGGCTGCAACGTCAGACGGTATAGCTGCGTAGTCTTGCACTAGTTCACGACCGTAGTCACGGAACACCAGCGAGTATCTACTTTCGTCTTCTTTCACGAGGGGCTTGTCCTGTTGAGGAGTGAAGTACTGATCGTAGTCGAGTTCGTCGTCGTAGCCATCTAGTTCATTTTGAATGTCAGAAGTGACTTGATTCAATCGGTTTAAAATCTCTGAGCGTCTTATACGTTCTGATGTCGGCGTGTGCGCCATTTCGTGCATCTTGTCATTGTCGTAGTAGCCTTCGGTGAGATCACTGTAGTCGTAGTCGTACTCATGTTCTCGGGGAATCTTGTAGTTTTCAGCCGGCGTGGTGTGGTCATCCGGTGTCTTGTACTCGCTGGGAGTGCCGTATTCTGGTGAGGGAGGTTCCGGCTTGAATATGCTCGAATGTGCCGGTATGGGTGTTTGATAGTCGCTCTGGGGAGTGTCGGGAGTAAATCCACTCAAACTCATTTCTTTGGTTGGCAGGGGAGAGTCTGATGTTGATTTGCGCTTGTTAATTACCAAAGGCGTTTCTGAAGCAAAGGTTTCACTGAGAATCTCTGACTTCTTATCATCATCGCCATGGATTTCCCGGTGAATCTCCTCGATTTCGGGGATATTGTAGTGGGTGGGAAACTCTTCATCTTCACCGTCACTATCGCTCTCCTCATTTAGCTCCAATACACCCAAGTCTTCGAAAGTGACCAGCTTGTTGATCAGTTGCTTGGTACCGTCTCGAAGAATGCTTCCCGATCTAGATATGGTGGTATCTGGGGTCTTTTGGAAATTGACAGGGGACCCAAGCACGTTATCCGAGCTACTGGGGTTAGATGATGCTAGCAAGTCTTTGGAAGACTTTTCAAGCTCTTCGTTTTTGAAGCAATTGAGACGGGCCAATCTTTCCCCATATGTTTCAAGGCATTCGGCAGGAACAAATCCTATTTTACCATCCTCGTCGTCCGTCAAAAGGTAGTCGTCACCTTGTTCGTTCAAATCCTGATCACTTTTGTTCAAATTTCGCTCGGTTATTAATTGGACTCGTTCCTCTTTTGTAAGTTTCTTGATTAGCCACCAATAATTGTCTTGGTCATTGATGAGGTACACCGGTTCGTTTCTAGTGATGGAGCAATGCGATGGGTCGGGGCCCGAAAAGTCATACAACCCGTAGAGTTTGTCGGGGTCGATCTCTCTAGGGGGAGAGCGAGGTGGAGACGGCATCTCATCATCTTCATAATCGTAGTCATAGACATCGTCATCTTCATCATCATGATCCTGTGATTCGTCAAAGCTATCGTTGAAGAATATGCTACTGTTTGTGCGTTTGACAGGCACGTCCGAGTGCTTCAGAGAGTCGTTTTGCTCAAGAGCACCCGACTGTGGATGGCCACAATCATTTGTGTCCGTTGACGCTCGAGACAAGGGGGAGGCCGTAGAGTTTTCATGGGTGGTCGTCAGGCTCCTGGTCAGGCTCTTCGCCACGGCGTTTTCGGGCTTCTTGTCGAAGTTTGTGATGAAATTCCGTTGTTGTCGTTGCTGAAAGAGGTCGTTGGCATTGAAGTCCCCGTCGCTGTTCTTGATGTAGTCCAACACGTCGGAGTGGAGATTGGACCTGGAGATGTCACCTGTCCTCGTCACCACGACAGAGCTCTGGGAATTTATGGACTGGTGGGATAACGTCGACTGGTGAGACAAGGTCGATTGCTGGGTTTGGTTCGAGTAGGTCGAGGAGCTGTTGCTGAGTCCCGAGACCTTTCTGGGATTACTACGAGGATTCAAGAAGTGGGGACTCGTGAGCACGTCATCCAAGTCGGCCAAGATCCGGTCAGACGAGTTGTAGTTGTCGTACTGCATTGGTTATGGGATGATTTGACCTCAACGAGAGATGCAATTGGGGTTGGTGGAGCAGAAACTGGGATGGAGCTGCTACGATTTGAACAACGGATTCTGGTGTTACAATGTCTGCTTGATGCAGTGGGTGTCAACGGGCTGGATATATGCCTGGTATTGCCCTTGTTTGGCGTAGGGGACGTCGTTTATAATTTGTAGGTTTTCAAGTTGTTAGGGAAACATTGCGCGTTTTTTTTTTATGCGGGAATCGTGACACAAAACCATTTAGGATATGGAACTGAAACAGCCAGCGATGGCGGTGGTTACAGGCGCAGTGTAGTTGGGGCGGCAAATTCTGGTGGGAGAGGAATAGGGAGAGGGAGAGGCTCAAAGAAGGTGCTGGGAAGACAGTGGTGCAAAAGCGGTAGTGGAAGAGCTGGGAAGCTGGAGAGTTGTTGGGGAGGCTCTTGTTGTTTAGATCGTAGCGCAGGTCTTGAGATCGATTCGCGTAAGATAGCGACAGAATATGCAGAGATTAAAGAGTGGAAGCGAACAAGGGCATATGTCCCCAGGATGGTCAAGGCCGAGGCCTACGGGGCGGGTGGGAGGACGGCCCTGACTGTACTGGCTGGGGCTGGTGATTGTGTTCAGAAGCAATGTTTAGGGAAAATCTTAGGTGGTTTGGGTGCAAAAAAAAGCGTATGCAACCACAATGTTAAAGCCATGCGGGCGCATGTACAAATTAGCTAAGCGTCAGAAGTGAATGTGCAGTTGGTGATTTGTTGGAACATGGCTTAGTGAAAGCTCTGCTGTGACTCACAGCATCTGTGATGTACTGTGGGCACAGCCTCTATTTGTTTCCCTCTGTACATGGAAATATTGAGACTTCTGTTCACGAGTGATTCGCACCACTGGGCGAATTCCAGCACGAACGCGGCAGTATTTAGTGGTAATCGAGAACCAAAATGCTTCTCAGCTGTTACCCTACTATATATATTCAGTGCTCTCTCCAACAAGCCCCGGCGTTCGTTGCCATCTATTTTGGTAGTGGGGTTACTCCACAAGTCTTCGCGAGGCATATCAGACAGAGTCTCTATTTGTTGGTATTCAGTGGTAAACTTCTTGAGTCCCTGCTGTATTAAATACGTTATATAAATCCAATGCTCTATCTTCTCTCTAACAAGCCCCGGCGTTCGTTGCCATCTATTTCCACAGAAGGATTACTCCGCAAGTCTTCGTAAGGCGTATCAGGATCCTTGGCATGGAAGTTCTCATGCACGTATTGATATAACTTGACCCGCTTCTTAATACGCTTGATCTGAAACCGAATAGGAATTAATGGCAAGTATCCGTGCCTTTCCTCAAATAACTTACTCTCCAACCAAAAGACCACAACAAGCCAGTAAACGATGTATGAACCAACACTCCCGTAAGTAGCACTATTGGTCCATCCGAAAATGGCATTGAAAACCATCCACCAGCCATCTGTCAAACCATTACAACAGTTGACATGCCAAACACTAGTGGAGATATCGTAAGACCCAGGCCCACTTCCAGTTTCACTGACGTCGAAACCGTCACATAGCCTGACAAATTTCTCGAGTTCTAAGAACCACACACCACGGCTCATAAGCCCAGCACTAACAGTGTACAAGAAACACGTCAGGATAATCAAAAAGTACTGCAAGGACAACTTGTTTCCCCCTTTGTACAACAAGTACCCGATGGCTGAACCAAGTAGAACCCCCGTGATTATGGAGAGTGGTAAAGAAGTGAGTGGGTTGGACACTCCCATGCCTCCTACGAAAACAACTGCCTCTAGACCTTCTCTTAAAGTGGTGATAAACGGCAAAATGGCAAGAAAGTACTTCTTCTTGAAACTAGAAGGCCCGCGGGATGCAGGCGTATCAATTCCAGCAACCAACTGTTCAACTCTTTCCTCGGGTGAGTCCGCTTGACTCTCAGGACTGTCGTTTACAATGGGCACCTGAACATGCTTGTTAGAATCATAAGCATCGCCTAGTTTCATCCACCACTTGACCTTCATGATCTTATTGATCCGGAGCAAACCCAAGCCCATGATGGTGATTATACAACTGGAAAGAAGCGAAAACACACCTTCCCATAACCTTTCGGTGAGCGACCAGTAATCCTTACCGACGTAGTAGAAGACGGAGATGAAGACCAAACCGATGAAAAGACAAATGGTAAGACCGGAAATGGCCCCCACCCACACCTGGAGCTTGAGGCTCTTTTTGAAGTCTCTATCGTCCGGCGATTCTGCGATTGTGGGCCCATTATTCTGGTTGATGAATGACAAAAGCACCGATATGATGATGGCCGTTTCCAAAGTCTCTCTCAAAATAATGAAGAAGATTTGGATCGAAAAATACTCTTCGATTTCAAACATCGTGAAAGGTATGCAGCAGAAGGTGACGACTTCTGTGTTGCTTTGCAAGTCACTGGAAGTTTTCGACTTGGCGATGCGACTGCGATGAGACTTGGCGATACGACTTGGCGAGGCTCGGAATGGGCTTCGCGGCGATTTGGCACGGCTGGGGAAGAGGCAGGGTAATCTCAGGGCAGAGCAATTGTAGAGGCAGAGATATCACAGAGGCAGCACAGCAAACAAACGCATGCAAGTACTTCGATTAAACAATACGATCTATAGAAACCTCGACATCCCGAGGCCGGCAAAGCTGAGCCCATCTGCTTGCATATACGGGGCAGGCATCACGCAGGAGGGAAGTCCACACTACCGCTCAAGCACGTAATGAACTCGTCGTCCTTGGTGTAGGCACGGGCAGTCACAAGGTACTTTCCTGGCGGAACTTCCAGAGGAATCTCCACCTCTTTGATGATGATATGCTGACCAGCAGCAACGGGGCATTCCATGTCGACCTTTGTAATTTCCTCACAAATGTCAAACGTCTGGTGCAACAACTTGATGAAGCCGTATCTGACGTCGACCTCGACATAAGCCCCGTCCTCGATGTCAGCGCCCAAGTAGCCCTTGGCCACGATGGTCAAATTGGCACCTCTCAAGGGCGGGTTTGGGTCTAAAATGACGCTTTGTAAGTTCAAAAGCTGCGACTCGGTGGCATCACACTGGACGAGCGGTGAGTCGCCCGGAATGGGTCTTTCGTCCTTGTTGGGAATGCCTCCTGGCAAAGTGAGCTCGATGACAGGGTTGGAATTGGAAGCATCTTCTTGGTCAGAAAACGGGAAAAAAGACACCACGTTGTCGACGTAGTTCTGGAGAGCAGGGACGATGGATAAGGCGTTGGCAGAGGCCAAGGTGGCGGCAATTGCGACCTTGTTGAACGAAACCATGGCGATTGATAAAGAAAAATGACTTCCCCTGAAATTGGCTTTCGCGCAATTGCTTGCGAGGCTGGCACCAGATAACGACGGAGCAAAAGAATAGAATGTATTATTGGTCTATGAAGAACTGAAGGTCACGAGGGGTAGGTCAAGAGAGAACCAAGTTGGCAGTCATGGTATCGAAGCGCTCGCGCATCAACTTGTTCTGAATTATCAAGAGTTCGTTGTAGATTTTAAACCCATTGGGATTTTGCAGCAATTCGGTGAGTTTTGTCTGCGAGAGTTTCCACACCACCGAATCACTGACGGTGGTGTAGCTGATGGACCGGCAGTTGGAGGCCTCGAATAGATCTCCGAACCCGGTCATTGGTAGGATGCTGGAGTGTAGTTCTGTCTTGTCGCTTTCGAGGCGAATCAACGACTTGATAAGGCCGGTTTCCACAATGAAAAACGCTGGTTTGTTGGAGGCAGTATCGTAGAACGTGAAATTTTCAGGGATTTGTTCCTTGACAAAGTAGTCGGTGATTTGGGACCAGAACACTGCGTCTTTGTCGGACAATCCTTGAAACGTAAGCATGAGTAGAGGCAATGGTTGCTTTTTGAACGAAGTGTCGTTGGAGTTGAAGTACTTATTTTGCGATGTCTGGTGAGACTTCACCGTGCGAGTAGCTGCTTGGTAAACCTGGATGGTCCGGGGGGTGGTGCCGAGGGTGTTGTCGAAAGCAGCCATGGGAGACGCCTTGGAGGCTGCCACAATTGACTTGTGACGGGTCATGCCCAAAGCATCGTAGCTCGAGGAGTCCACCCCGTGAGTCATTTCCTTTTGCTTAATGACATTCTTGTAGGTGGCCAAGAACGAGCTTTCACACCATTCCAATGCGTAGTTCAAGGTGCTGAACAACTGAAGACTAATTCTGTCCTCGTTATTCCACAACCCAGCATCTCTAAGGGCCTTGACGGTTTCATCGTTGTCTTCAACCGACGAGATTATCAACTGGGTTTCGAATTCGTTTGCCAAGTTCAATATCCTTCGGAATCCTTCACAGGCAGAGAAGTCTATCGAGACGATTCCTTTCATGTCAAGAATTAAAAACTTCACAGGATCTCTATTGAAGTTTTCCACTTCAAATCTAGACCGAATGGAAGCTTCGACACCCCCAATAGAACCAAAGAACAACGTCCCTTGTAACTTGACAACACAAATCTGGTTTCCTACATCTTTCAAGAATTCCTGTTGTTTGGGATGTCTCAACACAGTAGAACGGGCCACTACGCCAGTGTAAATACCCTGCACCACTGGAGTAGTTGCAGCCTCTACCACAAACGAAAGACAGGCCAACAATATCCCAGCCAATACACCGTAAACAAAGTCCCATGCTCCCATGATCACCACAATAATAATGATTGTGGAGTATTCGATCTTAGTCAAGCGGCCACGGGTGTCGTACAACGCTTCTTTCAACAACTCATAACCAAGCAAATAAATCAACGATCCTACAACACACACAGGGATGAATCCAATAACTACCGGTCCTGCCATCATCACCCCAGCTGTGGCCACTGCTAAGAGAACACCCGCGAGTCTATCATCAGCACCGGCACGTATAAAGAGGACCGAGTTAGTGTACACCAAGTAGTTTTGAATGGAACCCAAAAGTCCCGAGAGAGCATTCGAATAACCATGAGCAACTAATTCCCTATCGACGTCCACTTGGTCCATGTTAACCGTCACTGCCAAAGCAGGAACGTTGATGGGTACATGCAAAATTCCAAAGAAAGTTAATGCTAGCATAGTAGGAAATTGGCGGGCAATACACCACCAATCAACCAATCCAAATCGGTAGTATCGGTAGAAATCGTACCATGGTTCATTGTCGTCCACAGAAGGGAAAATCCAACCCGAATTACGAGCTGAAGTCAAAGTCCAGCTAGGCACAATGGCCACCACTACATGGAACACGACAAACACCCCAATGAAGAATAAGGGTACAATCAAAGAGTTGTGATATCTTGTTTGGATAGCTATCAATATGGCAGTCAAAATCAACGGCACAAACCACTGGAGAAAAACGATGTAGTTGCCAAACAAAATTTTGAAGGTTTCGAGATTGTACAAGAATTCTCCGTCAAGACGCAGAGATACTTGGATTCCGGTAACAACCAAGAAGTAACCCACACCACCAATACAACCAACTAAAATATGACGGGGGAAGAAACCCACGAGTGAACCCAATTTGAGCTTTCCAAGTAAGTAAAAAATGAGTCCTGTAACCACGGAAGAAATGGCATATGCAACTATAGTAGTGGATATAACGGCGTTCTGGTTTTCACTGCCCATCTCTGACAAGATGGAGAAAGCCATGGCATGGAAAAACGGAGTAACTTCGATCATTTCTGAGCCTATTCCACTCAGGAAAGCTGAACCCCCAAGAGAATAAACCAATTGTGATACTATGCACGATACATAAAACATAGAAAGACCAGAGGGCCCCATTGCAGCAAATATTGGCTCACTGACGGGGAACATGATCATCCCGTAAGACAACCCATCCAAAATATTAAGTAAAGTGCCTAAAAAAACAGCTGGAATGTAGTGAATGGGCTTTAGTACATACTTTTTCCAATCGGGGCTTGAGGTTGTGTCTATCTCAAAGGTGCCAGTGCCGAACTCGTCATCATGGGCGAAAGGGTTCGAGGCAGTTGCTTGATATTTACCATATGCTGATTTGAGCAACGGCTGAGAAGCAAAGTGGCCCTCATTTTGAGTTGTGGCGTTGTCAATGTCGGAGGAATCGATGCCGTTATGCAGCACACCGATATCCGTGCCTTCGTTTAGCTCATCGTTGTAGTTTGACTGGATTTCAATGGCAGGTGACGATGTGACATACTCTTCTTGAAACGAATCGTCCAAAGAATTGGAGGAAACGGCATTATCGTCTGAAAAATCGTCCTCAGTAACACCTATATTGGCCGAGTTAGCAGTCTGTTCGTCTATTTGGAAATTAGAGTGCACGGCTGGTGACGATATGGATGCATGTCGGTTCGGATTAACTGAGCCTGAAATAACATAGCTTCTTCCTCCAAATTCGAAGGGGCTCGGAGACGGCGAGTTGAGCAGATCCACAACTGTCCCACCTGAAGGCTTTCTGCGAGTGACCTGGGAGAACGAGGCGGTTCTAGAGTAGGAAGGCGTTCCAGTATAGCTCATTCCAATTTATGTCAATGGTTGTGGAAGGATTTTTACTACAGTGCGAATATGGGCAATAACCAGCTCGTATATACCGTCAAGATAAAGGGAAAGAAGCAGTGTCCGGGTGTGGTACGAGGGAAGCGATCACTTGTATAAGGATGCACCCACTGAAAATATCACTGGAATTAATGAGGGCCAGGACTCGGAAACTGGGGCAATGGGGATATTAAGAAAAATTGAATAAATTCACGTGATCGAGATCGAAATTTGCTTTGTCGCTCTGCATATTGATGGATTTGGCTGGCACGAGTTTCCATTTTGTATTGGATAGGTGTACGAGTACCGGTAGGTTGTAGTGGGACAAAAAAGGGGTGTTTTCAAACTCTGAAGAAATAACAGGCGTCAAAACCCGGTGCAATTAAGGTTCTCGAGAGACGAATACGTGATAAGAAATCGGCTACCAGAGCCATCAAAGTATAAAATGATCGAGCAGCCCAAGAAAGCCGCATTTCCTCCAAGGATTCTAGACCACCTGAAAAGGTGCCCAGCTGAAGAAGAAAGCTACTCAGTTTTTGCTGGAAGTTCATTCCACTCTTTGCCCGAAGTCATGAACCTGCCCAAACATTCTTCAAATGTTCGCCAAAAACAATTGGTAGCCTGTTACCAGCTATCGTTCACTATACTACGTCTCTTCCATGGCTCCTGGTGAACATACAAAGCCACAATCAGTGACGTATCGTAGAGTATGTATTCTCGTGGATTTGCTTCAGTGACAAAACCACCTTTGTCCATCACTATTAACTCGGTTGGTACTTTGCTCATATCTACACCGCCCGCTTAAACAGTGCTTTTACCAACACCATAGCTTTTTATGAATACTGACTTTTGTAGGGCTTTTCAATAGGATTATGAAGGCCTAGCTGACTCTTTTAACTACTATCTAACAAGGGAGTCCGAGTAGCACTCACCTCCTTTAGGGACTGAAGAAGACTGGTAGAAAGTTAGGCAGGCTTCTTGAATTGAATGTCATGTTCTCTATATCTCATTGCTAACTCTATTCTATTTCTTTATAGATTTTGCGAAGCTCTCAAAATCAGGTTCTTGAGCTCTGGCTTTAAATCTTTTGTCAAGCCAAATAATGTTAACCATGGTGATCCCACAAATGAACTCCATGGTAGTACTCAAAACATATTCGTAAATTACCAACTTTTTGTGAGCTGAAGCATTTAAATAGTTAGTTATGATCAAATAGCTCATACTGTGGATGTATATGGTTAATAAGCCGAAGATACCTCTTACAGCCAAGAAGGGAATAATGAACATCAAGAAATACATGGTGGAGGTTCTCAACCGTTTGCTGAAGAAGTTATACAAAGTCAATGCTGAAATACTGAGTGTTTGAAATAAAAACACTGCCTGACCAATTGTCATCAAAACTTTGGATAGCTTGACTTTGTCAGGACTGTTAGCCAAATCTTCTGCAGTCTTACCAGAAAGGATAACCCCCCCTGTAACCAACAAAGCATTGGCTGGAACTAACACATAGTGGCAGATTTGCTTGTATGACATTTTCCATTTTAACACTCGAAACATTGGGACTTCCAAAGGAGCGACACCCCAGACCCTTCTTTGTTCTCTTGCCAAAAAATAAAGTGAAGCCATCACCAAAACAAAGTAACCTTCAACTGTCAATATGATATAGCCAATAAGCCATTGGTAATGGTTATACCCAGCTATAGAAAAGCCCAATCCAGCAACCTGGCCCCCTATACGTACGATTCCGTAGACCACGAGCCACAGATACGGGCTTCTGAAACCTTCGTTGCAGACTGCGTAGATAACAAGGGAGAAGAAGACAATATAAAGTGCCAAGTAAACACTAGAAGCAATACCTAAATCTTCAATTTGAAAAGCCATGATGAATTGTGAGGATTGATAGACCAGCTCGGATAATCTACAAGTAAGGCTATTTTGCTCTGTATTTATAGTGTATTGAAAAGTATGCACACGGCACACTCAACTTCCTAATTCGTATGAACATCTTGAGCACAGCCGGCAGACATAACGTCAAGTTTACGAGACACTGTTTTAGTGGTTCAATTCCCACTTGCAGGCTGGGGACAAGTCAAACAAAGCTGCAAATGCACGTCAATATTGCGCCTACCTGTATAGATGAGGACGCTTACTTAAGCGTAGACAAAAGCGTGTGGTGAATGGTCACTTCTACATCCAATTCCTCGTCCCACATGAGCATTCGTTTACCGTAGTGTCGAAACCTGGCAAGGGTCTAAAGCCAAGAAAAGTCCAACCAAAGAAGCATCTATTAAGATAAGCCCTTGATTTTGATAACCAACACGTAACTTGGGCTATGCGTCTATTAAAGATTGTCTACATATATTTTGATAGATTCCCAATTAAAAATTCCGGTCTAAGCCTCAAAACCAAAATCTATACGAATTCCGTAACAGACGTTTGTAACTTATTGTGTAGGACCTTAGGCCTGTCAATTCTCTTTGTAGTTTTGAATGAGATTTCCACCAAGGTACTCGCCGGCTTTGGGAAGTTTTGTTCGAACATCGTCTTTTCCGTTTCAATTTAATCTAGCTGTGCATTTGTCAATAAGACACCGATTGAATTCTACTGAGCTTCGTAATTTTTGGAGCCCTGAAAATGTATCTGTGGAAGAATTAGTATCACATTGACCACAAATCTGAGGAGTGGGGGTTTCTGGTTAAGGAACAACGCTGAATATTCTACTGCCGCATAGGAATAATCACAGCCGTACACAGCCCATTTGTTTCCTTATCCACTGCGGTTTTTGTTGCCCTATTCCCCCCGTACACTGCCGCACACAGCCCATTCCTCTCCGTGCCTTTCAATGCTACATTCTCCGGTCGTGCGCTGTCCATTAATGTGTACCACCGATTAACCGCAGACTACGTTAGGTTTGTTTATATCAACAACCAGATGGACACCGAATTCGAAAAAATCAGGTATGAACGTCTCCGTCTTGTGTGTACTAGGGCTCTTGAAGAATCAATAAAAAAGTCCCTTGACATTGAACAGATCAAAAAATGCTATCCCACCGTAGCCCAGTCCAAGAACGGCGACCAGATTCTCGAAGTGGCCCGAAGTCAGATCGTGGAATATTGGTTTAACAACTCCATGAAAGAGTTTGAGCTCCTTTTCAAGGAACGTAACTTACAAGAAAAGCTTGACTCACTAGATGAGATAATACACTTGGCCAAGGCCCGAAGTGTTAGCAAGGATATTGAGCCCATTGAGATAGACAAGCTCACTCCCAGAGAAATCATCGAGGCCAACAAGAATCACCAACGCAATGAGACATTACAGTCGTTGAGGTTGATCTACAACCAGTTGTGTATTGACAACTTGCAGTATTTCAAGGAGCTTTCGTCCTTGATGCTGGAAAGCGACACCCTCAAGTCACGGATATACGAAAACGCATCGACGTTGAATCAGGAGCTACAGGTCTTGAAGGAGGACAAAACCGAGGAGCGAGTGAACCAGTTGTTGGACATGGTGGTGGACGAAATATAGCCCGAACGTGACATATGGACGGGATCTACTCGTCTCGGTGACGAAAAGTGTGTAATGTATATTAGGTATTTACAGGAAACTGTTAGCTCTCTGAGCTCGATATGACTCCAGAAAGGATGTTCTACTCGTCTCGGTGATAACCAGTGTGTAATGTATATTAGGTATTTACGAGATAATGTTATCTTCCTCAGCTTGATATGACTTCAAAAAGGGGATGTTCCACTCGGCCTAGGTACAAGAAAACTGACAGCATCTCACCTCGATATGACTTGAAGAAGGACGTCCCGTTGAGCTTATGACAAGTGTGTAATGTATATTCGGTATTTACAAGAATTTGTTAGCTTCCTCAGCTTGATAATGCTTCGAAATTGGTTTTGGCCAACTGGTTGTAGGACGTCACCTTCTTCTGCAAGTCGTGGAACTTTTGCTCCTTTCTTTGTTGCTTGTCACTCAACTTGACCAACTGCTTATCACCCCACACCTTGTACTCTTGGAGATACTGTCTGCCCATATTGAACTCTCTAGTGATGACATCGTCAGTTAAGCCCAACTTCTTGAGACAATAGTAGTAATCTTCGGGCCTCGTCTTCTTCAAATACTTCAAGATCAGCTGCCTCTGCTGTACAAGTTCTCTGACGTTCTGGAGATGAACTTTGTCCTTGTGGAACTGTTTTACATGGTCCATTCCCAAATGTATTTTCACCGTCATGATGGCTGCCTGTACCTCTGGAGATCCGGTATCACCTTCCTGCCTGGCAAACTCCTTTTTGGCTCTGTTGATCGCCAACAACTTCTTGTCTTTGAAGTTACTGTTTCTCATGTTTAAAATCGTCAACACGGCGTTTCTTTTGTCCTGCTCAGCTTCCAAGGCCGAGTTGAATAATACGCTGCTGCCTTTGGTCTTGTTTAACGTGGCTTTTTCCACTCCGTAAAACAATTTTTCAACCTCTTCTCTGGTGTATCCCAACGCCAAGTTGGCTTGATCATTGATATCTTCTCTGACTCTTTTGATGAAGCCACTTTGGGCATCTCCCAACACAGGATCAACCTGGAACTTCACGTGCTTCAAGTGGTGCTGTTTAAGGTTGTTGATATCACGAGTGATCTGTCTCTTAAGTCTCTTTTCCTTCTTTTTCAACGACTTGACCTTGGACCTGGTCGCATTGGGAGGAACGATCTGTTTGGCGGCCAAAGCAGGTCTGAACTTGAATTCTGCAGCTTGGGTATTGAACAATATACGCCCGGTGCTGAAGAGGCGACCTTTCAACCCACCACTAGTTCCACACACTCTATGGAACATGTTGTATGCCTTGAAAAAATTATTCAGTGAAAAATTTTGGAAGAGTGCGAAACGGGCACGACTCAACCTTTGATATACAACTACCGAGAAGAGCTATGGGGCAAAATGAGCTAGAGAAGTTGGTGCAATTACTGAGACAATGGAAGAACGGGTCGCCAGCTGCGTGGAAGCCGAATTATGTGAACCAAGTCTATGAAATAGTGCAAAATAGCCCCACTGATGTCACTTTGCTGTGGCTTCTGCACTCCAAGTACTTTGAGTATATTCTCTGGAAGTACTTTAACCCCGATGCCACCGAAGCTCATGTGGAATTAATGGTAGTCATGTGCTTATTTGAGCTCCGTTATCCACACAGGTTCACCGGGATACTTCAAGAAGAGCAGTTCAAGGCATTTTTCGTTAGACTTTTGCGTATCACCTTTGTTCTCAAGAAGGACACAAACTTTCGTCTCCATAGGTTGGTGATTCTGTTGATGGTCCGGTTGGTGGAGTTGGGGTGGCACCCTGAGATATTTGATGAGCTTGGAAGTGGAATCAAGGAAAGCTCTTTTGGCCCTCATCATTTGGTGGAGAACTGGTTGAACAACTTGGTTTTCAACAACATCGATATGCTGTATGATATTACGGGTGGTGAACATATAGCGTATCTTGGTGCTGTTTTGGAACTCTTGAGAGTATTAAATCTGCATTGTAAGCTCCTGTTTCCATTCGAATGTTTTAATAGTCAGGTCCCAGGCCTCAAGTCGTATTTGCAGCCATTGTGTGCTCATTCGGGGGACCTATACCCCGTATTTTTGAGGCTGTACTACAAAGAGTACGAGCTTCCGGTGTCTACATACGATATCAAAGATGGCCTTCAAGTACTAGACAGCGTTTCAAGGCAGAAGTTGGAGGAGATCTTGAAGACGTTGCATTTAGATTACGGCAGTGTGAATGAAAAGGCCCTAGTTGAAGGACTCAAAGTACGATTGATACACAGTAGGTTAGACATAGATGATATGGAGGCTCTTTATGACACTTACGAGAACGGCACTTCTTTCGATTTTGCATTCCCAATAACAAGCAATAAAGAGTATCAAATTTATACTCATCTCAAAGAGGTGCTAACTAGAGTCGGAATTTCTTTGGACAAGTCTATGAACCTCAAGGTGACTGGGAAGAGTAAGTATTTCCATCGAGTTGGGACCAAATGGAATGCTGGCTTCTGTGAAATAGACTTCTCCCGGTGTGAAGTGGGGGATAGCCTTATCTTACTTGAGATCTCTAAGCCGAATAAGTATTCAGAAGTTCATAGGATTCGGGATTACGGAATAGAGAATATGGTGCTAGTTTCGGTAATACTGAAGAACCATAATAGCGTCAGGTTGAAGCCCACACGAAGCACAGCAGTAATCGACTCTTCCTGTGAAAGATTCAATTTTTTGGTGGCCGTCCCAGACATTCAAGAAAAATCACTCGAGGTCCTGTTACTGCACAAAAGCATACCCTTAAACAGGTTAATATTCGAGGGGTTTGTACCTGGAAGCATCCCATTCACTGTTACTAAAAAGCGAGCTGAAGGAACGTTTGTAGGGCACATTGACTTGAACCAAGAGACAATCGAATTAATATGTGAGTCAAGCGAGGCTTTGAACAAATCCCAATCGAGTTCCGTGTACCTGTCTCTCGTCAAAAGCTTCAGTATCATTGATACGCCACCTCATTCAGGGGAATGCATCGTTTTGAGGTCGATCTTGAAGAATATCCACAAGAACTTAAAAGGCGAACGGACCTTGGTAGTATTTCCCCATGAAAACTGGGTAAACGCTTTTGAGCCTCCAGTGGAAATATCTAAACTCAGTGCTAGCTTTCATAAGATGGAGGATCCTATCAAGGTCATCGAGCACTTGTTGGAAGAAACCAGGAAAATAGCGTGCAAAGTTAGGAAGGAAGAGTTTTATTCAAGTACTGTCAGGAATGCTTTGTTCTTTTTCGAAACGGAGGTTTCCCAAAAATGGAATCAGTTCTTAAGCTCCTTGAAAGAAGATCCGAATACTAAGTATCCATTTGCTGAAGTGTCTGGAGACTTCAACCAAATAATAGAGATACACAACGGTATCATCGATATCTACGATAATCTACGTAGGGTTTCCAGCGTCTTGACCTTTGAAAACAACGAACAGAAAGTCAGACAGTTCATGATGAGTGAATTCCTGAAGTTCGTTTACATATCCGATGCTGATTTGAACAAAATTAGGGGTCGTTTTGATAATGTTATTTGCTTTCAATCTCAGCACATAAAAAGTTTGACTTTGTCGTATCCCAAAAGACTCATTGTGATGGGAGACATTCAGGATGCTATAGAAGGATCACTACTCTCGAAACTTCTCGTTGAGGCAAAACCAGAGGAAGTATCTAGACTCAATACTGTACTGACTTCCAAAGACTTGTTCGACCTCTATAAGGAAGGGTATCAAGATGTGGAGTTCAAGCTCCTTCCTCCAATCACAAGAAGTTCAGCATTGTATTTCAAGCAGTCACCAGCGACGAAGAACAAGAGCTCCAAAGTGAGCGTTCTGGAGGCAGAGATTTGCTTTGAATTGAGTAAGTCGTTGCCAAGTTCATGTATCGTTACGCCGTCTTCGTACCAACAAGCACTCATAAAGGAAATAGCGGGTGTACACGTTGAAGTAGAAAATATCGGTCAATTGACTGCCCATAATACAATTTTGATGTCGACATATGGATCGGGAAGTATTGATGATATCATCAAATGTGCCAAAAGCTGTCACCAATTGATTTTGGTGGGAGAAAAGAATATCTTGGGATTGAAAGAGTGGAAGAAATAATAGTTTATAATAAACACGCAATTTTTAAAATAGTAGTAAAGTCTAATGTACAAGGCAAGGTGGCGGTCCTAGTCTTCAATATCTGCCCAATTCAATTCAGAATTTTCCATTTCTTTGACCAACTGCTCGATTTCCACTCTATACTTCTCCTTTTCAAGTTCTGCTTTCCTGTCGGCTTCTTCCTTCTTCCTTTTTTGCTGGTCAAGTTGCTTCTGTTGTCCAGGAGAAACGTATTTTGCATTCCCTGTTGCTTTAGGTCCAGACGGAGTGTGATTCTTCTTTTTATGGGGCAGTTCCCTATCTGGGGATCTCTTTGTGGCTTCAGCAAGACCCAAACGAGCCGCAAATAACTTTGCAGCAGCAGTCATCTCCTTGGGAGAGCTATCCTCTGGTTCCGAGTATCCATCTTCTTCGTCAGATTTCAATTGAGTCTGAAATTTGTGTTCAGCCGCATCGTCCTTATGGCCCTTTTGAGACTTGGGTTTGAGGTTTGATTTTGCACCCAATCTTGCAGCAAAGAGTTGTGCAGCTTCGGTCATTTGCCCCTTGGGTTTGTCGTCATTGTCATGATCGGATGTGTGGCTTTTGTTGCGGGGGTGCTTCTTAGCTGAGTCGGCACTTTTATTAGATCGACCCTCTCTGGACGGTGGGGGAGTCATCATGGCCAGCAGTGATGAGGGGTGCACATTGGTGGATTCGGCTGTACGTCTATTACCATGGTGAGATTGTTCTCGTTTGTGTGGTCTCCCATGGTGTGACGGTTGAGATTTTTGTTCTGGTTCCTCAGCAGCTTCTGCCCATATACTTTCGATCTTTGCAGACTTGTTAGCATTATTTATAGGAGTAGTTTTTTTGACGTGATTGTAGTGCAGCTTTTTGGGAGAAGTACTTTCATCCTGTTTGGAAGCCTCTTTGATGAGATCTCCTTCATCGGCCCAACGTGAAATCAAACCGTTTTTTGACATTGAGGTAGTAACAGAAAATTGAGCATATTCTCTTCATTGGAGCGCGATGAGGAATCGTAGGAAATGAGCACCAGGTTAGGGGCAAAATTGTGTGGTAAGGAATCAAGCAGCAGAGATAGAGGTGATGATGGAGGTGATGATGGAGGTGATGGCAGAGGTGGGGATAGACAGTTGGTGGAGGAGGGGGTGCAACGAATGAACCAGTGGTGAAGAGCATTGTTTAGTGGGCCAGCAGGCGATTTCCGGGGGCTCGGTGCCAACTGGTAAGAATCTCGCCGCACCACCCGGATATGCAGACACGCTCGGTCGCTTGCCTTCCAAAAATTAGCAACTGGGTCTATAAATTAGGAAGTGGTTCCGAGTCATCTAGCCGGAGAGTAACATATTCATGCTCCCCCACTTGTACATCCCCCACTTGGAGAGCCGGAGTTTCCATATTCTCTTATATAGTCTCCCATGTGCCACCGTCTCTCTTGAGGTTTTAAACGTAAGGAGACGACATTTTCAGGCTACTTTTCTGTCACCGCACAATTGTTCTCCCGAAGTCTTTTTTCTTCTTAATTCAACTCAATTAATTCACAATTGATACTATACAAGTTTAAAAAATGTCCTCCTTCAAGTTAGCTTCCGAATTGCCATCATGGAAGAAATTGGAATCTATCCACAAATCTATTGGCCAATTCAATGTTTTGCAAGAGTTTGAAAAAGATCCCCAGAGATTCTCCAAATACTCTAAGAGCTTTGAAAATTTCGATAAGTCGGAAATCTTGTTCGACTTTTCTAAGAACCTTGTCAATGACGAGATCTTGTCCACTTTGGTGTCTTTGGCCAAAGAAGCCAATGTTGAGCAATTGAGAGATGCCATGTTTGCTGGTGACAAAATCAACACTACCGAAGACAGAGCCGTCTACCATGCTGCTTTGAGAAACAGAGCTTTGAAACCAATGTCTGTGGATGGCAAGGACACTGCTCCGTTCGTTGATTCGGTGTTGCAACACATGAAGGAATTTTCTGACGACATTAGATCTGGCAAATGGACCGGTTACACCGGTAAGGCTATCACCGATGTGGTGAACATTGGTATCGGTGGTTCAGACTTGGGTCCCGTAATGGTCACCGAAGCATTGAAGAAATATGCCCAAGACGGTTTATACGTTCACTTTGTCTCCAACATTGACGGTACTCACTTGGCTGAAACCTTGAAGGGTTTGAACCCCGAAACCACCTTGTTCTTGATTGCCTCTAAGACTTTCACCACGGCCGAAACCACCACCAATGCCAACAGTGCTAAGGACTGGTTTTTGGCTGCTGCTAAGGAAGACAAGCACATTGCCAAGCACTTTGCTGCCTTGTCCACCAATGCCGAAGAGGTGTCCAAGTTCGGAATCGACACCAAGAACATGTTCGAGTTCGAAAGTTGGGTCGGAGGTCGTTACTCTGTGTGGTCTGCTATTGGTTTGTCGGTGGCCATTTACATTGGGTACGAAAACTTCGAGGCTTTCTTGAAGGGTGCTGAGGCCGTCGACAAGCATTTCCAAGAAACTCCTTTGGAAGACAATATTCCAGCCTTGGGGGGATTGTTGTCTGTTTGGTACAACAACTTCTACAACGCCCAGACCCACTTAGTGGCTCCGTTCGACCAGTACATGCACAGATTCCCAGCCTACTTGCAACAGTTGTCCATGGAATCCAACGGTAAGAGTGTCACCAGAGCCAATGTGTTTACCAACTACGAAACAGGTACGATTTTGTTTGGAGAACCTGCTACTAATGCCCAGCACTCTTTCTTCCAATTGGTACATCAGGGTACCAAATTGATCCCAGCAGACTTCATCTTGGCTGCTCAATCTCACAACCCAATAAGAGACAACTTGCACCAAAAGATGTTGGCCTCTAACTTCTTTGCCCAATCTGAAGCTTTGATGGTTGGTAAGAACGAAGAAAAGGTCAAGAGTGAAGGTGCTACTGGTGGATTGGTTCCTCACAAGGTTTTCTCTGGTAACAGGCCAACCACTTCGATTTTGTTGCAGAAGGTGACACCTGCCTCTTTGGGAGCCTTGATTGCTTACTATGAACATGTGACATTCGTTGAGGGTGCCATCTGGAACATCAACTCTTTCGACCAATGGGGTGTTGAATTGGGTAAGGTTTTGGCCAAGGCTATTGGCAAGGAATTGGATGACAAGTCCGAGGTTTCTGCCCATGATCCTTCCACCAACGGTTTGATCAACCAGTTCAAGAAGTGGTCTTTGTAATCGTTTTAGCTCAATTTAACTGAAGATATAATTTAGTTGCAGCCGTAGAAATCGATTTATCTCATCTCAAATTGCGCATCGATAAAATATTTTTAAACTTGGTGATCAGAATGGGCAAGAAAAGTAAGAAGAATAACGGGTCCAGCTACGTTATAGACGACGTTGCACCCATAGATATCAACAATGGTGTTCCAGAATCACTCACGAACGAGAACGACAACATCGAAGAACTTGATAATCCGTTACGGGTGATAACTTTGATCAACTCTTCGGATGTGCCAGAAGGTGACTTGCAGGAAAGATTAATGGATTACGTCCAAACGATGGACGAGGTCGACGATTTCTTCAACGACTTCGACAGCAAAGTGGCTGTTCCCAACGAAGGCCACATCAAGTATGAGGTGGGCAGTGACGGTTTGGTGATGATAGTAATAGACTCTGTTAAGTTGAGAGATGAGGTGTTGAAGTTTATTGATGAGTACACCGATAAAATGATTGAGACTGGAGCCCAGAAGAAGAGTCGGGCCGAGTAGGTGTCCCGTATGGATGCCCATCGGTACACAGAGCATTGTGGTCGATTAGAGGCCGAGCACCACTGCGGAAGCCAAACCGCAAGCTGACACCAGCACTCTTGCTGAATGAAATAACAACCTGGTAACTAGAAATGATTAGCAGATACATGACCAAATAATACAAAAGTAGACAGAGGTTCGTGGAACTGCCCGAAGTTCTCAAGTGAGCACAGTTTTCATAGACGAATCCCCCGCTTTCAGAGAACAAAGAGCTGTTGGATCCTACGTGTGCAGTCGTAAACTTCGGAATTCAAATTCGCTACCAAACGGATATCGTTGCCGTGTCTATGTGGAGGAATCACGTAGTTCCTGTCCCGTTTATATATGGACGAATACCCCAGCTTCAGTCTTCCCTCTATATACCAAATTCACTATGGTCAAATCCATCACTGACGGAGTTTACGTCCCCATTGTGACATTCTACCAACAAGATGGCCATAGCATTGATTTCGATACCCAGACCAAACATGCGAGGTTTCTTAAGCAAAACGGTATTCAAGGTATCGTAGCCTTGGGATCCACCGGGGAAAATGCTTTACTTTCTCCGAGTGAAAGAATTGAGTTGATATCAAAAATACATGAAGCGGTTCCTGACTTTGAAATAATTGCTGGGGTACAGCAGCACAATATTGAAGAGTGCTTGAAAGCAATTTCAGACTTCAAGAAAGCTGGTGCATCAATTGCGATGGTTTTACCGTCTTTTTACTACGGGCCCGAAACTTCTCAGCAAGGTGTAATTGACTGGTTTACTGAAGTGGCAGACAAAAGTGAATTACCAGTGATCTTGTACGTTTACCCTGGAGTTTCTAATGGGTTGCAGACCTTGCCAGAGACCATCAGGGTGTTGTCTAAACATCCTAATATCATTGGGTGCAAATGCTCGCACGGAGATGTCCATCAGTATTCTAGAGTTGGTCTCGATAAGCAGGTCGAGGCCAACAACTTCAAGCTTTTATCGGGACAGGGCCAACTCTTATTGCCACTATTTGCCATCAATGGAAAAGGTGTTATCGATGCCCTTTCAGGGTGTTTTCCTAAAGTGTTTGTCAGAATTTTCCAGTTAGTCAGCCAAGGGAAGTACGAAGAGGCAAGAGATTTGCAGTTTATTGCCGCCGAGGCAGAAGTGTTGGCTTCAGAAGGAGGCTTTTTGGGAATTAAGCGAGCAATAAAAGAGCATTTAGCTTTAGGGCAATCTGTTGTTGGAAGAAAGCCGATGAACTACGCTTTAAGTGAAGAAAAGTGGCAGTCATTTAAGCCTTTGTACGACTTGATAAAAAGAACAGAGGATAACCTTTAGATAGATTATATTCAATAAAAGTTGCTGTCAAAGCTCGTAAATTCGGCCACACCATCTCCCCCACCGATTCTTCACCAAAATAGTTGAAACCCACCTCCAAATATATCCCATCTTGGCACGGAATTGGGTTGCGCACCGTACGGAACCAGGTCGCCAGCCATTCCGTCGCGCCCCTCTTACCCCAGACGACGTTCTCTACCCCGGAAAATTCGTTCAAGGACAAGTAGGCGGAAAAGGTCCCCGTTGTTCACCATTTACGAAATAACACTAATAAGTCGAGATGATAGACTCTGTTACCCCACATCTCTATACTTTGTATCGCGTTACGTTCGAGTATATAAGCATCGTTTTTTTTCCAGCAATTATGCCATCGTTTTGTATAACTCTAACTATAAAGTACATTAGTAACAATGTGGCTTTTGAACCGTTTTGCTGAGAAGGATGACTCTCCTCATCCAGCACCCAAAGAGACTTACAATGTCAGGTTATTGTTACTATCTTTGGCTGCTTCTACAGGCTCTGCCATGTATGGATACGATTCTGGTTTTATAGGTGGTACTATTTCTTTGCCATCGTTCACTAGTAGATTCCATATGGATACAGTTGAAGGTAACCAATTAGCTGCATTAAAAGCAAATATTGTGTCTACTTTCCAAGCTGGCTGTTTTTTTGGTGCTGTGATGGCGTATTGGTGTAACGAAAGGTTCGGAAGAAGAAGAACAATGCTTATTTTCAGTTGTGTGTTTTTAATTGGTGTTACATTCCAGGTAGCTTCTAGTGGTAAAGTCGGTTTAATCTATGCTGGAAGAGCTATTACTGGATTACTGGTGGGAACAATGTCTATGATTGTACCAGTGTATAATGCAGAATGGTCAGTACCTGCTGTGAGAGGGTTAACCGTTGGATTGTACGAGTGTGTTTATCAAACCAGTTTGGTGCTTGCTTTCTGGATCAACTACGCTGTCAAGCTTCATCAGCCAGACGACAGTGAAAGACAATGGCAAATCCCCTTTGCCTTGCAATACATTTTCGGTGGTGCTTGTTTCCTTTGCATGTTTTTCCAGCCCGAAAGCTTTAGATGGTTGATTAAAGCAGGCCGCATTGACGAAGCTAGAGAGGCCATGGTGAAAATCAGAAGATTGCCATCAGACCACCCTTATATCAATTACGAAATCCAATCTGTGTTAGAGCAGTTAAATGAAGAAACAAAGATTTCTAAGAAGAGTGAGTTAATGACAACCGGAAACTTTTACCAAAGGACTGAGTTCTTTGCCAAGTTAAGAGAGGTTTCCAAGTCTGGAATGAGGTATAGGTTGTTTGTTGGTGTATCAGTGATGGTTTGGCAGAATTTGTCGGGCATTAATGCCTTGAACTATTACTCTCCCTCGATTTTTAAGTCCATTGGTGTTTCAGGAAACAACGTGGACCTCTTAGCTACAGGTATTTTTGGGGTGGCCAAGGCAGTCACGAACATTATAGCTGTTTTGTTTTTGGTGGATGTTTTTGGAAGAAGAATTCCCCTTCTCTTTGGTTCTGCGTTGACGTTTGTTTTCATGCTATATCTCGGAGTATACTCCCAGATTTCAGGTTCGTTTGACCACACAGTTGCAACAGATGGAGGGTCGAGGGCAGCGTTGGCATGTGTATACCTATTTGCGGTGTTCTACGCCCTTAGTTGGAACTGTATGCCATTTATTGTTTGTTCAGAGATCTTCCCAACCAACATTAGAAACTTCTGTATGACCATCTGTGTCATGACTCAGTGGCTTATGCAGTTTGTGATTGTGTATTCCAATCCATACATGATGACAAACATTAAGTACGGTACGTTCTACTTCTTTGCTGCCTGCTTATTATTGTCGATTCCATTCACTTACTTGGTGATGCCCGAAACTAGAGGTATATCATTGGAAAATATGGATATATTGTTCAGTATCAAGGGTACAGCTGTCACGAAGAGAAGAAAAGCTGACAAGATCATTGAGATGAGAAAGGAAGATCTCATTATGGATTCAACTGGTAAGGTGGAAGTTGCACAGGTGGAAGATGTTGATGACAACCTGATTGAGAAGGTGCCAACTTCTAGTACTAGAAGTGTTTAGGGCACTAGAGGGAAGGGAATATGTAGTAAGGTAATCAATAACTCGGATAATGAGGCCAGTCTCTGCTCTAGTTTGTAGTGACACCAAGAGAGCTCAACTCTAGTCAATTTACTTGGTGGGTTACTGAAAAGTGTGCTCCATCCCAGTACCACCTCAAAGTGACACGGAAGTCCTCCAGGAGTCTGAGGCACAGTCTACAAGTAACTTCGTATTTAGGTGACCAGTTATACGATAATAAAGACCCGTTCAGCACTACTTATTATTGCACTCCTACTTAAATCTAGCAGTGAATCTGCCAGTCCTCAATGCCGGTCTCCAATGACAGGATACCAAAAAGACAACTTCACAACAGCCTCTCCAATAGTCTCTCCAACAAACTCCTGAACAGTCTCCACACATAGTCTGAGGGCTGAATATTTAATCTTTATACAGATTGTATTCAATTATATATTAAGTTTTATCCTCTTCAACTATACTGGAATAATATGAATTTATATACGACGATAAGAGGCAGTAGAGACTGCAGTCTCTCCAGGTCTCTCCAACAAACTCCTGAACAGTCTCCACAAAGTCTGAGGGCTGAATATTTAATCTTTATACAGATTATATTCAATTATATATTCAATTTTATCTTCAATTATACTGGAATAATATGAATTTATATACGACGATAAGAGGCAGTAGATACTCCAGTCTCTCTAGGTCTCTCCAACTACCCAGTGTGGCCTGCCCGGCAGGCCAACACCAGTCGTGCCCAGTGCCCCACTTACATGCGCACCAAAATCATCAACTGAAACATTCAAACTATCACCAACAACTATGGAAGACTGGAGAAGAATCGATACCGACGCATTGGAATCGGACAAGTTCTTGCTGAAGGAAGAGCTCGTGCCGGCCATTACCAACCCAGTAGATGAATCGGCCATTCCTTCCATCATAGCTGATTGCAAGACCAAACTCTCCAAGGGGCAGTTCGCCGAAGCCTTGGTAACAGCCCTCCAGAGCCCACCCTATTTGGCATCCCAACACGCCAAAGACGCCTACGATCAATTGATGTTTGAAACTTTGATTTCCGTCAAAAACAACAACAACGACATCACCCCGTTCATAAAAAATTTGGCCAGCGAAGAACAGGATACGTTGATAAAATACTTATATAAGATCATGGGCACCAACTACGGGGCCAAACAGGGGGCGATTTTGTTGACGTGGTACGAAAAAACCATCGAGCTCACGGGCTTGGGCCCGGTGATCCGTTTCATGAGCGACCGCAGAACTGTGTAGACTGGCAACGGTAAATAGCTGAAAAATATATGAGTTGGGCAAAGAAGCTCGTAACGACCTTCCCATCACGTGACTGGATCTGTGTAACCTGCGCGAGCCGATGGGCAGCGAGCGGCTAATTGTCGACAACGAAGAATGTTCAAGAGCGATCGAGGAGATAGCCACTGGTAAGAGCCAGGCTCAGCGACGGTGGTACTGTGCGGTGGTGCTGTGTGGTGGTGCCATGCCCTGGTGCCGTTAGCGTGGGCTCACTTTCGGAATAATAGCGACGGCCGGAGTCCAACAGCAATGGAAAATTACTCGTTGGTTTGTGTGTCTGTGTGCAGGAGTGGGACACCCAGATTCCCCCCCACCACTGGGGTGGGTATAAATATCCCCCCAGTTTCTCCAGCCTTGAAAAATTTTCAATTCAATTCAATTGTAGAAGAAACAAATATGTCTATCAAATTAAACACTGGAGCTGAAATGCCACTCACCGGGTTCGGTGTCTGGAAAGTCGGTAACGACACCTGTGCTGATACTGTTCTCAATGCTATCAAGGCTGGTTACAGATTGTTCGACTGTGCTGCCGATTACGGTAACTGTATTCAAGTCGGTGATGGTTTCAAGAAGGCCATTGACTCTGGCTTGGTCAAGAGAGAAGATCTCTTCATCACCTCCAAATTGTGGAACTCCTACCACGACCCTAAGATCGTTCAAAAGGCTTTGGACAAGATCTTGGATGACATGAAATTGGAGTACTTGGACTTGTTCTTGATGCACTTCCCAATTTCTTTCAAGTTCGTTCCATTTGAAGAAAAGTACCCATCTGGATTCGGTACCAAGTCCGAAATCGAATTGGATGACATCCCAGTTATTGACACCTGGAAAGCCATGGAAAAAATCTACAAAGAAGGCAAGAAGGTAAAGGCCATTGGTATTTCTAACTTCAACGGTGGTCTCTTGATGGACTTCTTGAAGCAAGTCGAAGTTGTCCCAGCTGCTTTGCAAATCGAACACCACCCATACTTGCAACAACCACAATTGGTTAGATTTGCTCAACACAAGGGAATTGCCATAACCGGTTACTCTTCCTTCGGTGGTAACAGTTACCTTGAATTGGACAACCCAGCTGCCAAGAATTCTCCAAACTTGCTTGAACACGAAACCATCACTTCTATTGCCAAGAAGCACGGTAAGACTACTGCTCAAGTGTTATTGAGATGGGCCACCCAAAGAAACGTTGCCGTTATTCCAAAGTCCAACAACCCTAACAGATTGAAGGAGAACTTGGAATTCAACGACTTCAAGTTGGACGACTCGGACTTTGACGCTATCAGAGAGTTGGAAAGAAACTTGAGATTCAACGATCCAAAGGACTGGGCTGGACCAAACCTTTGTATTTTCTAAATCTACTACATTTTCCGAAATCTATATAGAAGTCTTAATATATTGTTGAGAAGGAATCCATTGAAGGTGTTGGCTGTTTGTAGCTGTTTGTAGCTGTTTGTGGGGGCGCTTCAAGGTGGATCGGGTTTGCTTCGGTTGGGGCAAGAGCTGTGCGAGGGCACAGAACCGTGTTGCGGGTAAATCTGGCCTACTCTGGTAGGTGATTCGCGCAAGCTCTTCTACCCCAGCTCTGAATGGTTTGTAGCCTTATTTAGACGTCAATTACCCTAAATAGAGTTCAACACAACTTGCCGGCCCAAGTTCAACAACTTCAACCTCGAAACAAAGTCATCGCGATTGACGTATGCTCCACACATTCTTCTTTTGCCGGTGAATTCGGTACGTGAGTGGAAACATCTCCAGTTGTCAAAAATCAAGCACTGGCCGGGCTTCAACTGATAAAAAAACTCGTTTTGGGGATCGCTAATGATCTTGTACCACAGTCTAATGGCCTTGTAAAACTTGGGAACATCTTGGGGATTGGCCCAGTTGTTCATTGTCGATCTATCCGACTGGTTCCATCTCACCTGCACCAATTTACCCAATTGGTTCAACTTGAAAACTGGTTGAGGAATGTCTGGCTGAATACAAACCTTCTCCTCCCCAGCAGAATGGGCAGGAACAGGGATGGTCGACAACAATTCAAAGCTTTCTGGATCTTGTTGCTTGAGAATCTGAGCACACCTGAAAGCATCCACGAGGGACGAAGTTCCTCCTTCTCCGTCATGCAACAACAAGTGGAACAATTGCAAACCAGGAGTGTCGTTCCAGTAAGTACCGTCGGTATGCGAGGAAATATCGATGTTGGTGTAGGCAGTATCGTTCTTGGACAAGTCACTGGTGAAGTCCCAGAAACCCCCGTAATGCGTAGGACGAATGTACATCAACTTTTCAACCAACGCTTCGGTATCCTCTGGGGTCACAGGAACATTATCGATGAGACAAAACCCGTACTTCCAGATCTTCATGGCCCAGTCAGCAATGGCCTTTTCATTGTCGTCATCACTCGAATTCATGATCTCGTTGTAATCGACAGTCGGCAACGACTTCGAAATCGTTTCCACATCCCAGTGGAACATCTCAAGTGCTTGTTTTTCACCTTCAACTTTTTCATCCACCGGAACTAGAACTGGGTTGTAGGAATGCAAGTAAAGCCAGTTGAACGGGTAAGTACTCACATGCGAGTTTTGGTCCCAAGTGATACACACCTCTTTATTGTCTCTGTCGACTGTGGCTACAATTGGTCTGATGTTTTCGTCAATACTGGCACTATTTAACAACCTCTGCTTGGTGATACTGTAATAGCACTCTTCACAGTGGCAATTGTCACGCAACCAAATGCTGTGGTAGCGCAGGGACTGTCCCTGGGACCACACGGCAACAACCTCGGGGCCTTCGGTAGTCAATCTTTCGATACAGTTGGAAACAGTCATAGTAGGACTCAAGCACAAAAAATGCGGAGGAGGTCGAAGATAATGCGCACTGCGCACATTTATGAAATTCTTATTTTAGCTATCTGGTTTGCAAGTGCCATAACATGATAGCTGTGAACGAGGGATACTTGGATGAGGTCGGTTCGTCGTCCAGCCCAGTTACACTGTCACAGGAATCCTTAGATCCTCCCACACAGATTGCCGACTCTTCGCCCGAACCCGAAGCTGAAAGTGGCCTGTTTGTAGGGGATAGCCTCATCAATCAAACTAGCCCCACTGATAGCTGTGAGCCCACAAATTCAGGTCGTCATCTAAGCGACTCGTCCAGCACCCATCAGGAATGGGTGTCGATGGATGTGGGAAAGTTTGGCAAGTCTTTCTACAACTCAGACTCGGGTCCTTTGAATGAGCAGATTAAGCTGCTCAAAATAAAGACCCTTTACGAGTATCTCAATAGCGGCAAATACGACGAAATCATCGAATACCTGCGGTCCACTGACGGGCTCATCAACAATGACATCCGTCGGGAGGCCTGGCCCGTATTGCTTGGCATCCACGATGAAATAAATCCCGGAGGTGATAAGCTTATCAACAGCAACGATGCTTCATTGTTTCTTGAAGACCTCAACCTTAATGATTATCCTATGCACAAGGACGAGGAGCAGGTGAAGTTGGATATCAAGAGGTCCTTCACTATATTGAGCCATATCAAGTCTTCGTTCACTCCGGACTGTGCCGGTCAAAAGCTGAGCTCGGAGACTGGCACTTATATAGAGGAGGACATCACCTATCTCAAAAAAAGCTTGTTGAATTTGGTGGTGAAGTTTTTGAGGAAGTATCCTCTGTTACATTACTACCAGGGGTTTCATGATATTGCCGGTATCATCTTGATTGTATGCTATGATCCAACAAGGAAGAGGGTTGATGAGACCCGAAGCTTCAAGCTATTGGAGGCGTTAGCATTGAACCACTTGAGGGATTTCATGATATCAGATATCAATTTGTCCTTGATGCACTTGAAGTTGATTCCCACGTTGTTGGAAATTGTAGACCATCGTTTCTTCAAGTTGGTAAAGCAGTTAAGCAACACTTATGTGGCGTCTGATGGTGCCTATTATGATTACAGTCTTTACCAGGGATTGTCTTGCATTTTGACCTTGTTCAGCCATGACATTAATGATTTGAACCAGCTTTTGACTCTCTGGGACTTCTTGTTGAGCTACAACTCGGTGCTTATCAACATCTATATTTATGTTGCGGCCTTAATGGTCAAGAGAGACGAGATATTTAAAGCTCTTGGAGTGAAGGAGTTCTCCAACGATTTCCACGATGTTGATAAGGACTTGTTGCATAATCTTTTGTCCTCTGGAAGTTTGCTCAAAGATCTCAGCGACTCAGACTTAGTAACAATTTTGAACAAAGCCAAGCACTACTACGAAACATACCCAATCATGAATCTCAGCAATACTACGTTTACTTTCGATTTGTGGTTCAAAGAGTACAACAAGAGCTCAGTGTTACTTACAACCTCGAGACCCTATTACAATACACCAAATTGGGCGTTGGCTGATGACCCCAAGATAGTTGAAGACTTCGTTCAAACCCAAGATTTTGAGATGTCAAGGTTATTGGCGTTTTCTCTAGAGACCGAAAGAAAAGTGCTCGATGAGCAACAATTGGACGTCCTGACGGAATTCGACTCATCCCTCACCAATTCATTGTCGTCTTCGATCTCTTCGCTTCAATCTTCAACGTCTTCTTTGAATACTAAGATCCTCAAAACCTCATCGATGTATTTTAGAAAGCTCTTGTTTTCAGAATCAAAGAATGGCAAAGACAACGACAATAATGATAAGCCTCCAATCAAGAGAAATAACGTGTTCAAGCTTACTACCATGTACAGAATTAGCTTGACCGTTGGGTTCTTGGGCTTCCTTCTTCACTTCCTCATCACGAGGCAAAGCCATAATGTACTACTCAAATATCTCGATACAAATGTGCCCTCTTTAAAGCTTTCGAGTATTGGGGGCTGGTTCAACAATGTGGGTTTGGGGAATGTCAGGGGCTCTATTTATGGATTTCTCGGGTGAGTTCATCATTCATGTGGAACGCTCTTTAACGACTTATTGTGACTATTTATTACTTATAATACCATTCTTCTAACTCATCTATTTTTTGGTCTCGAAATCGATTTCGTATACAATGACTGCATCTGCATAGTTCGAGTTGCCCCATCCTCTATTACCACTTGCACTTACCATAAACCTGCCTGTCTCATCGACGTATAGAGAGCTCAAAACTCCACCGTAATGACCTGGGATGATCAAAAATGGAGTAGCTTGTCCCTTCTTTGAATCCTTACTAGCTACTGTTGGGTTCTCTGCATTGTAAAGTCCTAGATCATACAATCTAATATTATCCAGAGACCCACAAAGCAAGTAGTTATCATTGGGCATAGTTGATATGGCAGTCACGGGACCTGAAATTTTTGGAAATTGCAACGACTTCAGAACATTTGGAACATAATTCAATTTGTTGTCCCGTTTATGTGGCATCTTGATAGAAAATTCATCGACAGTACTATTCCTCCTGCCAACATATATGAAGTCACCATTATTGGACCATGTGGAACTCATACACCATGGAGGTGTACCATTGGGTATTCCATATTTTATTATTGGAGAGCTTCCAGCTCTTAAATCCCAGATGTTGACAGTTCCATCACTATTGGAGCTCATGAACACGCTCTCATTTCTGAAAGTCTTGTTGCTACCACCTTTACTCGTATTTACCTTTTTGGAAGGCTTCTCTGTGTCCTTTCTCGTATCTGGATTTTGCTCGTTATCACTATCACCAAAAAGGCTTCCCAAATCACTATTCTGTTCATTAGCTTCATCACCATCCTCATACTGCAATATCAAGTCTCCCAATCCTTGGGGTCTGAAGTGAATCTGTGAGATTTGTCCGGTGCTTCCCACCATTAAATTGGTACATTTGCCGGTATTCAAATCCCATTCTCGTATGGTTTTGTCCCACGAACCAGAGAGGAATCTTTCTTGAGATTGGTTGAGCTTCAAACTGGATATAGCGTCGCTGTGTCCCCCATCAACAGATGGTGTCTGCTTTTTGGGGCTATGTCTGAAGTAATGCTGTAATGTACCTTCGTTGTATCTCATAGTGTACAAAGATATACCACCTGATAGCACACCAGCCAAGCACCAGTAACCGTTGCGTTCAACGTCTAGAGCATATACAGGGTTCACTTTCGGCTCGTAACTGATCGCCCCACCCAGAAAATCACTAGATTTGACCTTGGGGTTCGCAGCCATTAACTCCTTCTTGGTCAACGGCTGTTCATTCTCCCAGTAGGAGTTTATAACACCAGCTTTCGTCACAGAGTCCACAAGGTTGTGCTTTTGAGCCATCGTCAAGGGTGACTTACCTTGAACTGAAGCTATGAAGTCGTATTTTCGTATAAATCCGTCTTCTCCACCGGTGATGATCCACTTGGGACCATCTGTGAATGCAATTGCGTGACACTGTGAGGCATAGGGAATAGCCACGGTGGGGACAATATCAAGATCGTAGCTCTGTTTAGCCTTCTGTATAAGTGCTTGTCGTATAGGAAGGTCTGAATCCACATCCATTGCGTCATCCTCCTGAGAGTCACTCCCTCCTTCCTCGTCCTCTTCATCCTCTTCATCCTCTCCGGGCTCGTCTTCCCCCTGTGTGTCTGCTTTCCCCTTGTCTGAATTGGATATCCTCTCATCGCCGTCATTGTGGTCCTTCTTGGAGGTAACATCGTGGTTTTCCTGGGCATCCACAAACCTGGTGTCATCCACATCGTCATTGGCACCATCTTCATTGTCGTCTTCTTCCTCATCTTCGTCATCATCTTCCTCGTCATCCTCATCGTCCTCATCGTCCTCATCTTCATCTTCAACTTCGTCGTCCTCATCGTCGTCCTCATCGTTATCGTTGTCATTGTCGTTGTTGTTCTCTTCTTGGTTACCACCATTATCGTTCCTGCTGTCCAATTCATCTTCCTCGTCATTCATCGCCATATCATCGTCATTGTCTTGCACATCGTCAAACAAATCCTCATCCATACTCATTTTGTTGTTGGAGTTCACCAGTGAATATTTCGCGATCAAAAGTGAAAAATTGGAGGTTTGGAGGAATGGAGCACCAAGTCAGCAAGACGAAGGAAGAGGGGGAGACGGTGCATTTCTATAGTAGCTATTACGATGCTCTAAAAAAGAAGGGGGTGAATATGATATTATACTATATTATAAACCTATACTAGAAACATCACATTTACTCGTAGATCCAGGAGAACATGGAGTGCTTGTATTCAACCAATTCTTCCTTCTTGAACCACAAACCAATTTCCTTGTTAGCAGACTCAACAGAGTCAGAACCGTGGCAAACGTTTCTACCCATGTCAATGGCAAAGTCACCTCTGATGGTACCTGGAGCAGAAGCCAATGGGTTGGTGGCACCCAAGATAGCTCTACCTTGCTTGACAACGTCCTTACCTTCCCAGACGGTAGCCAAAACTGGACCAGACAACATGTAGGACAACAAAGATGGGAAGAATGGCTTGCTTTGCAAGTCGTCGTAGTGTTCTCTCAACAAAGATTCGGTTGGTTGGACCAACTTGATACCGACCAATTTGAATCCTCTTTGTTCGAATCTACCAACAATAGAAGAGATCAAACCTCTTTGGACACCATCTGGCTTGATAGCAATGAAAGTTCTTTCGTCAGACATTTTGTATTACTTGAATATGAAACTTGGAAAAACTGAAAAATTTTCGTGAAAAGTTACTGGAGGAAAACTGCACGGTGATGGTGCGTGCACGCTTTGTTTAAGCAGAACATATACTAGAGGCACAATGGAGCCTTTTCGGATGGACAGGCTTGGTGGCCGTATGGGAATGTTGTTTGGTGAAGTACTCTGGAGCTCTTATTTTTTGGGAATTTTTTGTACTATTCTTACATTTGATTGGATTTGTGAAATTTACAATATGAAGTAATGTAGTTTGGTAGTTTGGTATGGAAAGAAAAGGTTTATGGAGACTACGATGGGTGGTGGATTCGGTTATATTTTTGATAGATGTCTTAGTTCCATGAAACGTCTTAGTTCTGTAGAATACTTCAAAGGAAACTAGATACCCAACTTATGAACGCTTGCAACTTGTTCGGGCTTGGGTCTTGCAATGGGTAACAATTGTGTAGAATACACACATTGGGATGTCCTCGTTTCTCTATAGGTGCAAAAAAGTCCTCGTGAAGACCAAGGTACCTATCAACCTGTCTCATTATTCTATCAATTCTTAGCTGCTCCTTCTCCTCTTCACTTAACTTTCTGTTGAACCTGTATGTCACCATCCGCAGCCAAGGCATTTGAGAAATAGCTTCATGTACACTGTCTTTGGATGCTTCATCATATAAGTTGTCACGCTCTGTATCACAACTGGATTCTTCTTGTAATGAATAATCCATGGTTAAGATAAAAACTACTCGACTTTTGCATACTATTTATACGTATAAACTTGTTAGGGTCGATGCTGTTATGCTGCAAAAAGTGTCTAAAAAAAGAAAAATACCTGCCAGAATGGCTCTGCATACCAAAATGGTGCATAAAACCACAGGCACTCCAAATAAGCAATCTAGCCTCGAGTCGAATCGGAACCTCTTGACAAGTGTCCCCTCAAATTTGGTTGTAGGACTCTCTTCCTCAATTTGCATAAAACCGTAGCTGTTAACGCGAAAGTTTGTTGATATCAAAAAACAATTGAAGATGGTTGAAGAAGCTTTGAAAACAAACCTGAATGTAGTCAATGTGGCGATTGCACACTCCCCTGAAACCAAGGGTTCGCTTCTAAAGCCAGTGACACTTGATCCCCCCGAAAAAGCTAGCCACAAAAGGGCTGCTCAATCTCCTATAACACCTTCATTAAGACAAACTACAACAAGAAGAAAGCTTGACTGCCGTAGGATGATGGAGCGAGATGCAATTATGTGGCAAATTGAATACGAAGGGTGGAAGTTACACAAACAGATTGAAAGAAATGATAGCATCAGGAAATTCAGAGAATTGGAGATGCAATTTGCTGAGTCCCAGTGATTTTATGATACCCATGACCTATCTCGGTAAATAGACCAATAAAAGTACTAGATAAGTGTAATATACTGAAACACAAAGTCTAAGGTTCTACGAAGTAAAGAGAAGAATGTTTTTGTACAATAATTAATCTTGGATTCAATACAATATAGAGATCCAAGTCATGTAAGACTAAGTCCTATGAAATATAGTCGTTTAAGTTCTATGAAATTAGTCAAGCTCTATGAAATTAGTCAAGCTCTATGAAATTAGTCAAGCTCTATGAAATTAGTCAAGCTCTATGAAATTAGTCAAGCTCTATGAAATTAGTCAAGCTCTATGAAATTAGTCAAGTTCTATGAAATACAAAGTCCTATGAAACAAACGTCCGAGTTCTTTGATCACAACCGTCCGCATTCTATGAACTCCTGAACCTGTATAATCCTCTTTGTTGAAAAGGAAAAAGTTATGCATGTTGAAAAAGTGAAGCCCCATGGAATCAGGACCGAGTGGACTTGAAGTACAGAGCAATGTCGTTGTCTTTGCCATCAAAATACTGCCCGTCTCTTTGGTTCAGCCAGTCGTTGTGCCTCTTGGCCATTTGGTCTCGATCTTCAGCTCTACTACCTCTTTTTTCCAAATCATCTGCTAGCCAGTGCAGAACCAATGGGTGGAAAGACCGGGAAACAGGAACCGTGTACCCGCCATTGACTTCTTTCAAGTGTTCGGTGTCCTCGAAATTGATTTTGTCCTTGGAGATATCGTGCTTTACGGAGCCTTTGTTCAAGTGGATCAACCGATCACACCAGTCTTGGCCCAACCCATCGTAGATGTGCGTGGCATAGACAACACAGGCTTCTCGTTCTCGAACCTCTTTTTTCAAGAACTTCAACAAGTTGTTCCTGGCAATCACATCCAAATCAACTGTAACCTCATCCAAAAGCAACAATTTCCAGGGCCTGAGAAGCCCTATAACAAGCTGAACTCTTCTACGTTCACCGTCTGATATATTCGACATCGACCACTCGGGATCAATGTCTAAAAGGCGGATCAACTCGTCCCGTCTGTCGCTAAAAGTGTCCCCTCCGATGGAGGATATCAACAATTTGACGGGCATTTCTCTCTTAACCACAGGGTTGGAAGCCCATTCGATCCCGAGATAAGTGATATAATTGTTAATGTCACTGTTACGCTTGGCATTCCTGTCCATAGAGAATTCGAACGGATCAAAGCCCCCGAGTAAAAGCTGTCCCTGCTTTATGAGAGTCTTTCCGGCCAAGATTCGAAGGAGTGTTGATTTTCCGGCTCCGTTTGGCCCAATGATAAGGTTGGTGGTTCCCCAGGGGATTTGAAGAGTAATGTCTTCGATACCGTAGCTCGTAGCTTTGGGAAACTTGTACCATAAGTGGTTTGTTTCAACTGCAAAAGACATTGGGTGGTTTTACGATAACGGAATATTCAAGGTATCGCGACATCCAAACAGCGAGTGTGGCTGGGAGAATACTGGTGAAATGTTAAATTAGAATAGTTTATATACTTAGAAGCGTTGAGCACACAAGGAGGTGAGGTCGTTCTTCAAAGATGAGTTTTTGAGGAGGTCCACAAGGGTCTCTGCATCTGAGTCAAGCACATTTCCGAACTTCCTGACAGACCATTTGAACAAATCAAGGTAATCGTAATAGAGCCACTGTAAATCGTTTTTAGCAGCACTGTCTTCGTCATAAGCATCTATGTTAACCACTGCATCATCGGAAACTTCGAGTTTCTCGAGGATTTGGCTCAAATTAGTGATGATCTTTTTAGAAACAGTGGTGACTCTCGAAGAGTCTTGTTTAGAAGTTAACAAACGCACTAAAGCTTCAAAACAGTCTATACGATCAATGACGAAGTTGGTGTCGGTGTCGAAGCATCTGTCAACAAACACGTCAAAGCTCAACACCTTTGCATCAACCAAGAACTCTAAAATCAAAAAGATGAATTGGGGACGGTACAACCAAACACGGAACACTGCATCGACCAAGTAGTTCTGGAGAACATCAAACAGCTCTTCTTCGTTTTGAAGAGACAATTGAGGGAATCTGAATTCATCAGAATTGCCTACGTAGTCTTCTTCCAGTAAAGTGTTTCCGGTGATCCACTTGATCTTGGCCAAATCACGGGTCAAGATACTGATAGTAGAGTAGATTGATCTGGATCCGATGAAGCAGTACGTCTGAAGTACAAGGTTTATGATGAACTTTGCTTTGTCAATATTGTCACTTGTCACATCGGCTTTGATTTCTTCAATAACCTCAGTGAACTCTTTTTTGGACTTGTTGTTATTCAACAAAAATTTGTAAAACTTATCACTGATATCATGATATGGTAATTTGCTATCACGGAAGACATAAAACATTTCCAGTTGAGGAGAAGTAGTTATTGTGAAAGTTTCCTTTTTGTCGAAGATGGATTTGGCGATTATTTCCTTAGCCGTGTCGTCTCCACCGAAAACATCAGCATCGTGGTTGATGATGTACTTGGTGTCATTTTCGTAAAGAGACAAGTCTAAATATTTGAGGAACTCATCCAATTCAACCACATCACCAGTTTCTGGATCTACCGTGGCAAAACTTTCCTTGATTTTCTTCTTGTTGCTCAACTTGACTTCTTTAGTGATCAAATTACGAATAAAATTCTTCTTGGGGTGGAACTTGGAGGCGGAAAAAGTCTGAGAGTCTGAAACCCATTCATCCCATTTCCAACTAAAGTCAAAGTTGGATATTTGAATGGTCATCCAATCCATGAACTTGATTTTAGTCTCAAAGTCAAGCGACTCCAAATTGCTGTAAAGGAATCTGATGGCCCTTCCGAACACTGGAGCAATGGCTTCAGGACTCTCTTTACAGCACGAGATAAGCACAGAATGGTAGTATATCTCCAAGTTTGGAGGGGTGGGGGTGAGAAATATAAGAGATAAAAGACTCTCCACCGCAACATCTTCAATCTTCCAGGTCGAGAGAGGTGGAACATTTTCTCCCGCAAGATTGTCCTTGTTTATAGCTTCAAGTGTATCCACAGAGCTTCCTGGGGGACAAAATAACAGTCTGTTGAAGTACAAATCCAAAATGGACAATTGGATGGATGCCTCGTTCTTGTTAAACGATAAATTGGTGATAAGATCGGTGCAGATATCTCTGAAAAATAACCCCTGGTATGTGGAGATATCTGGCATAGTGGACAAGTCTTTTGTGGTGTGACTGTAAAGTTCGAACGCAAGACGTGGACCAGAAAACCAAAGCAGGTCAATAGTATGAGAATCTGTGGCCGGCGAATAGGCAGAAAGAGCCTCCAAGTTGATTGAAAGCTGAGGAAACTTGTGCTTCACCAGCTCATTGGAAATCTTGTTAGCCTGAAGAGCTTCAGCAATCACAGGGTCAAGAAGTTCCTTGTAGTTGATAAAAAGGTCTTTAACGGAAGAAAAACCAGATTCTTGAGCAGCCAAAAGAGCAGGGTACACAAGATCCAGCATTGCACGAGGATAATAGGGCACCTCAACTCCGTTACGTTTGTTGTTGAAGTGGGAGTAAAGGCTGTACTTATCAGTGTCAGCAGACAGTGGGAAGCCATCAGCAAGTTTGAGCAACTCTTCAACGTCCTTGATACGTGTATCGTCCCAGCTCAACATGTATGGCACAGCCATCAAAGTGTTGTAATAGACTTCACGGCCAAGTGGAGAATCTCTTCCCAAGTCAATGGCCAACTGTAAGAATTGCAGCAACACATTGTGCAAAGCTCCATCTTCAATGATAGGAGACAAGCAACACAAGAATTTAAGGATGTTTTTGCTGTGGTTGAAGTTGTCCGCAGAGGCTGACGCAGTGGACACGTACTCTTGAAGCTTTGTGTGGAAGAACTCGATCACATACTTGGGAACCAAGAAGTTTTTGGCATTGCAGATGAGCACGAGAGCTGCCAAGCTAGAGATTTTCTGGGGCTGTTCGACCACAATGGCATGAAGCGTCGAGAGCACAGAGGAACGGAGACGGTCGATCTTCTCGAACTCCACCACGATCGGGTTTGAGATGTACGACATGTCGTCGACCTGAGTGTGTAGGTTGGAAGTTTCACCTATGCGACGTATGTCTTTACACACATTGGCAATGAGCTCGTTGATGGGGTCTTCACGTGACCGCTTCGAGTCAAACTCCGGCCTGACGTTTTCGTCTCCGTAACCGTCGTCGTCCTCTCTTTGTCTCTTTCTATCTGGTTGAGAGTCCATGGTGGTGATTATATTGGAAAATTCGAAACTCAAAATGCTCGCAGAAACAGTTTTTTGCGCAGCGTGCATTGAAATTTTTCAGTGTCGATATTGCCATGTACGTACTTGATGGGGGACTTGGTCAGGAGGTGAACAAAGAGGTGCCAATCACAGGCACACCCTTATGGGCCGGCCATGTGGTCGAATCAACACCTGAAGTGGTGGTTGGTGTGCACAGACGGTTCCTTGAGGCTGGCTGCGACATCGTATCCACAGCCACCTACCAAATGGCTTATGGTGCATTGCAGCAAACGGGCCATGATGAAGCAGAAGCGATCCAAGCATGGTCGAAGACCGTGGGTGTTGCCCAAACAGCTCGTGAACAGTTCCAGGCTTCTTCCGAAGGTCGCGCACGTGACTCGACCATCCTCATCGCAGGTACGGTGGGTCCGTACGGGTGTTTCGTGAACGATGGATCTGAGTACACGGGCAAGTATGCCGATGAGCCTACAGTGGCCCAGCTAGCAGCCCACCACCGTCCTCTCGTTGATTTCCTTGAGAAAAATCCGAGGGTGGATGTGATTGCGTTTGAAACCGTACCTCATTTATCAGAACTCCAGGCCATTGTCGCACTCGATGTCCAGAAACCATACTGGGTGAGTATCTGTGTCAACGACACCTTGGATCTTCTGGAGTGTGTGAAGGTGTTGCGTGGTTGCAATTCCAACCTCGTGGCAGTGGGGGTGAACTGTGTTGAGTTCACCAAAGTATCGGGGTACTTGCAGGAATTGCAGGCGGCGGAAGTCCCATTGATCGCATACCCCAACTACGGTAACATCGACGGCCTAGGCGAGCACACCTTTGAAGAGTGGGAACAAGCGGTTCGAGGATGGATGCAAAAATTTAAAATGTGGGCCATAGGCGGGTGTTGTGGAACGGGAGCGGCTGAAGTGCGCTCAATTGACTTAATTAGACAGTACCAATCATAATACACGATTTAACGGCGGAAAAATGTAGAGGGTTCCCATGGCTGGCACGGATGTCAATGGCTATATGCATCAGCTTATGACTCCTACCTGGCAACTGCTAGCAGCATTACCCAATACGGCAATATAGTCATCCCATCAAGTTCCGGCCGCACCCTCGAAACTCACAGCTTCCGTGACTTCCGCCACAAGGTTACGCTGCCCTTGCAGCTTTAATTACTAATCCAGCCACTTCGGTGCCTCGCTTTTTCTCTACAGAAGGTGGCGGGTGCAGGTTGATGTCTCACTTTTCCAGTGAGCTTAAATGGGAGGCTACAGTCAAACAACGATGACATCTGCTATCTGGGGCCACCAAATGGCAACCCCAGCAGGGACTGACGACTCGAGTCCGGAGGCTGGGGCCATGGCTCAGAACTCGGGGTTGGCTGCGAAACGCGTGTAAACTAGTGGAGGCTGCAAAATCGTCACGGCTGCCAAATAGGGATTTTGATACGAACAGCTCAACAGCTGGTTCAATGCCAGATCATAAATAACATTAAGCTACTCATTAATAATTACATACGAATAAATTAGTTAGCCCTTCTCTTGAGCCAAGTTTTGAATTGGAAAACAACCATGATCCATGACATCAACAAGAATACCAATCCCAAGAACACATTCAACGTGAACATGGCATCATATCCTCTGTACTCCAATGCTAACACCACTGGATCACAGCTTTCCATGAAAATAGCACCTCCTGCCAATAGAGCAAAACCTGCAATGACTTCAGTAATGGGTTGTGCAGGTTTGGTCAAGTCTCTTGGACGAGGAAGCAACATAGTTAATACATAGGTGAGAAACCTGAAAAACGTACCATAAGCCAAAAGGTTACCCCATTGAGTGTGGATGGCAGTCGACAATTCAGACGCTTGTTGATGTTGGGACATCAAAGTTCCCGTCCAAAATATACATAAGATGGGGAAAGGATTGGGGGAGAAACCTGGCAGGGCCTTGATAACTGTCTTGTTGTCATCAAAGTTGGCATACTTGTAACGCCATTCACTCATTCTGTTTTCGGTGATCAACCCACACAAACCACAGCCAATGAAAATGAAGGCGATAGAAGCGTGTTCCAAATCTTTGGCACTCCAAGCACCTCCTGGATTGGCCAAATGTTCCAAGAAAACATTGGTGATCCCGTAGAAGAAAATCAAGAAACTTTCAACCCATTCCATAGTAACAAGACCTTGTGGTTGGAAACGAATCCATCTATTTTTCAGGTCCAGCTCATGAATGAACCGATAGTTCCAAGCCCAACCCTTGTTAGCAAAAGCCCCACAGTATCTGGCTACCGTGAGGAGCCCCAACATGAAAAACACCCCACCTTTGATGAAATGTGCTAACAAATTGAACACCTTGTTTCCTTGGCCCCAGCACCCAAAAGTGGCAATTGCAGTGGGCAAGTAGACAAAGAAGAACAAGAAGTTGAACCAGCTCAATAGAGAGAATGCAGAGGTTGCCACAGCTCCAAATTTGATCACCAATGGGTTCTCGCTTAAACGAGAACATATGGCACGAAATGGCCTGTTTTTGAGCAAATTGAGATGCACCTTCAAATCATTGGCCTCGAGATCTTGGCTGTCAAGATCGCTACGGCGAGTGGCCTGGGTGTCTGGATCATAGTGGTCCAATTCGAAAGAGCTGGGTGTCTGGTTGCGCAGAAGATTGTACAAGGTGGGGGAGGTCGAATCGACGTCTGTATCGACGGCGTCGTAGCCGGACCTCCTATGAGTGTGCACAGCTGCCACCACCGACAGTGCCATCTGCGCTAGCACCGTTACAAAGTACACCCAGTTGAGCTTGTCCAACACCTTGCCGGGATACAAATCCGGCACAGATGACATGTACACGCTGTAGTTCAAAAGCCCCACCACAACGAGAGCGGTGCTGACACCGAGACCCGCCACGTATGCGGGCGTGGGTCCATGGTACACGTTCTTTACCACCATGAGTAAAGGATTGACCACGATAAATGCAATTGCCATGGCCACAAAATAGATGTACATGGAGGACTTTTTGGCAGAGGGAACCGAGATGTAGCTGGTGGCATTGTAGGCCTCCCAGAACTCTCTTTCTGGCGGGAGAAGATTTGTTTCGAGGATTGGCATTCCATGCATGTGATGCATCACATGAGGTACTGGCGATGGTACCGAAGAGGCCATTGCTGCGTCGGAGCCGGCAGCAGGTTTGGCCATCGGCATCGGCATATTCGCGTCTTCGTCGTGTGCGTGTTCGTGAGCAGCCACGCTAACCAAGCAGGACAAGGCCACCGGAATCAAGATATGGAGCTTCATTATAGGTATTGAAAACCACTGGCGATGAAAATCGAATGGCACGGGAGGGAAACGGAGGTTATTTATACAGCAGCCCAGACATCCGGAGCGAGTTAGCAGCCCGCGCCATTACGAGGGTTTTACTAATGAGTTGTGGTCGGAAGTCGTAATGTGTGATATGGAATTTTGTGGAACTGTGCGGCGGACAGAGCGGAAGCCTCCTGCCAGGAGCTGGGGGCCGGAGAGTGGGCTAAGGCTGGTGTAGGCCCGGCACCCGATGCTCAGTGGTGCCAATGGCGGGTCGAATGGTGGGTGCCAATGGTGGGTGTTCAATGGCGCAATGGCGGGAGCCAGTTCCCATGCCTTCGGAGTCTCAGCTGATGCATCGCTCGTTAGGTTTCCCGATCGGGTAAAGTAGGTGGTTACACTTGCTGTCATTTGAGCCGCCGGGGGAAAGCGGGTTAATTTATTGCCGAGCAACTTGCGTTCTCAAGCAGTTATTGTTTCAATGCTCGAATTGGGTTGCACATCAATTGGGCTGTACACTGACAAATGTCTCAGACACCTTTATTTTGAGTCATCGGCCTGAGCCATGGCAGGGCCTGTGGGCAGCTACAGAGAGTGACGTAGCCGGAAATGGAGCTTCGAGTGGCACTGTCGTTTTGCTGCTGACATTTGTTTCCCCTGTCAAACTGCCGGGGCTTGTAGTGCATCCAGAGCACTGACAGGGAATATAGCTGAGCCACCGTGACGCCACGGGGCCCTGCTGCGACGTCCTAGAAGGTTAGTACTACTTCTCTGGATCTGCAAACTCTTCCCTGGATCTGTAGACCTTTTTGGGCTGAGTCTGTGAGTCACTGTTTTAGCTCAACCATTATACTTTGAAGGTCCACTGGTGACCGTCTCTGACAGCCCAGTATCTCGGACTGCTCGAAACAAATCAGGGGAGCACTGTTTCCGCTAGTCATCTTGCCTCCACGGTGTGAAGCAAAAATATGCTTCTGTGCAAGATGGAGACCAGCACTTTTGGGTGCCTTAGAGGAGTACGATTAGTAGACGCACCAGCACAGTCGTGGTTTGTAGAAGAGTTTAACTCAGAAAAGTGGGGACTGATAAACTGCGGTTGATTTGGACGGGAATAAGGAACGCAATTCCAATAAACGCTCTATATCCATAGGGGACATGGGCCAATTTATGACCGGAACTCAATCAGGCTTGTGTCACTAACCAATCTTTGTTGGATAGTGGTGTGGTTTTCGGCCACACTAAATACGCTACAATATGTTCTACTCTATATGTCGTTGTTTAAGCTGGACTACCAGCAAAATCTATGATCTTCGGGAGTTTAGCCTATTTTTGGAGACTTTCGAACCTGATTTTAAGCCACGTTAATATTGTAATTGCTGTAGGCCTGAAGGGGACACTGCCAAATGGAGGTAGCGACGAATAACCTTGGAGGTGCTCGAATAGCATATGCATTTTTCAGAGAGGATTTCGTGCCTGGTTTGGCTACACTTGAAAACCACTGTCACATACCCAGAGATACACTAAAATCGGTTTCTCACTTCTACACAAGTTTGGAGCCATTCACAAACACCTAGCCCGAGCTCCCACGCTTGGTCCAGGATTTGGTGTGTGCTTAACTACTCGAGCCTGAGCACTGTAATGATCATGGCCACAAGTATAGCTTGGGCTGACTGGCCCGTTATAGGTCGTCACATTGAGGACTTCCGGTTAAGCACCCACACCTTCTTCCCTCCAAGGCCCAACCCATCAGTATTTGTCATTCGACTTCCATTCAATGAACGAAAGCGTAACGTTCGAGATGAACTGGACAGCTACTATAGCCGTAATATCACTAAATATTGCATTTTCAATGCATTCAGTTGATTTATAGGTAGAATGTACTTAAAAAAATGCGCAAGCCCGGAATCGAACCGGGGGCCCAACGATGGCAACGTTGGATTTTACCACTAAACCACTTGCGCTCAACTATGTGGGGTTTTGGTGGTAATATAACACACTTCTCATATCACATTGTACTCATACAATATCTTCACTACCAAAAATCAAAACCTGTTCGACTAGAGCTTTGATACAGTAGGTCTGATCTCGTAGAGCTCCGGGCCCTTTATTCAAAGCCGTGGTGCTTGTAACCAAATGGCACCTGAGGGAATTTTTACCAACCATGCAAACTAATTGGCTGGAGCCTTTCTTCCAAACCTTCTTTGCGCAGAACTACCAGACGGAATTGACTCCGTAAAGATACATACCACCTGCTGAAGAATATATCCAGATGCAGAAGTTTTCAATACCGCAATAACTATCAACTTGTATACTGTCAATTGGTACCCCCGCTGTGGATTGTACGATGCATTGGGTATTGACACTAGATTTCTATACACGAAGTAGGGGATCCTCACCGTTTGAATGTTAGCTTTTATTCTACACAATCTCTAGGGCGTTCTGTATTGTAGGATGTTGGCTATGCTATCTACGAACCACAAACATTCAGGATTCTTGGCATGAATCATAATGCATTCTTACGAGTCAAATAGTCGAATCTCGAATAAGTATAACCGATGAATGGTAAGTCCTCCTTGATGTTGGATAGTTGTTTGTTTGTATTCTGTTGCTCCATAGCCTTACTCAAAGCAGGGCTGTCAGGAACGTTGACCAACTCATCAGTTGGGAAGAACCTCGTGTCAGTAATAGAACGTAACTTAGGAATGAATGGAGCATCGACTTTACGAATCAGTTCCCAATCAACGCCACGGAAAAATGGGTGCTGCTTTATTTCTTCAGCTCCTCCGTAACGTCCCAAACGGTTCTCAGCTCCTGTCAATAACTTCCTAATCAAGTCTTCCAGCTCCGGCAGTAAATGGATGTCTTCAGGTATCTGCAATGATTCTGGCCAGTTTAAAATCTTACGATAGGTTTCGTGAGGAGTTTCTGAGCAGAACGGTGGCCATCCAATAAGACACTCAAACATAATGGCTCCTAATGACCACCAATCACACTCTTGACCGTACCCTTCATGAATAAAGATCTCTGGTGCAATATAATCTGGTGTACCAACTGTAGAGTAAGCCATTAATCTACGACTTTTTCTCCAAGTCTGCATTTGCTGACGGTTTGACATTGTTAAGTGAATAGCATCCACCATCATTGAATTACGTCCCTTGGCACCTCCCAATCCATTCTGACCATTGGGGGTTTGCTGCCCCTTCTCTAATAGCTTTTTGTAGTAGTTCAGATCGTGGGTTTTATGAAATCCAGTAGACAACCCGAAGTCACTGAGCTTGATATGCCCTCTGATATCAATCAAGATATTATCTGGTTTGATGTCTCGATGAATAAAGCCAAGCTTATGGATGGCTTCAATAGCCAAAACACATTCAGCCATGTAAAAACGGGTAATGTCTTCCGTAAAGATCTGCCACCGAATCAACATAGTCATCAAGTCTCCCCCCGGTAAGAATTCCATGATAAGGTACAAATACTGAGGATCTTGGAAAGAATAGTATAAAGACACAACCCAAGGAGAGTCCAGTCCTGCCAAAACATCTCTTTCGGCCTTTACATGAGCAAGCTGATCCTTCTTATACATTTCCAGCTTCAATAATGTTTTCATAGCATAGATTTTACCTGTATCTCTCTTTTGCACAAGTCTCACTTCACCGAAGGCCCCTTTTCCAATCACCTTGACGGTGGTGAAATCTTCGAGAGATAACTTTGTACGACGTAACCGCAAAAACTGGGACTCTTTACGACCCAAATTATGCAACTGACGGTTCTTACGTTCTTCACTGGATCCAGCTTCCTGAGTCAGGAGCTTGTGTTCGAGGTCAAGACGACGTTGGTTCCGTTCAATGGCATGAGAGATAGCCATTTGATAGTAATTTTCGAGCTTAAGTTTAATGGCTGCAGACTTATCGTGAGCAAGCTTACTCAAAGAGTTAGGCTGACGAGTGAACAGTGGTTGTGTCGGAGCAGAGGTTGTACGGGGCTGCCATTGTGGGCTCTGGGGAGCCACACGAGTGTTGTTTTGAGGGGCGAATTGGGCATGTGGCTCGAATGGGGCCCGGCTTGTGTCTGGTCTAACTTGTGACCCTTGAGAGGAAGGCCCCCCCATTTTAGGGGCCACCTGAGACTGTTCGTGGAGCTGCTGCTGCTGACGTTGCTGCTCATACTGTTGACGTTGCTGCAATTCATAATGCTGTTGCTGTTGCAGTTCGTACTGTTGTTGCTGGTGCTGGTGTTGCTGCTGCTCGTGCTGAAAAACCTGGGCCTGCTGTGGCCACTGAGACTGGTGCACGTACTGCTGGCTGAACTGCTGGTGGATCAACTCATCGTTGTAGTTGGCCCCAAATGGAGACTGATGAGCCAACTGTGGCGAGCTTCCGCCCCCCATGCCGGCGGGAACGCTCAGATTGATCAACAGGTTGCCCAGGTGCTGGCTGATGTCGCTGACGTTGCTGGTGCTAGCGTTGTTGAGCTGGATAAAATTGGAAGGAGGTGGACGAAAAACAAGTGAGCTGTGGGAGTCCATCGATTCCTGCTGCCGGCGGAGCACGTCGTCGAAGCGGTTGGACGATGCGAATGTTGGCGACGTGGTGAGCATACCAACGTCGTCTTGGTCCATATAACTATCGTCACCGGTGGCTAGGTTGGTATTTGAATCGGAGTGAGGCTGGAACCCGTTGTTATTCTGGTGCTGCGAGGTTCCCCCCCGGTAGTTGTGGTTCCGGAGCTCCTGTTCGGCGAGCATCTGTGCCTGCTCGAGCTGCTGATGTAAACTGTCCATGTTTTGTTGCTTGCGATTCCCGTGGTATCGCTTAGCGGTGGAGTTCGAGCTAGACGTTGTAGAGTGTTGATTCAGTTGATTTGTTCTTGAGCGCGACGAGGATCCCGCACGACTTTCGTTAGTGGCAGGGCACCGGGAGCTAGATAGAGGTGCTACAGAGGGTTTGGGGAGCTTGGAACAGGTGACTGCGATGCAGAGGCAGAGGTATATGTGGGTGATTTTTTCCGGAATTTTAGAATGATTTTTGGGGCATACAGAGGAACGAAAGCGAGGAGGTATTTGGTTGGGTGTATGGGTGCATATATAGGAACGAGACCAAGTACGTCTTTGGAGACGAAATTGATCAAGGGCTCGGGAGTGCCGTGCTGGCTGACCATTTGCAGCCTTCGGTGGGTGTATGGGTTCAAAATGGGGGTCGACTGAGTTTAGATTTCAGTGCTGCATTGACTTTGAGCTACAGATGCAGTGGATGTGTGGGAGAAGGAACGGCTGAGCTCCCGGCCACATTAGAGCCCAATGCACAGCAGACCATAGCTGTCACATCTCCAGGATCCTGTGGGGCTGGGTGGGCCCACACGGTTCTCCTCTTGTGTCCCCTGCAATGTCACATGGCACATGTCGCATGTCGCATGTCGTATGATCCAGCACCTTGTACCTTATATATGTCTGCTGCCCCATATTCATATGGAAACGTTCCCATATCATGCAAACCGTCCAATTACGCTCAGACAAACAGATCCACTCTGCTCTATCCAACGTGAGCCAAGCCCAATTGGCGTACCCACGCTACGACAAAATCATCTTGCTCTTGCATGGATTTCCAGACGACAACACCAGTTTCAACGACTTCACCCCCAAACTACTTGCCAATTTGGCTCCCCACGAAAAGAACCTTGTGGTGGCTCCATTGCTTCGGGGCTACGAGAAGTCCAGTCAGAACAGTTCGGGCCGGTACCGAACTGCAGACTTAGCTCTCGACATCAAGAACTTTTTCACCCAGAACTTCAGTTACAATAGAGAAATTACCACCATTCACATTGTGGGCCACGACTGGGGGGCAATTGCCTGCTTCAAAGCAGTCAGCCTCTATCCTGACATGTTCGACTCCGTCACTACGTTGGCCATTCCGTATCTCTCCAATCTCCACCTCTGGGATGTGTTGTACTACGCACCCGAGCAGTTGTGGTACCTGACGTACTTCTTGACGATGCAATGGCAAAAGTTTTACGGCTCACTTGCCACGGAGCACACAGAAAGCTCGTACCTCAATAAACTATGGGAGTTCTGGTCTCCGGGCTGGAATTACCTGAACGAGTGCATCGAGCACGTTCGCAAGACTCTCCAATTGGACGACGTAGTCCATCATGCCACGGCATATTATCGGTGCCTCTTCAACCCGTTGAACATCAGTAGCTTGCGTTGGCACGTCGACTTCAAGCGAGTGCCGGTGCTCATGATTGGGGGCCGTCGTGATGGGTGCATGTCCTCTCGTCTCTACGAGCTTGAAAAGAAGAGGTTGCAACCCACGAGTGCCAATGTGGAGATAGTAGAGGGTGTGGGCCACTTCTTACACCGTGAGGCCCCGGGAAAGGTGGCAGACTTGGTGGGAGACTGGATCTTGGAGCACTCTTAGTGCCTATAACTACGAACTAGTAGTATCAAAGCTGAGATGCTTGGTGTATTAGAAATATTGATTTAACTAAATGCTTGGCTACGAACTAGTAGTATAAAAGCGGAGATGCTTGGCGTATAGTTACGTAGAAATATTAAGTTAATCCCAGATTCTTAGCTACGTACCAGTAGTACTCAAGCTGAGATGCTTGGCGTATAGTTACGTAGAAATATTAGGTTAACCCCAGATTCTTAGCTACGTACCAGTAGTACTCAAGCTGAGATGCTTAGCATATAGTTACGTAGAAATATTAAGTTAACCCCAGATTCTTGGCTACGAACTAGTAGTATAAAAGCGGAGATGCTTGGCGTATAGTTACGTAGAAATATTAAGTTAACCCCAGATTCTTAGCTACGTACCAGTAGTACTCAAGCTGAGATGCTTGGCGTATAGTTACGTAGAAATATTAAGTTAACCCCAGATTCTTAGCTACGAACTAGTAGTACTCAAGCTGAGATGCTTAGCATATAGTTACGTAGAAATATTAAGTTAACCCCAGATTCTTAGCTACGTACAAATACTATTTGAACTCGAGATGCTTCCTGTATAGCTATGTTGATTTGTGGCACACCCGATGGAGCACTTGAACCTACCAACGTAAGCCTAAGGTGCTTACTATGTTTGAATCGTGGACCACTCAATTGTAGAGCATTAGCTCAGCCCACTTATATTGGCTGCAACAATGCCATTGGCTGGGCCTTATCTAATGTAGATCGCTACAGACAAGCCTTTAGCTCTGGCCCCAGGCACAGTCCGTACCCCGTAAACCGTTTCCGCAACCCAACAGCCCGTGGTTCTCCAGCCCCTTCCTCACTTCATCTCTCTTCCCCAAGTCCTGCACGCTTCGCACACCAAATCTTTTAAATTCCGTAACATAAACTATTTCCTAACATCAATGGTTTTCCAACGGAGAAAGAGAGGAAGCTTAAAGTGCAGCAGTTGTCGCCGTCTCAAGATCAAGTGTGATCTCGCTCGGCCGGCCTGTGAATATTGCGTGGCCACCGACCGTGAGTGTGTTTATGAGCGCCCAGCCCCTATCCATGGTAATGAGCCCATTCGTGCCAGACTGATGATAAACGAGCCGGCTCAACACTATTTGAATGCCCGATTGCAGCAGATCAAGACACTTGAACCCTTGAAAGGATTCCACACAGAAGGGGCCAGTAGTGGCCTCAGTCCTTTGTCTCCCAACAGCTTATCGTTATTGCCTCGAAGCGAGTCAGACTTACGGTCTCTGACGTCGTCCGAGTCCACCAGAACCACAGAAAAACTGCCAGCCTTGACCCCCAGCTCTTCGAGTTTTGAAGACACCACAAAGTCCCGTACGATAGTAACCCCAGACTACTTGTACCAGTGGGCACTTTCTCCCATGCCTGTGGAGTCACTGGTGTGGGCGTCGCATGCCACTATGGGCCTTAATTCCATGGCAATACACCTTGGTATCAACCGGTTTGAGCACCGTCTTCTCAAGTATTTCCATAACTATTATCTCGTGGATCGAGTTCAGAGTAACCACTTTATCGATAATCTACTGTACCAAGTTCCTTATTGCTTTATGAGGTCGCCTTCATTGCGTAATGTGGTCTACCTACAAGCCTGTTTGCTGTTGTACACTTTGTGTAGCGCCCAGGCAGAAACTATGATTGCTTTCGACCCACAGGAATTGAATGTGGATATACTAGACTCACCACTTGTTGGTGAGCGAGACTCTAGAGTCAAGTCTTCGACGCTGGAGGATAATTGCTACGATTTAATTCTAGATATTTTGACGACAGCGGGGGCCCGGGTGCCCGAAATGTTTGGCATGGACTGCGGTGAGAGTGGTAAGCAAAGTAAACCTTCAATAACGAGGCTCGCTTGTGATGGGAAGTACGCTCTTTATGTGAAATGTATGGAATACTTTCAGAAGAGTCTTCACACTTGTCACATACAGATCGAGAGAATTGCCCGTAATTCTGAAGAACCAATGGACAAAGACGAGGCTCTACTGAATGTGTTGACAAATGTGTTCTTTTTTTGCTTTCTTCTTGGCCAGCCGTTCCATATCCTTCCGATGATTCTGACCACGGGTGAGCCTGACTTGCTCAGATGTGCTGAAGGTATAGGGAGTGCGATAGTCCCGTCCTTCTTTGCCCTTGAGGGTGCCGTGTTCCATCTGGTGGATTTGTTTTGTGAAATCGGCTTAGCGAAAGACGACCAGTTTCATGCGAGACACCTGTTCACTCATCCCTATGTTATAGATCTACTAGTCCAATTGAGGTCGTTATGTTCCCAAGGAGGAATGCCCCGTGAAAATTATTTGGCGTACAAGGAGTCATTGGTGATGTTGGATATATGCTTTTCAAGGGTTGTAGAAACTCGTAATGCCCTTGGGATTTTCAGATGGCTATTTTTGTTCCAGGTGAAAGTCTACGAGCTTGCACGACAACATGACTATTTTGCTATGAAGTTATTGTTTGTGTATTGTGTGCTATCATATTGCTGTGGCTTTATGGGTGTCACTTCCACAGGTGCTGGAGCTGGAAACGAGTGTCTTGTTCTCGAGGATTTTGTGGAGGATTATCGCCGTTTCAACTTGTCCAATTATGGAAGGTGGTTAGACACTCAGGATGAAGATGCTTATGACTTGGTAATAAAACACAAGTTTATATTGCCTCTTCATAATCTCGAGACGATTGCAGATTTCAGACCAAGCTCGACTCTTAAGGAAGTCGAAATGCTCACGCCAGGGCAGGAGATCGTGAATGTGTTTAATGATGTGCCATTGCAACCACCTACTTCTCCATTCCCAGCTTAACTGCAAATCTAGGCCCCCCAGGTCAGGTCTCTCTGTACCTCTATGTTTCGAGCTAACTCACTACTGCATCTCGCTGTATCATATACGCCTAGTCGTATCTATATATAGGTCTCAACATTGTTTTAACCTAGGCTCTCTTATCGCACGGAATATCTGGCGGAATGCTCTTTATGTGGCATATATTCCGCTCGATTATGCTGCGAATTTGAATTATCTAAAAATCTACTGGACATAGATTTGACCATTCAATGCGGAGGGCATTCTTGAAAGCTCCAGCTCTACGCTACACGATGGCCGGCTTGGCCACTTCAGGCGTCTTCACGGGAATTTTCCTGGTTCAGAGACCCCACATTCGCTCCGACTCACTTACAAATGCCGATTCAAGTGCAGATCAAGCCACAACTGTCGAGAGTCCCCCACGCAAACATAGAAACATCTCTGAACAAGAGCTCTCGCAGCACACGACGACGGATTCTGGTGTTTGGGTCTCTATAAACTCCAAAGTTTATGATTTGACAAGCTTTTTGGCCATGCACCCTGGAGGACCTAAGATTATCATGAAATATGCTGGTAAAGATGCTTCGAAGTTGTTTAATACACTTCACCCATTGAACGTGCTCGATGCTTTCATCGATGAGTCCCAGATAGTGGGGGAAACCGATTTTGTTGTGGAAGACAAACTTAATGAGGAGGAACTTGCCAACGAGAGACGTAGAGAAGAGAATATGAAAAGGCTTCCGAATGTGAATCAGATATACAACATCAATGATTTCGAAGCTGTTGCCAAGAAGATTCTTGTTCCACATGCGTGGGCATATTACCACGGGGGATCAGACGACGAAGTCACTATGAGGGAGAATCATTATGCTTTCCACAAGTACTACTTTCTTCCTAAAGTTTTGGTAGACGTTCGGGACATAGACATTTCCACTACGATGCTTGGGACAAAAACTGATGCACCTTTCTACTGCTCGGCTGCTGCATTGGCAAAATTGGGGCACCCAGAAGGGGAATTGAGTATCTCAAAAGGTTGTGGATCTGAGAACATTATCCAGATGATCTCCTCAACTGCCTCTTACTCATTTGACGAAATTCTCGATGTTGCTCAAAAAGGCCAAAACCACTGGTTCCAGTTGTATGTGAAACCCAACAGGGATCATTCTTTTGAAATGATCAAGAAGTGTGAAGATCGGAATGTTAAAGGTATCTTCGTCACTGTTGACACGCCAGTTCTAGGACGGCGTGAGAAGGACTACAAATTTAGATATGGAGATGAAGGGCAGAGCGAAGAGGACGATCCTATTGTTGGTTATGATGATCCAGGCTTGACATGGAATGATATCGATGCATTCAAAAGGAAAACCAGCATACCAATTGCCATTAAAGGTGTTCAGCGTACGGAGGACGTTTTACTTGCTATTGAGCACGGTGTTGATGCTGTAGTGTTATCCAATCATGGAGGTCGTCAACTAGACTTTTCTAAAGCTCCAGTCGATATTTTGGCAGAGGTAATGCCTATTTTGAGGTCAAGAAACTTGGACGATAAGATAGAAATTTATATTGATGGTGGAATTCGTAGAGGAACCGATGTTGTCAAAGCCTTGTGCTTGGGAGCCAAAGGTGTCGGGTTGGGAAGAGCCTTTCTCTTTGCTAACTCATGTTATGGGGAAAAGGGTGTTAAAAAAGCTATTCAGTTACTAAAAAACGAGGTCATTTTGGATATGAAGCTATTGGGAGTCACTAAAATAGAAGACTTGAACCCAACTTTACTAGAAAGAAAGAGGGGTCTCAGATTCCACGAAGATACTATTTACAACACAAACTATGAGCCTATGACAGCCGTGGCCATGAAAGCTTAGATCAAATAGACTTGGGCCTAGAGTATATTCACACTAGTCCGTTCAGCACTCTCTATTATAACTTTTAACATGTAATGTGTATTAACAAAAAGAAACAATATAGAACTAGATGGTCCCTTGGAAGTGCTTCAACTCGTCAGTGGCATAATCATATACTTCTCTTCCTTCAAAATAAGTCTTGTAAACAATAGTGTCTGAAATTGTAGGAGCAGTAGTCAAATCACGGTCCAAGACAACAAAGTTGGCCAACTTTCCAGACACGATAGACCCTTCAGTAGAATCCCTATAAGTAGCCTGTGCTCCGTTAATGGTGACCATCTTAATCACATCTTCTCTCGTCATGTTCCAGCCATGTTTATTTTCAGTCAAAGCTTGAAGTCCAGGGAAAATGTTTGGTGTATCGGGAGCAAAAACCCAGTCAGATCCAATAGTCAACAATGCTCCGTATTTCTTCAAGTGGTTGAATGGGTATACACTTTTGGGATTTGTTTCAGGTTGAAAGTCAGGATCATGCCAAATGGCTGGACTCATTTCAGCAGTGATGTTCAAATCTTTATACCTTTTACAATCTTCTTCAGTCACATCCATATTGTGGGCCAACTCGTGTTTTGGCCCATCGGGATTTGTTTTCCTTAACTCTTCAAAACAATCCAAGGCAAATCTAGCAGAACCTTGACCACATACATGAACTTTACAAACTCTACCTTCCGAATCAAATCTTTTAATATACTTCTTGAATGTTTCTTGAGGAATCAATAGTCTTTTGTAATCCACTTTACCATCATCAGTTAAGGGTGTGTGTGTCTCATGAGGGTGCCAGGGTACACCATCAATCCAACATTTAGTGAACATAGGATTGAAGTGCTTACTTTTGTAGTCTTTAGCATTCCACAAAGTATGATGCAACGAACCGACACTCTCTTGTGGAAAGGCACCAACACCATAGAACACGACATGAGCATCAAGATTGATAGTCATTTTTCCATCAAGCTCTAACTTCTTTGCAGCTTCCAAGTAGATAGTGTTAGCAGACGCTTCTTGGACGGCGGTGAATCCGAATCTGTTAGACATCTTTACACCGTATTCTAAAGCAGTAACATTGTCCTCAAGTCTTCCTTTAGGAATTGAATTAAACAAACGAGTTGCAGCACCCTCAACAAGCTCTCCTGTGATTGTACCATCCTCTCTTCTAACATAATAGCCATCCCATGGATCAACTGGATTTTCTTCATAACCTGCTGCTCTCAAAGCCGCAGTGTTAGCAAATATATTATGTGTTGTGTATTCTCTGATAACCACGGGTTGGTCACCAAAAGCTTCATCTAAAAACTTCCTGTCGGGCTTCTTGTTGTCAAATTGAGCATAATGATAAAAGTTTCCAATAAGCCAGTTCGAAACTGTGTTAATATGAGCACAGGCCCCATGACTGTATTCTTTGAACCTCTCCACTATTTCTTTAGGAGTAGCATATACTCCAAGCTTGGCTTCGAAGAGTTTTTCTTTGGAAGCCATTAATAAGTGACAATGTGCATCATGCATACCAGGCATTACAAATTGACCCTTCAAGTCTACTACTGGTATACCAGAAGCCAACTTCTTGATTTCTTCTGAGGTTCCAACTTCGACAAAATATCCTTTATCACTAACGATGAACGCTTCTGCTCTTGGAAGTTTGTCATCGACAGTGAAGACGTTACCATTGATATAGGCTGTTGACATGTTTCCTGTAATTGAATTCGATATTTCTTTAGAATGGAAATAATCTGGAGATTACATGAATTACGATTCTTTAAGTATGAGATTTTCTTTGCAATCTAATTCAAGTTAGCACACAAATTTATCGGACATGTATAACACCAATTAGGCTTACAATACCGAGGCTGGCAGATGAGTGATAGGAGAGCTCGTTTGCTTCTCGGATCGCTTATCGGAAGTGAAATAAAAGAGCCATTATTAGTGCTATTGAGTTAAAAGATGCTTCATCGGATAGGGAAACAATCCATGAGCAAGTTGAATCCGGGTGCCACCCGTTGTCCGATAAGTTATTGAACACTTTTTCTTGATAAAAAAATGTTAGCAGTCAGATAAGGAAACTCACATAAGCCAGGGCATCTACATCCAAAAGCAGCAGACAAGACGATATCCATCGCATGCGATAGTATTATTAATCAAGCACCCAGAATTATATCCAGGATATGCATATCTATTATTAAATAGGCTATTCGAGACTAAGGGTTCGTTTCTATGGCACATCGATCTTTAAAATATGGGGGCTTGCAATACGTAGATTATCCGCCTTTTTTAATGTTCAAATTCGATTTGCATGTTGGTCTTACGAGTAAAAGAGAGAAGGTGAATGTAGCTTCATAGTAGGATTAAGGAGACAATAACAGGAAAAGATTAGCTCCTTGCCTCATCAATTCTCCTTTCGTACACACGCTTGCATTCTGTGCCAGATTAGTTTGTGTTAAGCGCTTAAGAGGAAGGATTCGCTTCGCTTACACAATATACAGGTTATTCCCATATTTTGATTAGATATGCCTGTTAGGGCAGCAAGCTTAATCGGAAGCACAGGGAAGTTCCGATTCCTATGGATTTCGAACCCGTTTTGGCGGCATCTCCGTCAACATACTGATAAGGATTTACTGGACTCTAATTCCGCTGAAAACGAGAATAGATATTTGATTCGACTGCTTAACCCAAGGACGGAGTGCATTACCACCGCCGATATCTAATTGATAACTTGAGACATGACTCTCTTTCTTCTCCCTTATGGGACAATACTAGTTCCAGCTAGTTTTTAAGCCTTCAGAATATGCGTGTCTGAAGATAAGAATTACACCTGTTTTTTTCATTTCTCTTTGAATCCATTGTGATGGTGGATCGTGAATTACTTTTGACTTTTCCTAATCTGCACCATTTACTGATTAGGCAAAGGGAATTGTTTGCCTTGAAAGACTTTATGGAAAAATCACAACTTCCTGAAGAAGGACTAGTTTCCCTGTTATCAGTGAATATGATACACAAAAGTCAAGTGATCCTACATCTAAACATAAGAATCAGATTTGGAGTACTAAATCTTGCTTTAAAGAATATCAAAGAACTCCGGATGCACTCCTGGTAAATATTCATCCTTGTATAAGATAAAAAGACCGGTATCACACAAACACTCACCCTTTAGGGTTATTCTGATACCAATGCCTGCCCATAAGGAGTACCACAGAAAACTAGCGGACCAAAGGGGTAATATGTAGCGGCCAGATGTACTAATACAAGAATTATAGGCGTAAATATCCGATAACAGTTCTTGTAGGATTGTTTTAGCACGATTTCCTAATAGAGTTATTAAACCATGCTTGGGCTTAACTAGGCAAACTGATCCAGATTCATTGTGTAGGAGGTTGATAATCTTGATCTTGGATACAAAATACTGGCAAAGTTATTCTGATACACATAAGTATGTGGGTCCCCTCTACAGCAACGTCAAAATTTAAGACTCAACATTCAGTAAATAATGATTGGACAAGAGAAAAGTTTAGACCCAAGGGTTCCAGGTACAATCCACTTGGTGGATCTCGAAGGCACGATGAATGTTAGACATGAAGAAGGTGACGATATAGTATTAGTACCACAGCCAACAGACGATCCAGAAGATCCTCTAAACTGGAAAAAGTGGAGGAAGAGAAAATTGGCCGGTTGCTTAATGTTAGCGGTATTCAGTGCTGATATATTAAGTACCGCTCTTTCTGCTGTCTTATTGGATATTGTAGCTGATACTGGAATTTCTTTGAGTGACTTGAATACTGGAGTAGGTATTCAATACTTATTCTTCGGATGGTCTTGTCTTTTGTGGCAGCCGCTTGGTTTGAACTTTGGTAGGAGACCGGTGATCATTTTTGCTGGGTTAGCGTGCATGCTTTGTACGGTATGGTCTGCTTATGTCAAGAGTGCTGGTGAATGGTATGTGAACCGATTATTGGTTGGCTTCTTCTACGGTCCGATTGAAACATTAGTGGAAGTGTGTATATCTGACGTTTTCTTTGCTCATGAGAGAGGTGGTTGGATTGCTTGGTACTGTTGGACATTATTCAACATCCCCTTTATAAGTGGTATTGTAGCCGGGTTTATTTCTTCGAGATTCGGCTGGCAATGGATCCAGTTTATTGCTTCAATAATTGCTGCCGGATGTTTGATCATTTTATTCTTCTGTTTAGAGGAAACCATGTACTATAGGAATCCTGCTCTAGAATTGGATGCTAGTGAGTCACTTCCTGAAGTCATCAAGAGTAATACTGGAGAAGCCGTCTCTTTCAAAAAAGAAAGGATCAATGTTGATATTGACAAAGTCAACTCCACTGAAAGTTCTCATCATACAGCAGACTACAGAATCAAGACTTTCAAAGAGAAGTTGAAACTTTGGGGAGCCAGAAGCCCTAAACAACCAAGAAAATTCTGGCAGTCTGTCTGGGTCCCATTCTATCTTCTACGCTTTCCAAGTGTTGTATTTGCTGGTTTTACAGTTGGGGCGGTTTTGAGTTGGTTCAACGTTGTTAATGCCACAATCGCTTCCGTGCTAGCTGCTCCCCCATATAACTTTGGTGCCAACATGGTCGGTGTATTCTTTGTTTCTCCAGCAATTGGAATCTCTTTAGGTTCCTACTTCAGTGGTAAGGTAGTTGACAATTTCACAGTTAACATGGCAAGAAATGGAAAGGGTTATAGGGAACCTGAATTCAGATTATGGTTATCGATCATTCCCATGGTAATACACCCCTTTGGCTGCTTGTTGTATGGAATAGGTGCAGCCCATGGGATTCACTGGGTTGGATTAGCATTCGGGTTGGGTGCCATTTGTTCGACATTCCCAATAGGAAGTGCCATTGCTATCAACTACATCATTGATTGTTACAAAGAGGTTAGTGGTGATGGCTTGGTTACGATGATTTTAATCAGAAACTCCATGGGTTTCGGTTTTTCTTACGCTGTCACACCTTGGCTTTTGGCAGTAGGAACTCAAAATTTGTACATCTGTCTTGCTTGTATCGGTGCTTTCTTTTGGGCACTTTCGTTTGTTATGATAGCCTTTGGTAAGAAATTTAGAAAGGCTACTGCGTCGAGTTACTGGAAATTGGTTGACACGTATGGATTTAAAGCCCATTAAGCAACTAATTGTACTCAATTTTATTTGCCTTTGAACTGGTTCACAGGCATCTCATGTTTCGATTGAATTTAATGATAAATATACTACAAGGTCTTGTATTTCGTTTGTAAGTAATCCTACTATGCACAGTGGTTATTTAAGGTTGATGTCAGGGCAAAATCTATATACTGCTGCTTCACTATCAACGTCACGTACCCTCATCTCTTTCTTTTATCCTTTTCCCTGTCTTGCTGTTCTTGCTTTTGTTTGTGCAAAGATCTGATATTCTTAGCCCAAGACCTCACCTCCTTGTCATAATCAGGACGTTTAACGTCATGCAAAAACGTACAATCTTCCAAACTTAAAAGCTCCCATGGAGACTTACGTTGTTTATCATCCTTAATCAAACAGTAGCTGATGAATTTACTCAACTGTTCATCATAATTTTGCTTAGTAACAGGATTGATTCGATACTGTAATGAGGGAGGGTCCTCATTGACAATACGTTGTAGCAAGTCCAAGATTCCCTCTGGACCTGGGTTTGAGCCATAATCTTCTGATTCAGGCAGACATGGTTCGTGGTCATTATTGTCGTTAGTGTGGTTGATATTGGAGGATTTATTCGAGTCTTCGTGCCAAATAGAACGGCCGCTGGCCAATTCAATGAGCATCAAACCCATTGACCAAATATCACTTTTGATACCGTATTCAAGTCCTTGGATTCGTTCAGGAGACATGTATGTGGAAGTTCCCACAAATGTATCGGCCATTGCAATAGAATTGGTCAACTCTCGAGACACACCAAAGTCACACAATTTGAACTGGCCTCTATGGGTCATAAGCACATTAGAAGGCTTTATGTCTCTATGAATGATTTTGTGGTTTTCATACAAGTACACTAATCCCTTCAAAATGGAATACGTGAGTCTCTTCAATACCACAAGAGGAAATTGACCAGGCTTCAACAATGCAAGGATTTTGTCCAAAGACCCACAGTTACAATACTCCATGCAAATCACTACCGTGTTATTATTGTTAATAAACACCCCGTAAAACTCGATGATATATGGAGACTGGCACTCGTGCAAAATCTTCAACTCTCGAATGATCTGATTTTGTATCAATACATTCAGCTCAATGGGAATTATCTTTTTAGCCATGATTTTTTGTGTAGGAACATGCAATGTCTTGGAAACAGTACCTGAATTACCCGAACCCAAGTTTTTCAAAGTTACCAAGTCTTTAGAATTAAATTTAAAGTTAGTTGTAGTAGAGTATATGGGCAGAGCCTCATCTGTCTCGACACCAGTCTCGCTGGGCAGGTTTATGGAACTGGTGGACTTGGTTGGGGAGATGGAAGATATGACCGTCTGCTTTTTCCTGACGAACTTCGACTTTTGTGGGGGATGTGATAACTCAAGGGTCGATATCTGGTTGATGATATTATCGGTAGACAGCACCGAGTCTGGATCAATATTTCGATGGCTAGCTGAAAGCAGACCGATGGAGCTAATACTACTCCTGTTGCTGGTAGCATCGAAACTAGGTGTGAGCTGCTGTACCACCACTGTATTGGAGACAATCTTTCCTGACGGATGGCCCAGTCCATTGGACCCCAGGGTCAGGAATCCCGGGTTCTGAAAGTTGGAATTTCCACTCAAGTTCAAGTTCAATAAGTTTCGCTTGTTCTTCAATGACCCACTTTCCGGGGTGTTGTAGTCGAGTGTCTGTGGATGGGATGAACCCTTCAATTGTGGGGGCTCACCGTCCATATCGCTGTTTAGCTGGAGCTTTTTGAAATTTTTACGGTTCAAAGTCTTAGCGGTCAAGATCGAGTCGTCTGGTTTTGGGGGAGGGATTGGAGGCAACTCCTTGTCCCTGCTGACAACACTGGAGCTGGATCCATTGTTCAACCTCATCATCTTGTGTAAAACCTGGTGGGGGTAGGGGCCGTTTATGTGTGTGTAAAGAAAGAGCCTGAATTTTGTTTTTGGTCGTCTAACGGTTCAGAGTCGCGCACGATTAGTAGGAACCTAGGCAAGGTTGCTAGCAAAGAGTATGTATAGAGACAGAGTTCAATGAGTATAAGTACACAAGAGAGTGCTGTAACAGTTCTTAAATCGGTGGGGGCATACCCGATAAGTTCAAAACTTTTCGGGCATCCATGCACAATTAATAGGGACGCGCCTCCATGTGTGCCAATCCTCCTGTAGCAGTAGATGCACCAGCGATTACCAGGGGTTATGCAAGATGGAAAGTCAGTAGAGGATCATGCACATTGAGTTTGTCCCTAATTGTTGAAAAAAAAGTTGCATGAACGGCATCAATTGTTGAATCAATGGATGGAAGTCCGAGGGCAACATCGATAATAGAAGTGAAAGTGGCAGCCTCTGATCCTTATTGTCGATACACAACAAAGACTTTTCTTATTTTCCAAGTGCAAAAGGGTCAACATTGGTAGCAAATTTGGATCTGAGAGGGGCATTCAGGATTGACCTTGATATGGTTAGCGTAAAAGCAATATAAATTAATTCTCTCAGATAATCTCAAGATGCTTATTGAGGATAAGCATGTTACATTGTAGATGGATGGATATCAATGTGTATAGTATTAAGTTGAAAATGACAAGAAGGCATTTGGAACGCAAGAAAGGTTTGTTCTTTGGAATCGATGGTGTCGGTATTGAAGAAGAATGGAAGCAACTGAGGAATATCTTCAAAACGATGAGCCAAACTTCCTACGAGTTAACGCCAACGATCGGTGTAAAACATTCGTTGTGAAAAGCAAGCTAACAGTGGTCCTGCGACATGCACTTCACTTCGATCTGATGTCTTAACAAATTGTAGCGAATTCATATAAGTTACTGGAACCAAGCACCATGGCTCACATGCACACTGGGACAAAAACCATGTCGATTTCATCGATTCGAGAGAGTTTAACTGCTCTTACAAGACAAAGCGAGACTCGTCCTCATCAATCTTACAAGCCACTCTTCATAGTAGCTCAACGTTGATTAGTCTTTAGGCAACATCCACACACATTCAGCAGAATTTGAATGCTGGGCTGGAAGAATTTGATGGAGCCAGAGGAAAAGAAACGAACAATCACCACGACACACTCGGGTGCTTGAGATATACTATTGGGAAATCACTGTCAATAAGAGAAAGAAGGAATTTGGGGACTCTTGTAGCTTCTCGTGAATATGAGAGGAATGATAAACCATGAAATCTTCGTTGTAATTTAGGTTAAAGGAAAGGTTTTAGCCACCGGCAATCGGTGATAACGAGCCTACACACCAAAAATCGAAAGTCAGAGCTTGAAGCCACCCGTCGAGTGATTCCGAACCCTTACTCCCGCCCGGGAGCCCTGATGGGACCCTGCCGAGTATACTGACAGAACATGTTAAACACTGGTAGAATATTACTACTAAATTCCTGACACTATGCAATTGTTACGCTATTTCGTCTATATTACAATATATTACATTTGATTCTGATACTGCTGGTTGGGCTGCTGGCCTTGTTGTGATGGGACGTATTGAGGTAAGAGATTCATTTGGTATTGGCCCATAGGATTCATGGCATTAAGATTGGGCATGCCCATTCCGTTAGGCATTCCCATTTGACCTTGGGCATTTGGAGCAGCACCCGGCACTATGGGCTGGAGCAGTTGAATCATGTTCATTTGGTTCAAGTGTCCCTGTTGTAAATGCAGCCCTGAAGATTGTTGATTGACACTGTTGGCCATAGGGATTTGGAGTGGCATGTTTTGGCGAAGTTGCATATCATTGTACATGTTTGGAATCTGTTGTAAGTTCACAGGCACCTGGAGAGGCCCTGTGGGTTGTACATGATGTTGTAACTGTTGCACCGGCTGTTGTTGCTGTTGCATATGTTGATGCTGTTGTTGCTGCTGCTGCTGGTGTTGGTGTTGTTGGTGTTGCTGAGGAACCGGATTTTGCGGTTGAAGGGCTTGGTTAATCTGTTGTTGAATTTGCAGTTGATTGTACGAATTAAACATGTTCATTTCATGAATCAAGTTGGGATCGTGTGACGCAGCTGAATTCATACCCAAGTTGAGACCCAAGCCTGACATAGGATTGACTGGATCACTCGTACTCAGCTTCTTCTTTTTGTTACGACAATTCTTGCATACCTTGTGTTTTCCAATATCGTCATCAATCAAAGGCTTGGCACATCTATTGCAATTTCCTAGCTTTTCAAGGTTGTTCCGTCGAATCTTGTCGTTTTCTCGACACCTCTTGCAAACTTTGAAGTTCTTCTCCCGTTTGATTTCATTTTCATCAGAACCGGCAATGATCGAAGTATCAAGTGGCCCGGAACAATGAACACATCGACCCTGCTTCGCTCGATTAGCCTTTCTGAACCGTAAATTCTGTCTGCAATTCAAGCATAAGACGAACTTCTGTAAATCTGGAGGAATATCGTTACCACAACGACGACAAACCCCGACCTTTTCTTTCGTCTTCTTCTGCCACCTACGTGACCTCTGACGTTGCAACTCCCGACAGTGTTGACACAATTTGAAAATTTTGGGCTCGATCAAGGGCTTGGGTTCTCCATTTTCATCGACTCCCAGATCACTTGCCCGCTTCGGAATAATCAAAGGCTGATCGAATTCTTTTTTGCATCTACTGCATACCGACCGGAGATATTTCACATTTTCATTATTGTAGATCCTATTGGAGTCATTCAAGTACTTTTGTTGGACATGTAATGGAGGAATAGGCACTTCGAGCTTCGAGTCTCTTTCTATGCCATTTGGTTCGAGAGAGACTCCGGACACTTCGCCGGAATTTACAACGCCATCGTCGGCGTGACTGTGGTGATGGTTTACCACAGATAAGAACAGTTGGTCCATTTTGATGTGATCCAACAGTTGGGAATAGGGAGAGTTAAAAAAAAATTTTTAGTGGTGGTAGTTTGCTATTTATATCGCTCTTTGAAAATATCACAGAGAGCGAGGTTTGAGAAAAATAAAATATAAAAAAATACAAGGTTCCAATATGTAGGGCAAGTCAGAGATGATTATTGTTGAAAATATGCACTAAGCATTTCTCATGCGACTTGCAATCCACACATCAGATTTGCATCCGCTATTTACATGTTAAAAACACGAATCAGAACAAGTCGGGCAAACGTTGATGTGAAACAGTACGACTGGCGGATGCATTTTTATGTCTTCAGGTGAAGAAGGATTCTCCGTTCGGATCATAGGTGCCACCCGTGTTTGCTATGACAATTATGTCACCTCGATCCACTACCAAAAATCTCAAAGCCTGATTTGCTCCACCAAAAATGTGCGGCCTCCTGCGCTCTCCTATGCATAAATCCCTGTACAGTAGCTGCTTTTGCTGTTGCATTTAAGTTTTGCCGGTCCTCATGCGTCATACACTATTTGGTCTGAGGGAGGGAACTGCCCCAGATAGAAGACCTTTGCTTAGGTTCATGGGAGGTTTCAGAAGATGTTAGATCAGTAAATTGTGTCTCCACGAAAATGTACGTGGCTTGTGGACAATAGTTTCTTTGACTGAGTCCCTCCTTTAGGAATAAAAATTAGAAAAGAAAAAAAAAAAGCCAACTGTGGAACTACCTACAGGTGTTTGATGTTAAGTGACGTTATGAGTGTGCACCCTGTAGAAACGATTGCTTAAATTTGAACTTTCCTTAATCGATTTAGCAGGTGCGCTGTATGCACCGTGTCTGCATCCTACATGGTAAACATTCTACTGCGTGCCATAACCTCGATTATTTATATCGTGTACAAAATGTGTGTTGTCCATGCTCCTAACAATCGGTACCTTGCATGAAATTCTATTCGCACGAAACCGACACATGAAGACACACGGAACTCCAGCTTTCGATAGGTATTTCTTTATAGTTTCCAGGCACAGGCGACCAGTTGGATACGTCACCGAACCTAAAGCTTATCTCTCCTGACTCCACTAGATGGTACTTTGGTAGTCTGACCCTGTTACATATACTATTGGGTATCATACGGTCTATCTAGTGCCCGTAACCAAGGACAACTTTAGAAACACGGTTGGCGCAAGAGATGCATAGCCTTTTATTTGAAGAATTTACTATCTGTATATACATGATTAATTAGATCTGGGTTGCGGTCCCCCTGTCCCCCTATCTTGGGATCAATTAAAATCAGCCGAGTCAATTTTTTTTAAATTCGTTTAATTTTGACGTATGCGTAGTTACCGGGATGAAAACCCACTAGTGCACCTTAAATGGGTGAAATTTAATTTAACAGGCGACGGTGCTGCTGCTGAAGCTCATAGGCAAGGAAAAGTCGCTGGATACCAAAGAGTGCTAACGTGATTCCTGCTGCCTTGACACTATTCCTCCACCATTTTGGATGTTTTTGAGCATCTATGGTCCCATCAGCCTCGGTGTAGAGCCTGTTGGATGTAAAATATGCCCCCAATCCGAAGGCAGTAGCCAGCTGCAAAAGCGTGCATGGAATACAATCTTCAACCACGGGACTGGAACCACCACTGGGACTCGGTTTCATAAACACAGAAAGGATATTGCTCTCTACCATTCTCAAATAGGTTTATGGTACTAAATTGGAAGCTTGAGTAGCACGGCCAGTTACTCTGGGATACTTTTACGTTAATGCTGGATCGTAACCTTTTGTTAAGATGAGGTTAGAAGCTTGAAGTAGCGTGGTGACTGCGATTAGTTTTTGATGCTTTCTTGGTGTTGACTAAGAAAACCAAGGACAGTAACAACTGAAAAAGCTTTTGTAGTTTGACTTTTCTTGAGTCACCAGTTGTTACAGCTTATGCGATGAATCACCTGTTGTGGAAACAAAACTGTGTTTTTGCGCATGAGACTTTAATCGCACAGCTTGCTTTCTGTAGCGATCGCATTTTTCTCATCGACCACTATACACCAGATAAATGCTACGTTTACCACGACCCCCTGCTCAATTGTCTTCAGGTTTGCCAAGGATCTCCACTGGACGCCTCTTTAGACCCAGTTCCATCAAAGTAACATCTGGCTCATTTTCGGGGTTTTCTCGCAGCTTTTATCGACCTTTCTCCTATAATTATTCACAACCATTCAATCCTCATCAAAAGAGAAATAGAATTCTTGCCATAGTGGCCGGGATTGTGGCTATCAACGCAACTGCTTGGTATTTTTTCTGGCCACATCACACATTTCCTAGTTCCGTGGCCAAATTACTTAGAAAAGCCCTCTGGGCTGAGTCAGATAAAGGAGAGAAAGACTACACTCTTGCTCTTAAGCACTATCTCGAAGCCCTCCAAGAGTGTGACAAGTTGGAGATGGACAGATTAAGTGATGAGTATACCGGAATACAATTGAAGGTTGGAGAAATGTATGAACGTCTTGGCATGCTTGACGAAGCCAATTTTCTTTACAACGAACTATCTACAATGTATTTGAAAGTTTTGACTGATGACAGTATTCAATTGACAGATTCGAGAAGGTACCATCTCGTACAGAAAGATTTGCGTGTTGTGATAAAGCTAGTGCAACTCAATAGAACTAACCTAGGACTATCCAAAGCCATCTTGATAACACATGCTATTTTACCTAATATCATCATTGAGAGTAAACTCGGAGAAAAATTGAACCAGCTTTCCATTACAAATATTGATGCTCCGGACATGGCTTCTCGTCGTCAGTCGGTACAATATCTCCCGTTCCTCGACGAGTATGTCAATATGATGGACATGCTAATTGCCATAAACATCTCTCTTGGTGACTATAGCCACTCAATCAACGTGAACTTGAACTTGAATAAGTTGATGTTGCTCGTGAATTATGCTCCTGACAAGGTACTCCTTAATCAGTGTAATTTGGGCCTGTTATTGTATTTCCAGAGTGGTGTGTTTGAAGCTCAGATGGTAAGTTTGTTGAAAAAGCATGGACTAGACTATAAAAACAAACGGCCAGATGAATACGAGAATAGCAGCGAGTTGCCCGAGGAAGACAGGTTCAACTATAACGCCCTTCATACCAACTTTTCAAACTGCTTGAATTTGGCAGTGGACGCTTATGAAAATGTCAGTAAAATCGCCAACAACCTCCAAAGGAATAGCAGAAAAGGGGTATCCACGGATACAAAAGAAGCAGAAAAAGAAGACACCGTGGTAGCCGAATTATTGGCACTTGCTACTTATTCTCTTGGGGTCATACACCTCCATTTAGGTAATTATACCCAACTGGAGCGTCTCTTACGGGAGTCCCGGGTAAAAAGCAAGAGTTGTAACTACCAAGACCTTCTTGCAGAGATCGAAAATGAACTTAAGAAGCTATTTGCTGAAAAGAAAAACGCCACTCAAAACAGTGACCACATAAGTGACTAATTAGCAATGTATAAGAACCTGAACAGCCCATAACTCAAAGCGGAAGACTCTTATGAGGGCTCATATAACCCACAATTCGACGGCAATTAGCTTCAAGTTTATGCATGCTGGGTATTCAAAACCACGTTGAGATTCATGTCAAGTGAAAGTTGTCAATTGTCTAGTGTCTGATGTGAAACAATGTATATAAAGATAAACGACTAAAAAAAAAACCAGGAAATTGTAAGTGTCCGAAGGTAAATTATTGTTGTTGGTGTAATAGTCTTTGGTGGCGTTGCAAACTATCCCTTCTGTTGAAAACCTTTTTACAGTGACAAAAGTAAACCAATTCCCTTACAAATTTTTCTTCAAAGGGATCGCTTGTGTCAATCTCGAAAGATTTACGGTCAACATGCTTGGTAGTTATATGACGACGAAGGTCCAGCTTCTTGTCAAATCCAATGAGGTTGAATGGGCACTCAGACAAAGGGCATTTGTACTTGAGTGACTTGTACAAATTGTACTTTTCGTAATGTTCAGCTAAGTTGTGAACACTATGAAACTTGTGGGAGCAGTGAGAGCAACACAAAACCTCGGTGATACGAATAGCTTTGCCGTATCGCTTGGCGATAGTGTCTTTAACGGAAAGAATCTCGAAAGGTCTTGCTGAAGAAGATTTCAACTTTCTCTTCTTGGACCGGTCATTTGTAGTGCCAGTGACTTCGAAATCGGGGTCACTTGGGTTGCTGAAACTGTCCTCTGGGCTTAGCAGCTCATGGAAAATATACTGTCCTGGTCCATTATTCATGGTCAGTAGATAAGCTTCGTTGTCCATGGCTCCTAGCCCCTCAGCAGTGTACATTTCTGGGTCTGTTGGTAGATGATTATAAGCGTCCACCATCACCACCATGTCATCCATTATCAGAGCCCAGGAGTCAGGAGTTGAGCTTACCAGAGAAGAGAATTCTTCCAATTCAAACTCCTTGGCACTCAGGGTATCCCCAGTTGGACCTGTAGCGACTTTTTGCGTACCTTCTACAATATCCAAGTTCCATCTCCACTTGATTGGAGTAAGAGGTGTGAATAACTTTTCTGTTGGGGAAACTTCTTGGTAATGGTACAATTCCTGCAAAGAAGCAGTTAAGAGCAGGTCGGGAGTTGGCTTCATAGCCGCCATCTTCAGAAATAAATCAATATCCCAAACTGGTGAACCACTGGGGTCTGACCTTTGAGGTGCTTCGATTATGTTGTCCCCCACAGCTTTCGATATTGTTAAATCAAGAGGCCTATGACACCTTAAATAACCCCCTAGTTTCAACCGTAAATTGATATTGTCTTTGTAGACTTCGTTGGTGTCTTCATCATGATAATACTCATCTACAGTGCTCATTTCCAATTGTTGAAACAATCGTAATATACCACACCAGTAACTACAAAAGTGACGAACGAGTATCTATATAAGTAGGCAGATTGATACACACTTCGGCTATATCTGTCCTGGTCCGCTCCCTGCTTATTGAACCAGCCCCCATGCACTTTACTCAATTGGGACACATACGGGATTGGTGTATCGAAATCTTCTGTATCTGTTTCAAGTCTAAAAAATAATTTATTTTATCAAGCTGGGATCTCCCCTTGTATGCATAACACCACCCAAAAAGCTGTTCTGGGTCCAATTGGCTTCGTGCTTTATCTTGTAGGGGCGCAAACCGGAAGGCTTCCTATGCTGCTCGGCCAATTTGCGCCCCACTGATTTGAAACAATTGTAACTTCTATGCATCTTTGATGTACACCCCCTAGATCCCTGAAAAAGGACCGAAAAAACTGGTCCCTCTAAACGACAATTGCCTTTTAAGGGCATGAAAGTTATGAGACATCACATCTTAATACTCCATAAAGCTTTCCTAAGAGCCAGCAATCTTGTTCAATGTATATGTTTGTTTGACTGCAAAGGTTCTTCTTAATCAGGCTATTGAAATTGAAAGTGTATTGTTACAGTGTACAGGTTTAATCAGTCCTGTATGTGTAAGAAATTCACAATAAGGAAATAAGGAGAAGAGGAGTAAGGAAGGCTCAGACTAGATGTTTCGTCTACGAACTTAAAACATGAAGCAAGCCTTATTTTTACGATGCAACCTCTAAAGAAAACCCTTTGAACAAAGCCTTTATAGCCGCGAGACATAGAAGTATTTCCGGAATTATAAGCCGAATAAACAGCAGATATCGAATTGCTCCAGGATTTATCTCTCTCTATCAGGCAATTCTTGAAATGCCTTTCTACGCTCGCCTTTATCTCTAAACTGATTTTTTAATTATCGTAAATCCAGAAATATTTTATGGATTTGGATTATCCTCCGTTTCCTATAGATCCCTTAAAGATGCAAATCTGGCATGTGCCCTTCCTTGATTAAATTATATAGTATGCTTTTGGGGCACCACGGAGATCGGTTAGTAATTGTGATTTGCTGAGCTTCAAAACTGGAGCCAGCAATAGGGGTGTAATCTTATCAAGGATATCAGTGTAAATGATTGACTCCACAGTGTGGTTGAGAGGGCCTAGCCGATAGTTTTGAGCCTCGGGTTACACCTATCTTATCCCAAGGTGTCAACTATTTAGTAATACAACAAAGCGTCTATTGATGATGTACATATCCTTGAATGTCATATACCCGAGGGTAGTTGAACTTGGCTCAATACTCGTTCTAAGGCCATTATCCTCCAAATAATATAGAGTTGCGTGACCATTATAACCGAGAACAAGACTAAGATCATGAACACAGCCCCCAAAGAGTGCAGATTTACGAAACCTGTCAAAGAATGGCTGCTAACACCTACATGTGCTGGCTTCTGTTCGTTGGCAGCAGAGGTACTTGCAACACTGGCATTTGCCTCGGCTGTTTCTTTTACTACTGCTGTAACTGTCTCGGCCAGAGCCGGAACCTTCTGTGTAGTTTTCTGGATTTCCTGATTCAAAGCATCAACTAAAGAGGTGCAAGAATCAATTTGTCCGGTTTTCGTCAGCTTCTCGATCAAACCTTTTATAAAAGACCGGCCGGTCCACTCTATCCAGTATGTAACCTGGAGTCGTGTGTTGCCGTTGAGATCCCAGTACATACGGTACTTGTTACGGACACTGAACAGACTTCCCAGTGGAACATCCGGGGTCCTTGTAACTGTTGCTACTATTATAGATCTGTGGAAATTGAGGTGTACCAAGGTTTCTTCCACTTCACATGTTGTAGACTTTGGTCCTATAGAATAACCGAGGGCTTTTCTATAGGAGTACAGCCTGTGCCCATCCTCAAATTTACCGAAGCCAGCTACCTCATCACAGTCTTGGGATTCTAAAAAATTCATGAAAAACTTCCCGTCAGGTCCATCGAAAAGGATCTCGTAAACCACTCCCAATGGCGCACATATAATATCATTGTATAACTCGATTTCGTGATCTTCGAGTGCATCATCCACTCCAAGCTTGGATGGGGGACAGACGTCAGGTCCAGCATTGGTGTATCCTGAATCTTCTTTGAACTTGACAACCATGATACCCAACTCGGCTATTTCTTTAGAGGTACTATCGTCTTTTACACTCGCTTCGAGCTGCTTGTCGCTATCGTCACCATCGAGGGACATTATGAAAGACTCGATATTTGAACCTTCATCGTCAATTCCCTCAGACAAACTTTCCTTCTCTTTCTCTACAGGCTCGGTAGCCATAGTCTCTCCTGTCACCCCTTCCCACACTGTCTTCATAAACTCGAAAGTGGTATCACGAGATATTAGACTGGCGAAGTTGTGCCTGGCGTCTTTTGTTATAATAGCTATACCATTCGGGAATATTCCTGCCGTGGATTTCTTCTCAATCCTAATGATGTCCTTTTGCTTGATAATCAAATTCGTAACCCATCCGAGTAGACTGGAATTGAAGCACACATATTGTTCACTGACATAGATACGTCCCTGTAGAAGGATTTCTCGAGATAGAGCGCAGGCAAAATCGTCCAACAAGCGATCTGTAAGATCCAAGGACCTGAATAGTTGATGGAAATCTGTATTACGCTTCATCGAAGCATAATGGTAGCGTGAATCAAGAAACTTCTCCTCTACATAGAGTCGACTGTCGTACTTCTCCTCAAGATTGGCAGCAGATGCTGCCGCATCAGCATCCAAGATATCCTGGAAGTTGTACTCGCTGGTGGTACGTTTGTTCTTTCTGTATGCAATTATTTTTGGAGAACCTCCAAAAGAAGGCAGACCTGGAAAAGTGGGAGACATGGGAGTGTTGGGGGAATTGAGCTCATTCTCATCAGGAGTTGTTTCGTCTGTCCCATTAGTAGCCATTGTCTGAGCCCTTCGGAAAGAGCTAGAGCCATCAACAGAATCATTATCGTAGCTCAAATCGAGATTTGCCAAACCATTCTTACGGCTTTCTCGAGACATCACCAGGCTTGCATCCTCACGGGTTGTAAGAGGCCCTGCGGGGGCCGATTTGGCAAGAAACGGGGACAGAAGTGGGAGTGAAGTGGCAGACTGGGTAGCCGAGTGGATCTTTGTTGCTTCTTCATTGGGTATACCAAGGCCAGACGACGATGAGGATGCCGTCCTCGTGAGCACTGTATGTTTCTTGTGTGTGTGTGGTGCAGCCGGTTCCAGAACTTGGTCAACCTCGTTTGAGTTAATGGAACCATCGTCCTTCGTTGTGTCTGGAAAATGGCCCAGCTTGTTGGTGGTGTCATTTGCAGAAGTAATAGTGCTCTGGGAGCTTTTACCCTGAATTCCAGCTACAGCTATTGCTGCAACCTTGTTGTCTGGGATTTGAGGAGTGGTTCTTTCTGGTTGAGATGCCTTTAGATGCTCGTTTAGAATTGCTATATCATCGGACTCCGAACATTCGGGGGCCACAGGCTCAAGCAGAGGAATGGCAGAATCAACTTCTAATGGTAGAGATTCGGACAGGGGAGGAAATGAGTATTCCCAGGCACTGTCGTCGTCGTCAATGCTTTTTTGGCTCATAAGTGTTCAGATGTTGTTGGTACGAGATGAATTGATGATAGTGTTGATTCGCGAATGTTGGCTGCGAAAATGGGCGGGGTGGTGTCCGAAGTGCAACAGTTGGGTCGATAGGCGAGGGTACTGGTGTGGCTGGTAGATGCTTAGTTATTTGCAGATAGACACCTTTGGCTTGGGTGGAAAACGTTTGATTTTGAATTTTCATTGTGTTTTAAATTTCAATAAAACAAACATCGAATGTTAAGGCTACAAGTGACATCAAAATAATACCGATCGCTCTTGTTTATTCAACAAACATAGATGCAACTATATATGTTTTTAATTTTTTTGCAAATTAATCGTTTCCCATAAGTAAAAGAACTGAAAATTCAAAGTCATTCAATTTGACCAGAATGAATTAACATGATAAATAATTAGTGCAAGACTCACACTTACTGGTTCTCAGGACGTAACTTTCTGACTTCCTTTCCGACCTTCCAGATCTCCATGTTTCTGATGACTTCCAATTCTTCTTCCAATCTTTCACGGTAGTCAGGTTGGGAGTTGAAGTCCAAAGATCTTTGGGTTTCGCTACCGTTCTTGACGGACTCGTATAATTCTGCGAAAACTGGTTTCAAAGCATCCTTGAATCTTGGGTACCAGTCCAAAGCACCTCTTCTAGCAGTGGTAGAACAAGCATCGTACATGTAGTCCATACCGTATTTACCAACCAATGGGTACAAGGATTGAGTAGCTTCTTCAACGGTTTCATTGAAAGCTTCAGAGGGGGTGTGGCCGTTTTCTCTCAAAACTTCGTATTGAGCCAAGAACATACCGTGGATACCACCCATCAAACATCCTCTTTCACCGTACAAGTCAGAGTTGACTTCTCTTTCGAAGGTGGTTTGGTAAACGTAACCAGAACCAATGGCAACAGCCAAAGCAATAGCCTTTTCTTCAGCCTTACCGGTAACATCGTTCCAGACGGCGTAAGAAGAGTTGATACCTCTACCTTCCTTGAAAAGAGATCTGACAGTTCTACCAGAACCCTTTGGAGCAGCCAAAATGACATCAATGTTGGAAGGTGGTTCGACCTTGGTCAAGTCCTTGAACACTGGAGAGAAACCGTGGGAGAAGTACAAAGTCTTACCTTCGGTCAACAATGGCTTGATAGAAGACCAAGTTTCGGATTGAGCAGCATCAGACAACAAGTTCATGATGTAAGTACCCTTTTCAATGGCTTCGTTGACATCGAACAAGTTTTCACCTGGAACCCAACCATCTTCAATGGCAGCCTTCCAAGAAGCACCGTTCTTTCTAACACCAATGATGACGTTCAAACCATTGTCTCTCAAGTTCAAACCTTGACCGTAACCTTGGGAACCGTAACCAATTAAAGCCAAGGTGTCGTTCTTGAAGTATTCCAACAACTTTTCTCTTGGCCAGTCGTTTCTCTCGTAAACGATTTCTTCTGTACCACCAAAGTTGATAGTCTTAATACCTCTGGTAGCAGTCAAAGAGGTAGACTTGGCAGCAGCCATAACTGGTTGGGCTCTGGCAATAGTAGTTAATGATCTGGTAGAGATACCTCTGGCAGCTCTGGAAGCTTGCTTAGCAGCACGAATGGATTGTCTGAAAGACATTGTAACTTTATTGATGTATATGGAATGAAAAAAATTTCCAGTTTTTGGCACGTCTTTATATACGGAGATTTCGTCGACGACATCAGTGAGTAATTCCAGGGCGTGCGCAGGATTTTTCACTCATGCCGGTGAAGGCCCGTTTGCGGCACAGCGGACCTGCGGACCTGTTATTTAGCCTGAAGCGCCCCGATCGCTACGGCGATGCCCCGATAAAGAGAGTACACTCATGCAGAGCGATAGGAAAGGGTTGAGCTCGTTGGTAGACAAGACGAGAGGCTTGTAGGTTTCTGTGGGTCGCACGAGGAAAGGAAAACCGCTTTTCTACTTGGTGATGAGTTTTTCTTTGAAAGACCACTGAGGTTTGGTTTATGTAATCTGATTTCATTTCGAAGTTTGAAGAGCTTAAGAAGTTTGGTTATTGATTTATTTCTATGTACTCGGTGTCTATAGTCGACGTTCAACGCCGATCCCACTCAATAGTCACTCGAACCAGTTCAAGCTGACCTCGTCTACCAAAACCGCCCGACGGCTCGTGATAGACTTGACCTGTTTCACACTACGTACATACTTAGATAACTGGATTCCCTCGCTCTCGTCGATGGTTAAACCCTCTCGATGGCACCGACGAAGCTCGATCATAAACTGGCTTAAATCCCGCCTCTTTATTTCCAACATATAATCATTGGCATTATCGTCAGCACCGTTGAGTCGGAATAATATTTTGAACAAATTGAATGCTTTGATGTTCAAATTTGGATAGATCTCGTACAAAATGTGTTTTTGGTTGAGCATCACAAACCTTTTATAATTGTTATCTGCCATCAACGGCCGCCCGGTCGCTGCTTTGAAAGGCGATTTACCAAAGAGGATAGTTATCAACAGCATACCGAAAGACCAATAATCAACGTATTTCGTATCGTAGCATTTTAACCCTAATTCCAGATTGTAATTGTTGATGAAAACTTCAGGAGCCGAGTACTTTTCTGTGCCCACATTAAACTCGTCACAAATCCTCGAGGTGGTAGAGAGTCCCCAGTCGCATAGCTTTAGTCTGTGTAATGAGCCCGGTACCAGCAAAAGGATATTTTCAGGCTTGAGATCTCTATGAAAAATCCCACGAGAATGTGAATGACATACAGCCGAATACAACTGCATAGCAATAACATAAAGCTCCTCGGAGGTGACTTTATGACGGCGAGAGTAGTCGTGAAGATCGCCACCACCACAATACTCGAGAACAATATACACAGCAGTTCGTGTGGTGTGGTGGGAAATAAGCTGACATATGTTTTCGCAGCCACTTAGTTTTGCAAGTGTCTTTATCTCGTGGTTTGCACACGAGGCATACTGGTTAGGTACAGCCTTTATAGAGCATGTGGTGTTGGACGTGGTATCAAAGCACTTGTAAACATGTCCATAAGATCCTTTTTGGAGAAAACGAAGCACCCTATAACGGCCGAGAAGGAGCCCTTCACGCAAGTCTTGATGGTCCATGGTGACTGAAACAATGTGGATACTTTGATTTTATATGTAAAAACTAAACCCCTATTTGCGTGGAGTTGCATAGAACAATAGCATTATAACAGAATGGTGTGTCTCGACCCGCATGCAAAAGTATTGCCCCTTGCCATGCTTTGAGTTCAGTGGTATAGCGAACTTTACAGTATTTGAAACAGCATTCGCTCCTGCCATTGTCTTCATCGTATCGATGGATTCGGTACTCTTAAAGGCTTTTATATCTGGTATCCATAGCATTTCAATTTGGTTAAGCTTTATATTTTCACTGGAGACACGAAGCCGTTGAAGTCACAACCAGTCATAAGATTAGCATTGACGCACTGAGAACGCACTATTGTTGCAGGGGCCCGGCAAAAGTAACCGTTTATTGACAAATCAGCATGATGGAAACAGAGCATGTGTAGACACCATATATAGACATCTGAAAGTAAGTAGGATCAGAAGAGTTTCTTTCGGCAAATGCCCTTCTAAATTCGAAGAGAAAGAATAAGTGGCCTTCTAATTGACTCTCTAAAGTGACCATAGATGCACGTTCAAGGGCCCGGGGACATTTTGCCCAACTACAGGCTCAACTGGAAACGCAAAGACAATTGGTCAACCGTCCGTGATTACACTTCTTAACGGCTTGGTTCGTTCACTGGTAAGAGGAGACCTGGTTGACCCACTACGGTTCATTTTGGTTCTTCTGATAAGATTGTTTAGTTTTATTGCATTATGCAATGTTTTTTTAAAGCCATAATCTGAAAACGGTGAAAAATGTGAAAAACGTGAAAATTGTAAGAGGTCTAAATGCATTGTTGCAACAGTATCATTGCTAAGTGGACTAAAGCAGTCCCTTATTGAGTTTTGTAATAAGGGAACATTCGCCTTCAAAACAAGGGTGAATGGTGCTCCTTAGGCGTCCGCCACCAGGTTTGTATCTCATTATTATGATTTGTCAGCTTTACCTGTCAATCGTTCAGCATGATACTTTATGAGTTATGCTTCGCTGAATAGCTTGCTCTCCAAATAAGCATTCCGCAAGACGCTTGATGCTCTACGGTTCTCGAATAGTTTCAATTAAAAATTAGAATTATAGAACTACACACAATTAAACACAATTACTTGGACAAGTATTCCTCAATAGTAGAACCAATGCTACTTGGCTTGGTGGTAGAACCATATCTCTTGACAACGTTACCTTCTTTGTCAATAAGGAACTTTTCGAAGTTCCACTTGACTCTGCTCAAGCCCAATAAACCGGACTTCTTCGACTTCAAAAACTTGTAAACGGGGTCAGCATTATCACCATTAACATCAACCTTCTTCAAGACAGGGAAACTTACACCGTAGTTCAATTGACAGAAACTGGCAATTTCCTCAGAGTTGCCCGGTTCTTGGCCCATAAATTGGTTGCATGGGAATCCCAAAATAACTAAGCCCTCGTCCTTGTATTTCTTGTTCAACTCTTCCAATTCCTTGTATTGAGGAGTGAACCCACACTTGGATGCAACATTGACAATCAACACTACCTTTCCCTTCAAGTCACTGAATGGGAAAGGTTCATCCTTGGCGTCTTTTGGAGTTAAATCGTAGAAAGTACTCATGTTGTAATAATCAGAAACAATTGTGTGTGAGGAGCGACAGAAATTGGCCGACGGCTCGCTTTTATAGTGCGTCTAGCATCGCCATGGTCATCGAGCGGGCTGGGGTCGGCTGGTGTAACAAAAGCCGATGCATAGGTGCCGAGGCCTACTGACGACAGGTTTGTCAGATATGTTGATAGTAGAACTACACCTTACTAAGCACCAGGTGGTCCAGAACAGGTGCCGCTTACGAAACAGTACCAAGAGCATTGCGCCAGATTTGGCAGCAATGAGGCTCATTTCGGTGTTAGAGCGGAACGGCTCTAAGGGTGGGAAGCATCGTACGCAGTTCTACCAAGCGTAGTTCTACCAAGCGTACGCAGTTCTACCAAGCGTACGCAGTTCTACCAAGCGTAGTTCTACCAAGCGTAGTTCTACCAAGCGTACGCAGCCCTACCAACCACACAACAGGCCAGCGACTCACCCAATTGTAACATTCCATGTATTGTGAATATATTACGTCATAAACATAAAGATTTCCTATAAAACAAGTTCCCCAACTACACCAATCAACGACACCAAAAACGTAAGTCCAGCGGCTCCAGCCCCTGCCAAGTAGGTCCCTTTGATTCTCACCAACCGGTTCTTCATATCTTTCTTGAATAACGTCACGTCGATTTCGTGCTCAATGGCACTTTCCTGGGGCGAAACCGCCTGGCCAGCTTTGGTGCCATCGATGGCAGACACCTGGGGAGAGCTTGGCACAGAAGCTACGGGGGTCGACGAGGCACTGGTGGAGTCCTCGTCCGACACATGAATGTACGACTTTCCAAGATCGTCGGCCTCGTTGCCGTCAGCAGGTACCACGGGCTCTTCCACAGCGACCGCATTAGCCACCGGGTCGTCTCTGGCCTTTGGAATAGCAAACTCACGTAACTTCCTCTCATCTTGTCTGCTGGTAAAGTAGGTGTAACCGTAGCTCAACAAGCCACCCAAAAGAGCATACACCAAGTATGGGTGCTTTTCGTTAACAGGGCTGTTGTTGTATGCCAACACAAAGCACGAGCTCGACAACGCGACCAACGCACTGTTAATCAACTTCCCCAACCGAATACTTGAGGAGCTGACATTGGAAACCGAGTTGGTGAGTTCCTCGATCAATTGAGGGATCTGCCGAATACTTTGGTAAGCCAAGGACCCAGATAACAATCCGAGGGAGCCGACTCCCACGATTTTGATGGTGTTTAAACAAGTGCCTGTCATGATATTTGAAGGAGTTTATGTTTGGAATAAGGGATGATGCGTGAAATGAGATTGTGATTACCGGGCACGCACGACTCGATTGCGAAATGAGCGATGGGCCGTTAGCTGGACTGAAGGACGGACTGAAGTGGATAATAAGAAGCTGATTGGACTGTTATAAGAAGCAAGTGAATTGAAATAAAAGCCACTGGACCGAAGTACGAGATGACTGGATTCAGATAAAAAGCGTCCGAACCAAGCAACTGATTAAAATAAGAAGTCACTGGTGACTTGGCTACGATTTGGATTCGGCTGGAACGAGGCTAACAGCTCAGCTCTTAGGAAAGGGGCCTACAGTTGATGCCTCCAAGACATGAACGATACAGAGCCAGTGCACAGACGTAAAAGAGTTAGAATCGCGTTAGTCTATACAAATAAAGAGGTTTTCAGTACCTGCGGTACTAACCATTGGAACCAGATGGAATATCTCAGTTTTTTCTGTCTGGAATCAGGATAGAACCAGGAGAAACAGTCAGGATTATCAGCAGGACCAGCTTTAGCCGTCCAGTTTATTATCAAGAATACCCGGCTCGTCAGACGACTCATGAGTCTAGCTGAAGCACCGGATACTCTTTCATCGTCGTATGTAGTTTATCCCTCCCGCATTAATATGTTATCCAAGTACAACTTCTTATCAGCATTTCTCTTACACGTAGCAGTCCCCACATGCCGCTTCAAAGCGTCTTTACGAGCAAACCCTTTTCCACAGAGCTCACAAATGTTGGGTGGAATTGTGAGGTGCTGATTCTCGTGCCTCTTTAAGTCGCTGGACCTTTTGAAATTCATAGTACATTTTAAACATTGGAATTTCCGTTCTTCAGGCGACTGGGATCTGGTCCCGTCACCAGAAGTGCCCGAATTACTACCGTTGTCATCTTGTTGAAGGTAGCTGGTCGACAGCCCGTTCAAGGGATTGGCACCAATCAACGGGTTTCGCAGCCCTGTTTCTAGCTGACGACTCTGACTCCAATAGTTGGAGGAATCTACGTATGAAGACGTATGAAGTCCGGAGCTGCCTGTGCTCCTTGAGGGATCTTGGAATATATCGTTGTTCAAATTGGGGAAGTTCTGATAGAAATCTTGGATCATTAATTGCCCCTTCTCGTTAACCTGAATATTTTCACCATTTTTTATGGGGTTCCCATGGGGGGACGAAACGTACTGCAAACGCATGAACAAGTCGTTGAGAGTGGGATCGAGGATTTGCTTATTTGGTCCAGCCGTTTGAGCAGTGGCCTTGGCTGTTGCCACTATTGCCTGTTTAGCAAGCTTGAAAAACTGCTTATCCTCTTCTGACTGCTCTGGTAGGGCAGGAGGCTTTTGCTGCGAATGATGCTCTTCTTGGTGGGTTTGTGTCGATGAAAGGTGATGATTCTGCAGCTGCTGCAGATGTAAATGTGGGGAATCAGGAGAAAGGAGTGAAGCTAAGCTGTGATTATGGTGATTCTGGTTGTTCTGATAGGCTTCGCCAGGCAGATTCTTCGAGTGGAGGCGAGGGCCCAGTTGAGATGCGTTGCCTTGCGCAGAATCGCCAGGAGGTATTCGAGAACTGAGGCCATTGAGCACGCTCTGATAGGGGTTCATTGACGTGTCTGAGATGATGCTTTATGGTGATGAGCAGATGGCTAAGTATTTAGGTGGAGATAATAAGTCAAATAGTCTTCTTCAAAGAAACGAATGAAACAGAAAGCACTCGGTTCATATCTGGAAAAACCAACAAAAGTTTGTATCAAACGGCAAAGGCCCTTACGGTTATAAATCAAGTAGTTGGGAAGTAAACCACTGTTTGTTAAGATGTCCGACAGATATGATAAGCGCACGTGACTTTTAGTAATTGCGGCCGCGGTAATTTCTACGGTCACCGACTAATTTTAGGGCCAGGCCCGTGGTATGAGAGTGTGGCGCATTGTAAGAATGGTAATTGTGAGGGCAAACCAACTACTCTGCAATCAAATCCACAACTCTACCAAGTATGGCTCAAAATTGCGACATTGTCTGACGTAAAGCCAAACTGCACGACATTGTCTTTGGAGGACCTACGACATCTCTCCTACGACATCTCTCCTCCGACATCTCTCCTCCGACATCTCTTCGTGCGACATCGCACTTTTCTTCCTCCACTTCATTATCTTCTGTAAAACTTCGAATTGTTGATATCTTCCTCCGACCTTTCCCACCCCTTTCCTGACTCCCGACTCGGCCCACCAGAATGACTCTCGATCTACCACCCCGCCAGAAGTCCCAGCGTCTCCGGAATCGGTCGCGTCACCACGCCCAGCAAGTGCTGCTTCAAAACTATCTTAACAAGTCCAAAACTGTATCGTCCATTAATGAGCTTCTTCCGGGACTTAACGATGTCACCGATGCATTCGAGGCGTTGCCAGCCGACATGATCAAGTATTTCACTCTTTTGAAGGAAATTGATGCTAAATGTATTACTACTGTGCCACTGATTACTAGCAGCATTAAAGACTATATCAACAACTTACACAGACCCGAAGACCGAGCTTTGACGCCCACGTCCCGTACCAAAAAGCTCCTGCTGATCCGGGATCGCATAAGTGATATCATTCCCTGTTTGGAAGAAAAAATGCATGTCACAAGTATTGCTACCGATGTGATTGAAAAACATTTGTTCAGGATCAACAATGATTTCAAGCTTATTGTAAACAACAACGAGATTCCTGAGCTGATCCGTATTGGCCCCTTGAACCACCCAGCATTGATCATGGATGCGTCGGCAAACGATAATCCTAATCGCCTGGCCCAGAGTTCTCGATCGGAGACCCGTCGTGAGGCCTTGGCTGCTAAAAAGCAGAACAAAGAGGACGACTACCAGTACGGAAATGCTCCCTCCAGACGTGAAGCCACACCTGTTACCGAGACCAAGAAGAAGAGAAGCCGAAAAGAAGCCTCGGGACCTCCTGTGGCCAATTCTGGTGCTGCTTATGCGTCGTATGCTACTGGAAATAACGGTACAGCTGCGTCGTCCACTGGCGCAGCCAATGGAATGAATGCTAACACTGTAAACTTCAGCCATCACCAAGCCCAGCAGGTGCAACCTCAGAGCGGAAACGGTGAGGATGGTCTGCGCTCCAACACCCCTCAACCGAAGAAGAAGATCAAGGTGACCAGAGACGAGTCTTCTAATGAACCTACGTATTGTTACTGTAACCAGGTTTCATTTGGTGAGATGGTGGGATGTGACGGAGACGACTGCAAACGGGAATGGTTTCATTTGCCGTGTATTGGCTTCAAGCATCCCCCTAAGGGTAAGTGGTACTGTGATGATTGTTTGAGCAAGCAGAAGAAAATCAAGAGAATATGATCACGAATTCTTGTGGTCGTAGCCGTAGTCGAGCACAGTCAGTAATGCAGTCAATTTTTTTTGCTCTGAACTCATCAAAGAACACTAGTTGGTTCTGTAATTTCGATTATAATTGACGAACCATAGTGCATTTTTAGTTATATTCCCAATAAACATTAGCTGGTATAAGCGTGTCTATTTCTTAGCAATAATACATTTCTATTCGGTGAAATAACCACCGATAAGACAATAGTTGGTGTTTCTACGTATAATCTCCGGTTATGTATGATTGTTTAAACTGATTATAATTGACGAGCACATTATCAAAGTTCCTCGTATATTATTGGCTACAGCAACAACTGGCCTCGTCGGGAATGCCAGCTGACTGCAGACCCCTAGGTTCTACGAATCTACGCAAGGCTGAAACATGCTTTAAATTTCCGGAGCGGGGGCTGATAACCATGCACCTATTCACCTGGCTTATCGTCACGTCCACTCGCCATGGTCGTGAAAACAGCCTAAAATTTTTTGGACTTGTCCAGTCACAGAACCAACCATTCCTGACCATATGCTCGGTCTCATCAGCAGCCTATCAGCTTCTGTAGATAGCACGTCTTTGACAATAGCCGCTAAGGCCCATGAATGACCTGCCCACTCCTAAATGGTCATCACCGCGACTTCCCCACCGCTTACTACCATCGGCTGGCACCGCTGTGCGGCTGGCTGTGCGCGATTGCCTTGGACAATTTCATGTTCTTCTCATGTTCTTCTGCAGATTGCCCACTTTTTCGTCCTGTTGTGTTCTTAGTAAATCTTTCTTGGACTGAAAAAAATACTTCTAGCTCATACTTCCAGTTCGTTCACCCAAGAAGTTAATTGATGATGAAGGAATACAAGCTCGTGGTTGTAGGAGGAGGTGGTGTTGGTAAAAGTGCATTGACCATCCAATTGATCCAAGCCCAATTTGTGGACGAATACGATCCTACCATTGAAGATTCTTACCGAAAGCAATACAATATCGATGGAGAGCTAGTTCTCTTGGATATCTTGGACACTGCGGGACAAGAAGAATACAGTGCTATGAGGGAACAGTACATGAGAACCGGTGAAGGGTTTTTGTTGGTGTACTCAATCGACTCCAAGAGCTCCTTGGACGAATTGACCAATTTTTACGAACAGATCCAAAGAGTCAAGGAAAGTGACACGGTTCCTGTGTTAATAGTCGGAAACAAATGTGATTTGGAGAACGAAAGACAGGTGAGTTACGAAGAAGGAGAATTGTTGGCCAAGAGCTTCCACGGTTGTAAGTTCATGGAAACTTCTGCTAAGCAAAGAATCAATGTTGAAGAAGCATTTTATGACTTGGTAAGATCTATCAGGGATGGTAATGCTGCTGCTCCAGCGGCCAACGAGGTCGAAACTGCTCCGGAATCCTCAGCTCCAGCTGCCGACCAAGCCAACGAATCCAAGGAAGCTGCTGGTAAACCTAAGGCTACAGCTGCAGGACAAAGAAAACAACAGGCCAAACCTTCATCTGGTAATGAGTCAAAGGAACTGTCTGGTTGTTGTGTAATTGTTTAGACAAACACCCTCATTTGGTTCTTTTCCTATATAATATTTGTGTTTTCTAATTGGTGTTACAATCCGGGGTTGTATGCACCAAAAACAAATCAGTTCCAAAAGCCAAATTGACTACAGTGATCCATCTGTTGTTCTGTGCATTTTCCGTATGTAGACTTAGGTAGTGAGAGTAGTCTAATTGATAAAGTGATATACTATAAAATGTAAGATCAAGCTGGCAAAGATAAAATCACCAAAGGACCTTTCTGGGGTCGACCGAAACAACCCAAAATTCTTGTCATTGTACTGCAAACGCAAGTTGACCGTTAACACAAACTGACCTACGCAACTGATGAATCCTCCTAAGAAAGCATTGAAGGGGAAGTTTCCAATAAGCAACACGTAAATGAATTGGAGCACTCCAAGCCCCACCAAGTACACCAAAAACGTGTCAATTAACTTGGTTCTTGGGGTCAACGACTTCACATATCCGTTGTATGTGGACGTAACTGCGGTATGGAGCTCACCAATCGTCTTGGAAGCCGGTTTTGTCGTCTTTGTCTTGGCCATTGTGTTTAGGTTTTGTCGGTCGATTTACGTGAGACTGAAAAATTCCAGTGCGACCGAGTTTAATTTTCAGAACCAAAACCATAGTGCCAACTTAGAGACATAGGTAAATACTAGTGGACATGTCGGAAGTTACCAAGATCACGCATCCACCGAAGCTTCGGATAATACCTCCACTTAATTTCTGTCCCGTTGAGCACCAACTTTACCGGTCGGGACAGCCCAACATCATTAATCAGAGTTTCTTGAAAGACCTTCACTTGAAGACCATTGTATGGCTTGCCACGGAGGAACCACAAGAAGAGTTTTTAGATTTCTGTTCACAGAACAACATCAATTTGGAGTTTGTGGGTATGATAAATGACTACAATTATAACTACAACTCCAATATTAATCCTTGGGATACCTTGAACGACGCAACCATTAGTCGATCACTTGAGATTATTGCGAACAAGGAGAACTATCCGTTGTTGGTTTGCTGTGGAATGGGGAGACATAGAACGGGGACGGTGATTGGATGCTTGAGGAGACTTCAGAACTGGAATTTGGCCAGTGTTAGTGAAGAGTATAGGAGGTTTACGGGTGCTAAAGGTGGTAGAATTCAGGTTGAATTGTTGATTGAGAGTTTCGACATTTCGACCATCCAGGTAAACGAAGACACGGCTCCCAATTTTTTGATGCATTAGAGGTGTATAGGACATGAATAGACGACAAGGAAACGGGCTCGGTGGGCCACGAGTAGCGAAGCCGGAGTGAGGCGGAACATTGGTACCGAAGAGTGGCAAAGACGAGTGACACCAAAAGAGCAGTACAGTTCAATGGCATGTCAGAGCACTCCCTGCGCCACAAGATAGGAGAGGATGTCCATTACGCACTGAATAGGCACCAGAACACTTGGGTTACTTACAGTTGGCCACCAAATTTAGGTGCTAGTTTCATTAGAACAGCAAGCACCAAAGGACTCCTAATTGAGTCTCTACAGTCCAAACAATCTCCTGCACTAAATCCCCAAACACAATTCCTAAAACCTCTACACTCCACATGAAACAACCACACGGCCCATATGGCCCACGTGACTATATTTGATGGTCTCAGCAATTTCGTTACACTACTGATAAGCAAATCAGCCCGCGGACGATCTAAGATAAGGCTCACCTCACAACAACCTGGTAAGCAAACGATAAAATATAGATGCCACTTCGAGGGTCAGAGGGTATAAATAGGTCGGGGTATACTGCAATTCCTGAAGACTCAGGTGGCTCTTCAGGATTCATGATGACAGACACTTTGGTAGAGACTCCCGACACCGTTTACAATGTTAGAGTACATTTCGCTGCTCTCGTAGCGTCATTTGCGGCTATAATTATCGGATATGATGCTGGTTTTATTGGAGGAACTGTTGTTCTCCCCGAGTTTGAGCGAGAGTTCGGTTTTTCTGGAAAGCCTGCTGCTGATGTGACGATGATTAAAGCCAATATCATATCGTTATTCCACGTAGGGGCCTTTTTTGGAGCTTATTTGGTTTACCCCGTTGCTATGTACTATGGACGTGTCCGAGGATTCAAGATAGCTGGGCTATTGATCACTGTGGGGTCTGCTATTCAGCTTATTTCCGATAAAAACAATGGCTTGGGATGGATATTGGCAGGAAGAGTAGTTTCTGGGATCGGTATTGGGGCTGTTTCCAATTTAGCTCCCATGTATGTGAGTGAGATATCACCTCCTTCTATACGGGGTAGACTCGTAGGGATGTATGAAATATCGTGGCAAGTTGGAGGTATCTTTGGGTTCTTTATCAATTATGGAACTGAGCAACACCTAACGGGAAATAAGCAATGGAAGGTACCTATTGCAGTCCAAATCATCCCAGCAGGGGTGTTTTTTGTGGGAGTTTTCTTCATCAAGGAGTCGCCACGATGGTGTTTTACTCGTGGTAGAAAAGATCAAGCAGTAGATGCCTTGTGCTATTTGCGTAAACTAGGACCAGAGTCGCTGTATATACAGTATGAGTTGGAAGTAATGGAGTTCGAGGCGATGGAAAGAGGACGAGTACTTGTGTCAGAGTTCTGGGGCCCTTTCCGCCAGTTATTTGGTCTCGAGTCCAATAGGTATAAGTTGGCATTGACCATGTTGTTGTTTGTATTTCAGAATACCAGTGGTATAAATGCAATAATCTACTACTCGGTATCGATGCTTAAAACTATAGGTGTTAGTTCTACAGAAGCTGGTCTTTTGTCCACAGGGGTCTTTGGTTTGATCAAAGGTATCAGTTGTTTTATTTGGGCATTTTTTATCATTGATAAATTTGGACGAAAGCCCCCTGTAATTGTCGGTAGTATTGTCTGTGTCCTTTGTCTTATATACCTAGGAGCATACATCAAGATAGCTGATCCGGAGCACACACTGAATGGATCGCTGGACGCTGCTTCTCGTGCTGCTCTTGTCATCTTCTATATCTGGACTACCTCTTTTGCGTTCTCGTGGTCCGGTTTCCCTTGGGTTTACATGTCAGAGGTGTTTGATCTGAAGGTCAAAAATCTATCTCAGTGCTTTAATGCGTCTTGTAATTGGTTCTGGGCTTTTGTTTTTGCAAGGTGGGCTCAAGATATGATCGACTCGATGGGATACGGTGTATTTTTATTGTTTGGATCTGCTTTGCTAGTCTCCACTTTAGTCTTCACATTGTTGTACCCTGAAACAAAGGGAATACCCATTGACGATATTGATTTGTTATTCGAAAAAGGTGTAAAACCCTGGAGAGCGTATTCGAGGGCTATGCAGTTGATAAGACAACGAGAACTAGACCATTTCCACACTCATGATCACAATCATGACCACGATATAACTACGAGTAATGCGGTTTCTGACGATGGCAGTCCTTTTGATAAGGCTACCATCGTACACATGGAGACGGCTGCAAGTGAGAATAGCAGTCCTGATGGTGAGCTCAGGAGTGTCACTAACACCAACCTGCGTTTAGTTTAATACTTATAGGTGATAACCCATGTAACGAAATCTCAATAAACGATGGATATGTGAGTGTAAGATTATAGATAAGCTAGCCTCGGCCTCGAATTTCTGGCCACCACTGGGGAGTTTCAGATAGAGGAGGCCCAAGTGACTGTGCTGTAGAGTTCGGCAGCCATACGGGTAGTGCCCAAACTTTGTGGGTGCATGGATCAACCGTTAGCTCGGTTGCTTCTATGACGTAGCGAACTATGATTACGTAAATGAGCCATCAGGAGCAGTGAGTCAAAAAGAACCACCCATCACCAAACTCGCTAAAAAATAACACTTAAATCTTGTGAAAATCCTCAAGATCTACGTTGGATCAAATGTGACGATATATCATCAGTCTTTCACTAAAACTCACTAGTGAACCGTCAACGAGTGGCTCTCGCAGCTGTTGCACGAATTAATCCGAGTCGGTTACTCTTCGCACACGACTAACAACCACACCAGCTTTAAACTCTCTGAAAAATACCCCATTCCCACATACTACCTCTCGTTAAAGCCCGTAACTCAATACGTCTACTTCGGATCGTCCGCCCTACCTCCAGCAGTAGCATTAACCGGCCGTCTTATCAGTAGCAGTAACAGGGCGTCTCATCAGTTGCTGCAAAATGTCGCACTCGGAAGCATATGATGATTCCTCGGTCAACAGGAATTCACAAGTTGCGTATAAATATAACTGCTCACGCCTTTTTTGCGGCATCCTTGACCATATCTATATTCCATTAAAAGAGAATATAGTTGTCAGATAAGAAGCTTATACCAGTTTGCTGATCCACATCACCATGTCTAGTCCTAGTGAAAGATTGTTACACTTGTCGCAAATTTTGTCCGGTTCTACTGTGATAGCTAACCCTACTTCTGCTCCCAAGCTGCTCTCCCCAGAACATCCTTTCAGAATTGCTGTAATTGGATCTGGTAACTGGGGAACCACCATTGCTAAAATTTTGGCGGAAAATGCTTCTTCCAGACCTCATTTGTTCCATCACCACGTGAAGATGTGGGTATTTGAAGAGATCATTGGCGGTGAAAAATTGACTCACATCATTAACACCAAGCACGAAAATGTCAAGTATCTTCCGGGGGTAACCTTGCCCAGAAATTTGGTGGCAAACCCTAGTATAGTTGAAACCGCTAAGGACGCAGATTTGTTGGTGTTCAACTTGCCCCATCAGTTTTTGCACAACATCTGTAAACAATTGAAAGGACAAATCAGACCTAATGCCAGAGCCATCTCTTGCCTTAAAGGTTTGGAGGTGACTCCCGAGGGTTGTAAGTTGTTAAGCACGTACATCACCGATCACTTGGGAATCCAATGTGGCTCGTTGTCCGGAGCTAACTTGGCTCCTGAAGTTGCTAGAGGAAAGTGGTCTGAGACCACTGTTGCTTACAAACTCCCCGACGATTTCCAAGGTGAGGGTCGTGACATCGATCATTACGTCTTGAAAGCAGCTTTCCACAGACCTTACTTCCACGTCAATGTTGTCGACGATGTGGCTGGTGTGTCGGTAGCCGGTGCATTGAAGAATATAGTTGCTCTCGCAGTTGGTTTCGTCGAAGGTTTAGGCTGGGGTGATAATGCTAAGGCTGCCATTATGAGGGTAGGATTGTTGGAAATCATCAAGTTCTCGGAAACATTCTTTCCAGAGTCTCAAGCCAGAACTTTCACTGCTGAAAGTGCTGGTGTTGCTGACTTGATCACTACTTGTGCCGGTGGTAGAAATGTCAAGGTTGGTCGTTACATGGCTGAAACAGGTGAATCCGCCGAAGCAGCTGAAAAAACATTGTTAAACGGGCAATCTTCTCAAGGTATAATTACTGCCAAAGAGGTGCACGAATTGTTGACCAACGTCAATAAATTGGACGAATTTCCATTGTTCGAAGCCACCTACCAGATTATTTACGGCTCGGAAAGTATTGAAAACTTGCCATTGTTGTTGGAAAACAAGTAACGTCGCTACCAAATAGACTGCTAGAATGTGTATATTACATAGACTCATAGATTACATTTTGAGCTGCTTCCATTGGGCTTTTATGCCACTTTTGTACGCTTTCTTTCATCGTCGCCTTCACCAACACCGTCTAAGTCATGACGATGTTTTCTTGCTTGCTTCTCCCGATACCTTCCCAAGAACTTTTCCATATATGTACTGGTGAAATCTTTTATTTTCTTAAGCTTTGCCTTTTCGAATTCAGCCGGTGGTTCACGTGTTGGATCTTTAGCCATCTCCTTCTTCACCAACGAATGAACCACATCCCTGGCACACTCTTTGACATTATCCCTTCCTATTTCATCGCTGTATTTCTTGATAAAATTGGGGACATGTTTGGCGAACAATATGCTCCACTTTTTCTCGGGACTTGCACTTGAACCATCACCTTTGGAGGCTTTAGCTCTAGCCTTAGACTTGGCACGAGCTCGGTCGTTTAGTTCTTGTTTCATTTTTTGTTCTAATGCCTTCTTCTCTTCGTGTTCACGCTGTGATTGAAGAATCAAGTCTTGCAAAGACTTTTGCTTGTTTACGTTTTCTTGCCAGAGCATTTCCTTTTCACGTTGAAGGCGTTGTGCTTCCATCTCCGCAAGACGGTGTTCGTTGAAGTTATTGGAAGGTTTCACAGGAGAGTCTTGACGTGGACCTCTTGGAAGAGAAACGGGTTTGGGAGTCGACTTCGGTGTGGCTGTAGTCACCACTTGTGGCCGCGTCCATGTAGACTCACCCAACTCTCTATTAAAATAGTAAGTAGTGTTGGTATTTGGATCAATAGCCGACTCCCATCCTGAAGGGAGATCCGATTCCTCTACTACGTCACCTTCAATCGTGTCTGTTTCGGTGTGCTTTTCTGGAGAATTTGACCGTGGGTTTCTCACATAACTGTTCAGACCAGACCTGGTAGTGCTTACCTTAGGGATTCTATAGGCCATTTGTAACTGGCTCCATTCATCCAAAAGGACAGACAGAAGTCGGACAATTTCTTTGTCGTGGGTGTTTGACTGAATGTCTTTGACAACATCTTCAATCTGCAGTGACAGGATCTTATTTCTAGTCATCTTAGGCCATTTACCCAATACTGTTAAAAGTTTGATAGTAAGGTCGCTGTCATTGAAGTGAGCCTTCAATAATGCCAGCATGGTCTTGTAACCATGCATCTTGACAATATGACGATTAACGTTTTCGTCATCGGTCAAATAGATCCGTTCCACCAATTTACGGTTGATGTTTATATCATGGGACTTCATCAAAGCAGCCATGACTTTATTCACATCTTGGTCCTCCATCGCAGACACTTCTATAGACTTGACAAAAGCTTCGTTGATGGTGGCATCGTCTTTCTGTTGTTTATTCCGCAAGTGCTTATTGTCCTTCAACCATTGACGTTCTTGACGTGGAGTGACTCCTAAGGCATCGCTAATACCATCAGGCAACAACAATGCAGCATCGGTTTGGGTCTTTCCACCCATAAACTTAATACAGTTGGGCTCTCCACAGTAGCATGGTTGCAGTTGAGCACCGTATCTGTCCACGTTATAATCAAATGTAATCTCTTCACCTTTGGTAATTCGTCTTTTAGCAAAAATCCCCATTCTGAGCTTGTCTCCCACTACCCACTTATCGACGTAAGCATTGGGAGAGCACAGGTGGTTGACAAACCGGGCCAAAGCACCCTTGTCTGTTGCATCAATAAACGCATCCTTTTTCAACATCATGAAATAAAAGTGCTTCAATTTACGGCTATCGTAATCGACCATCCTACGCCGAAAAGTGGCCTCGTCGATCACTTCACCAATGTATTCGTATATGAAGGCACCCTCCTCGAGAGCAGTGTCGGCTCGAACCCCATACCCTTTCTTATCGGTCTGGAAAATTGTGATGGCAGCATACTGTCGACGTTGAAATCGTTGGTTCTGACAAACTTCACCGCAATTACAGGCACCCACAGAACACTCCACAGATGTTGCACGGTTGATACAGTCACTATCCTCACCACAGGCAACATTTACCTTGGCTTCTTGATCCCAGTCTTCGTAGCAGTCGCATGTCATGCTTTCATTCTGCCCAGAATCACCGAGCAGCTTCGTCAAATACGTACAAGCAGTGATGGGAGTAAAGGATTTCAAGGCCTCCTCGGTGGCACTCTCTCGGTCGAGGAAGAGAGGAGGTGTTCTCCTAATTTGTTTATCGTCGTCCGACTCAGACATAGTTCTTGGTGTTTTGAAAAATGCGAATTTTCCATCTTCAATGAGTTTGTATTGTTAATTTCGATTATCAAATGTAATGTAGACACCCCAATTGGAGTTTCCATGGGGCGAAGGCGTTGGGAGAGTTTGAACCAACGAGAGCAATTCATGGGACCAAGGAAACTTTGTTGTGTAATCCCCCATGAAAATTTCAAGAAAGATGATTTGTGAAGCGTGAATCATTATTTTATATAAGTTATTCGTTAGCACAAGAGATTCGCAACAAGGGAACTAAGAGCAGCACTGAAATCAGGGCTGGACTCGGCACCCGGACCTCGAGCAAGCAATTCTCTCATTGCATGTAGATTTCGTTCAACCATTCCTATCAACGCAGTATCACCATGATTTTTTCCTGGTGCATAGATCTTTCTTATGGTGGTTTTGTAAGACCCTCCGGTACGTCGAGGAAGACCAGTCTCTGAAAAGTAGGAGCTCAACGGCGATGTGCTTGCAGTTAGAGGAGTGCTTACTTGTGAGCCACTGACATCCCCGACCTTCATTTCTATTAGTTTCACTTCCCTAGCTCTAAGACTTACAAAGATGGTTCGGGTGGTAATGTTGTCTACATGGCAGTTGTTTTGGTGGAACAAAAGGTCGTTTTTCATCGAGCTGATTATCTGTTGTTCAAGTCGAGGATTCATAGGACAAGCTTGAAGAACGAATTCGGGTCTGAATTCATCAGTGAAGGCAACACTAGTTGGTAAATCTTCGTAGCTCGTTAGCTGGTGTGACGGGGAAGATTCTGGCTCAGTAATATTAAGGGTGTAGCTATTGAGCACTTCATACTCAGGTGTGTTGTCCATGATGTGTTCAATTTTTCTGCTAATTTTAAGAGAGTTAGCTGTGAACTGATGGTTTTCGTAGATGCTAGCTTTAGAACGGCTGATGACGTTGTCAAGCATAACACTGGGCTTTTTACCATTGCCATTAAAATTGTCTCCAGCGTGATACAAATCGAACATGGACTGTGTCTTAGACATACCACGGGAACCCGAGGGGGTGCTTGCTTGAACAGAAAAGCTACCGTTTATTTTGGGACTGTTTGTCAAGGGACTTGAATTGGTGGGTGTGGCTGAGAGAACAGGACTGGGCGTCACATGAGGAGACCAATTGAATCCCTCGACTTCTAAAGCTGGAGAAGGAGTTTTCATGGTTTGACTAGATAACTTACGCCCAATTCCTCCGTAGGAAACACCCATTGGGTTACCTCCAAACAGGCCGTGTCCTGGCGGTTGGTAGTCAAGATTGTCATAGTTGACAGACGAGTTGAACTGGTTCCGCCACTTGTCTATAAATGAACCACCCAATTTTGAAAGCGAATAATTAGATGCTGACGAGGAAAGTGACGAATTGAGTGACGACGAGAGGTAGGCCATTGAAGAGCTCTTGCTGAGCAGGCTCCTTTCGGACCGCACAATGGGTACGTCTTGGGAAGTTGGTGGAGATGGGTGGGATACCGAGGTGGATGTCACAGGAGTAGCCTTTCCAGGAATTTCCCATCCTTTACTGGATCTATTAGAAAATGAGTTTTCAGAGGAGCTAAACGAATGGCTTGCCTTTGATTTAATGGGAATTGGCTTCGATGAGAACATGGGAGTCAAACGGGAAGATGAAGACAACGGACCACCAACATCATTTTCTTCAACATCCTCATCCGGTTCATCGACATCTGTATCCACATCGGTATCCTGGGTGGGTGAGCTTGGGACCGTGTCTCCAATATCAACAGCTTCGTCGAGTGACTTCCTGTAGGGATCCACACCAGAAAGTTCATCTGCCAAGTCACTTGAACCACCTAACATCTCATAAACATCTTCATCGGCTATCATACCATTCAATATGAACATCAACTTCTTAGCAACCATGGGATTTCCAGTCATCACCACAATTCGAGTGATTTCCTTGCTCTGGATGTCGTATTCATGACTAAAAGGTCTTTCGGTTAACAGGTATCGGTAGGGTATCACTAAAGCCAATAAACTGGATAGAAACTTTGAAGACTCATTCAACTCTTTGAACTCTAGCCAGTTCAATATTTCTAGAACCCAATTGAGCACCATAGGATTATACTTAGACAAGCTACTATCTTTAAGACATAGCCGCATCAATGAGTTCGAGTTGATAAGTTTAGGAATGTTTGCATTATAGTTGACCAACTTTATTAGCTTGAGGAGATTACTGTGCAAGTCCATGTCGTGACCAAGAATATAACTTGGAAACTGGATACGCTTATTCTGGATATAGGGCATGTGTTCATTGTGGTTGATGGCCGCAATCATCTTCTTGTTGACAGTTTTCTGGAGCACGATGAGGTAGTGACATAGCTCATGCCAGTTGTTTGCAATTATATCTGTAACATTGTTTTCGTCGAGTGGTATGATCAACCCAATTGCAAATCGACTGGTGACGTTATTTTTAGTGGTAGTTCCTATTTCAGTACCGGGACTGCTAGAATGCACAGAGATTTTCGAACTGTTGATAGGAAGAGTGGGTCGAGGACACCACATGGCATTCTCCGAATGGCCTGTGGCAGAGCTATTAGTGGACTCCGAGCAGGCATTGGGGTCCTGGAAATCAGTTATCAGAAATAAACGGGTCACTAGAACGCATCTACTCGAGCCATACTGACTGCTTGCTGGTAGCATGTGAATCTTCGTGACGGAATGGTGTTCGTTTGTGGGAAGCCCACATCCAAACATATAATCATGAAGTTCATTATGGTTGTGGTGAATCTTGGGAGAAACCATGCTCCTTGTCGAATTATTCTTGGGACCTACCGACACAGACTTATCTTCTTGGGCAGAGTCGAACAACACTTGTTTGGAACGTAGACTGCCTCCATCTTGCGACACCAAGATTCTGAAAAGCTTAGAGTTGAGCTCGTATGGGTTGAGGATCCGCTTATCAGATACCCCGTACAAGATCTCTCGGGTGTAGCTATCCTCGTAAGAATTTGGTGAAGCATTTAGGCCCGGTATGGCGGTACTAGACTCCTTGTGCAACGAGCTCGAAGATTGTTGACGGAATAGTCTTCCCAACATGATGTTGTTGCAATAGGTTTAGGTGCGAGGTAAGGGAAAGCGGAATTAAGAACACAGAAAGGCTAACGATTGGGAGGGATTCTAAATCATCTGACAATAGTAAACACTGAGCAGAATGGAATAATGGGCGTTGCAGGACTCTGTTGGGCGTTGACAGGAAAGACAATACAATGTAGATAAGATAAAGGAACAGTTGTTGACACGGAGATGAGTTCGCGACGAACTCGAGCCAACCTAAAACGAGCAGGTGGGAGAATGGTGGTGCAATTTTGAGCCTAGCTGGAATTTCTAGCACAACTGGAGTTCCGAATGCAGAATCGGCACAGTAGCAAGTCCAGACTCTGTGGACATTGTGCAACTTTCTAGTGAAGACCCTGGACTCTTACATATATTTACCAGAGCATTACGTCTATTAATTACGAACGGCTGAAAAATTCAAACTCCTCTGAAACTTAATGGTTTCCTGGATGGGCTTGAATATACTTGAGTAGCCAACCAAGTGATACGGAGCAATCTCAAAGCTCAGAGTAAGCGGCTTCCAATGTGTTGACGAGAATGTCAGCATGCTTTTCTTCGAACACTAATGGAGGTCTCAATCTAATAGAGCTGTCACCACAACCTCCGATATTGATACCCTTATTTTTCAATCTACCTAGTAATTCGGCTCTCCCTTCGCCACTTATGCAGTCCCAAGCAATGAAGGTACCGAAGTTCTCACCTCTCAAGTTGTTGATAGGATACTTTTCCGACAACTTGCTTAATTTGGCGTACAAATAGTCACCGACTCTGGCGGTGGATTCGACCAAGCTATTCTTGGTAACCTCCGTGTAGATAGTTCTAGCGATCAATGCCTTGGATGGGTCTCCACACCAGGTGTTGAACTGTCTGTATGGTTGTTTTGGTTGCAAATCGGGGTTACTGAAGTAGAACCCTGCAGCTTGAAACTTCTTGGAAAATGTAACCATATCTGGTGGAGAAGGTAAATCAAAATGTTCATGAGCCCAGAATTTTCCTGAAGCTCCAACACCGGTTTGCACTTCATCCACAATCATCAAAACGTCGTTCTCCTTGGTGATTTGTCTTAATTGTTGGAAAAAATATGGACTGGCGTGATTATCACCCCCTTCCGATTGAACTGGCTCCACAATAATGGCTGCAACCTTACCATTGTAGCTCTTGATGATACTTTCGAACTCAGCCAAGCACCTATCCTCTTCCTGCTTGTTCTCGGCCGCAAATTCCTTCAATGGATACTTCAATGATGGGAATGGGGCTTTAGGCCAATCAAAAGCAGGGATATCCAATTTGTGAATCGCTTTGGATCTGGTGGTTGAAAGGGAACCAAACAACCTACCGTGGAAACCTCTATCAAACGATAATATCACCATATCAGAGGATCCAGGAAGCTTATTGTCCATCACCGACTCCAATTCTTCGGCAGTGAAATCACTGGCACCTCTTTTCTTTGTGTGTTGATACATGAAAGCTGCCTTGTAGGCGGTTTCGTTAGCATCAGAACCAGCCAACGCAGTCCACACTCTATCCATGCCTTTTGGAGCAGCAGCCAAAATACCCTCCCTCAAAATTTTGGAGTAATCTGTGGATGGGAAACATGCCAATGCTGGTCTGTTGATCAATGCATTGGTCATTTCGTCACTCTTTGCCACTTTAATCAATTCTGGGTTGTTGTATCCCAATGGAATTGAAGAGATTTGAGCATACACATCAAGCAATTGGTTTCCGTCAGCATCAGAAATGTAGTTTCCGATAGAATTATAATAGTCTGTCACGAAGTACGTTGCTCTGTTATCAAAAACCTTCCCCAAATTATCGTTGAGCTGTTGACTCACGGGACCAGGAATCGATGAGGTCTTGAGAACGGGGCCAGAGGGCTCACCAGGAAAGTATGAAGCACACGTTGAGGATTGTCTTATTGCCACCCTGAGAAGGGGCCGTAAGTTCTGAGATGATCTGAGCATTGACACGGTTGCAAGTACTACAATGGGTAGGAAAACAAATTTGCTCTACTGGGAAGATGCTGCAATTTATATCGACAAATTTACTGATTTGGATAGCGATTGCGAAGGGGATCGGTTTCCGGGGTAGCGAAAACGCATAATGGCTGCGAATGATAATACAGAAGAAGAGAACTAGGCCGCTTAAGTGAGTTTGCCTTAGTCTTGGTTGGCGGGAAGCTGACACCGGCAAGCTGTAGAACTTGGTGGTCGGGTGTAGTATTATATTAATTAGGCGGATGTTTTGCGAAATGCACGGATTTGAGATGATTTAAAGACTTCAGGTGGGAACCCATTTCCGTGAAAATAAATCCCAGCCAAAGTATGGAAGATATCACCTCTCGTAAGGGGCTTTGCCAGTTCTCGGGTAGTCGACAAGACACATAAAGCAACTTATACTTCTCTTGTAGCTCAGATCTCCCTTGTAGCTCAAGTTCAGCAGTATTGGACTAAAGCCCTCTATTCAAAAACCGCACCAAAAACATCTGCTGGATTGTTTCTAACCATGGAAGCATCGAAACTATCACACGAACTTGAAATCAGTGTTCCTTTCGAAACAGCCGAACAGGCAACCATAGCCTGCAACACGCTATCCCCGGATCCCATATTGAAGAAAGAAGAACTTACGGTGAACTACACAACTAACGATTCCAACTTAATATGCTCATTTAAAGGTGTGAGCGATCGAGTAATAAGAGTGGCAATTAGCAATGTTTTAGACAACCTCAAGACCATAGTCGAGTGTATTGACGAATTTGAAGGGAAGCAGGATCAATTATTCAACTAGTTACCGGAACCGGCTTCGATTTGGTCATAGATAGCTATTATAGAAGATATACGATGAGATGAGCAACTCCCTTGTGTACAAGGCGTAGAAGGGCGAGAAAAAAACAGGGAAAGTCACCTAAGCCTGGCCCTATGAGGGGTCCTTAACATGGTCATGGAGTTATAGCCTGGTTTCATTATAGTAGAGTATGGCAGCTATGTATAGAACTCATCGAAACATTATAAGGATGCGCATCTACTGAAAAATTTCCAGCAGCCATGTTCAAGTCTTCAAGATTAGTTCTTCGAAGAGGCCTATTCAATGGTAATAAGCTAGCCAAATTCAATGAACAAGATAGTTCGTTCACTCATGAATATTCCATAAGGCCCGACACTTTTGCTTTCAAGGTATCTGGTAAACAAGAAATACATAACAGATTATCACCATTCCAACAACTGAAGTCCTCGAGGTTTAATATTTTGGATTTCATCTACAGAAACTCCACTAACTACCCTTTTGCCGAGAAAACCCCACAGGAGGTATTCAACTCTTACCCACCCACCAGTTCCAAGAAGCTTGCTAGAAACAACCATCGTCCCAAGAAGGTAAAAGTGCCAGTGGGTGATTTTATAGAAGACAGTTTATACAACCCCAACTACGGGTATTTTTCACTGGAAGTTGAGATCTTCAGATCAGAGAAGCCATTCGACTATAATAATATCGAAGATGTAGATGACTTCCTTGAAAATTGGAAAGAGGCATATTCCAAATACGATCAAGAGGAAGTGGAAATTAAGAGGAAAGAGCTAATCAAGCCGGACGAAAACAATTATGCCAACCCAAGCTCCAAGTTTGCATCCCGTTCTTTAAAAATGTACAACGAAGAGAAGCGTAATCTACAACCTGTGCAGAAGAACAAAAGATCCCTTCAGTTATGGCACACTCCCACAGAGTTGTTCCAACCTTACTATGGGGAAGCAATTGCCAGAAGCATTCTTCATAAATACAAAAGTGGCGACGAGTTCAAAGGCAAACACTTGGTGATTTACGAGATGGGAGGGGGCAATGGAACTTTGATGGTCAATATATTAAACTACATCCGAGTGAACGAACCTAAAATTTATGAATCTGTTCAATACAAAATTATTGAAATACTGAGTCAATTGGCACTCAAACAATATAACCAGGCTCTCAGCTCTAAGCTATTGGCCAATAAGCTAGATGCTTCAAAATGTGAAATCATCAACAGATCAATCTTTGATTGGACCGAGACAGTCGAAGAGCCAGTATTCTTCATAGCTTTAGAGGTGTTCGACAATTTTGCCCACGACTTGATAAGATACGACAATGAAACAGGCGAGCCGTACCAAGGAAATGTTCTAATTGATGATAAGGGTGACTTCTACGAATTTTTCACCCCAGAGTTGAACTACTATAGTGAAAGTTTTCTACAATTGAGAGAAAACGGAGAACATCGTCTTCTCAAAAAGAAGGGAAGTCTAAAGTCCCGATTCAACGGGATCAGGAGCACCATACCGTTCATCAACAAAGACAATATTCACCCTCTCCATCACTCAAGAAGGAAGTTGTTGTGGCATAACTCGCTTCTTCCTTTCAAAGACAACATGTCTCCCGGAGAGTTCATTCCTACAAGGCTTCTTCAGTTTTTCCATGTATTAAAGCACAGATTCCCGAATCATAGACTCGTGTCTTCCGATTTCAATTACTTGCCAAGTACAATTGAAGGCTATTACAATGGTCCCGTTGTACAAACTGTATTGAAGGATCGAATGATTGACATCTCTACCTATATGTGCCATCAAGGTTACTTTGACATAATGTTTGCTACGGACTTCAATTTGGTCCAAGACATATATAAGCAAGTGGTAGGAAAGACAGCTCAGGTGGAGCTGCACAAGCAGTTCTTACAAAAGTGGTCTGATTTGAAGGCCACTACCACCAAGCGTGGCGAAAACCCTATGCTAGATTTTTACACCAATGTCAGCTTTATGACAAGTTGAAACCACAGCCTTTTACATAGCAGATTTCATACACATGTACATAGTAAATTTCTAACATATATTACCCATAAACCCTATACCTTGACGCCTAACACTCCCCTCTGTGTTAATCTTTTTAAAAAAATACGAATGCCATTAGCTTCTCAGCACCACCTTTGGCAGCATCCACCATAAATGAACTTGCAAGCCTGAAGTTAGATAAGAAGTTTGACAAATATTTAGAGCTTCCATCAAATATGTTCTCAAATTCAAATACGAGATTTGAAAGCCCAGAGAGTAAAGGATGCTCAACTTTGATATCTCTTGCCAATTGCCTGGGTTCACCTGCTTCCTTGATACCGTTGAACTCAGCAGACATGTATAGAGTGAATATTTTTGCAAGTCCAGTAGCAATACCCACACCTAATGATACACCCACCGTGAACGAGGCAATTAGATACAAATTTGAGTTGTTAGTAGAGGTAGTTTCCTCCGTACAACACCTTTGTGATTGACTAGTCAATCGCCTGAAAATCAATAGAATTGCATTGAAGCATGAAAGACGCTTCATATCGATGTTTAGTGGGTTAACTTGATGACAATCCACGAGTAATTCAGATTTGAATTGTTTCTCCAATTGCCTATAGTCCGGTCTCTTCGTGGGGATCAAACTGGAGTAAACCGAATTAGACCTTTCTCTTACAAAGCTGCTCTCGAACTTGCTTCTGGTTTCCTTCGACAATGTCGTGCAGTATAATGAACTATCCATTTCATACTCAATGAAATCTTTGAACTTGTTCATCAATTTGGCCTGGCTTAGAGAAGAGGTTTTCCATATTTGATAGGGCCGTAAGTCACTGATAATTTCAAACAAGTTAATGAAATAGTTCACTGTCATCATGTTGATTACAGTCAATTTCGGTAACGAATCATCCTCGTAGTCTTCATCGAGGCCTCTGGATTCTTCAATTCCACCATGAATATCTTTGAACACATTGTTCAAAAAGTCAACAAACACAAAAGACCCGTCGTTAACGATGAAGATCAAATTAGAGTTCTTTATTATTTCCTGGTCAGAACGGTTATTTGTGGCCTGTTTTTCAAGGCTCAAGTGCACAAGGTTGATATTGCCTCCTAATTCATCCTTGATGGAGCTGATTAACTGGTTTGTCTCATCACGATAGCCTAAATCACAGGAGCTCAACAACGTCACCGTCATCTGCCTGGTGCTATCGAGCAACGGCCCGTCCATATATACCTTTGGCATGATAAACGTAGTATCTAAGCCAAGCTTATCGCCATGGATAAAACGATCCACATCTTCATCTTCTTCATCAGTCTCAAACACCATAGCATGCCCCCCTGAAGCCCGCGATACCACCACCATCGATTCCTGCTTCATGTCGTCTATGTCTTCATCAGTAGTAAGGGATAATAACGACGAGGGCCTGTCCATAGTCTGAAGGTTTTGAGGAACAAGCGGCGAATTACTCAAAGTACGGAACATCTTCAGATTCTGATTAAATGACTCATTGTTCAAACATTGCCAGGACTCTTCAATTATGCCCCAAGCTGGTCCAGACTCCGGGTTGTCTACGCCAGGGGTAAGGCCTTCACCTTCGTTTGCAGCCGGACTCGAGTTGTCAACGGGACTGGAAAACCGCGTCAATGCAGCCTCCGATGCAAGTGTTGGAGAGAGCTCCAAGTCCGGGTTCACCAACGCGTTGAGTATCGACAGGTGGGAATTCAATAGTTTTCTGTGGAGATACTTGGACTCCAAATTGGGATACACTGAAGCAGTGGCAGGACCAGGGCTGGGGGATTCTGGCGACCGCGGGGTTCTTTCGTTAGCGGAGATGTCTTGTAGCATTGGCTAGAATCGTATGTATGCTCGGAATTGACGTATGTTTGCCTGTTACTAATGGCCAACTAACAGACTAAACTGAACTGATCCTTATCAGTTGTTTCTCGCTATGATCAAACGCGGCTGGTGCGGGCACGCCGTGAACTCCACTTGGCTGCAAATGAATTTGAAGTAGAGGCCAGGGATGGTAGGGGCTGGAAGTGTGTGGGTAGGTTGCAATGGAAGTCCGGAGTAGGTGCAGGGAAGTGTATGCGAGGTCTCGGGCTGTGCGAGTAATTTTTCTGGGGGTTTCTGTGTTTTCTCTCGAGGTTTCTGTGCCTTTGGAGCCTCTGGAACCGGCACCAGCAGGTAAAACGTAGTAAAATCTCAATATTTTGCCGAGAGACTCTGACTATAGTTTCAACAAGAAAAGGTCTGCTGCAGCAGCTGCTGCTGGGGAGTTAGTCACTAGATCTTTGTACCACGAGGTTTTCGATTTTACCGTGGGTTTCTCAAAGACGAATTCCCACTCATCTCGAAGTTCGCACAGAGGAAATTTCATCACCATCGATGTCTTCAGAGCCTTCAGTAGAAACCACAGGACCAAGCACAAGCAGTGGTACCACTCCGCCAGGGACTTCCACCGAGTCTTTGACACAGGGAAAGAAGAAAAAGCCATCCAGACCCCGTAAGAATAAGTCGAAAACTGCTGAGGCTGGTGATAGACCCATACACACCAAAGCTGGAAAAGTAGAACCAAAAGGCCCCACCAAGGCCGGGAATCTGGAAACTAAAGGCCCCAAGACTCGGGGAAACAAAAAGACCAAAAAGCCCCACAAGGCCGTGGAAGTGGATGTTTCAAGAGACTACAAGTACCTCCAAATCAAAAAGCTCATTCGTAAGTTCAAGCCAGTCACCATCAATGGACTTCCGATCCGAAACCTAGCTCAACAGATAGAAGAACCAGATGAGGCAAAGGCATTAGATGCATATCTTCATAAGTTCATCAAGAACCAGCGGGACCAGGCCATATATCTTTCCTTCATGATCTATCCGTCAGATCCTGACTTTCCCTTTGATTTGGAATGTTTAAAAATAAGCTTATGTGTTCCTCCAGAGTACCCGTACAAGCCGGCTCTTCCATCCATTTACGTGCTAAACGATGAAATACCCCGTGGGTTTGCTGCCAATATCGAGCTTGGCTTCAAGCAAATCGCCTCTTTAGCTGCTGGTAAACCAGTTGTTGCAGATGATTCCAATGCAGATATCACTTTAGTTGACGGCAAAGGGCTTCTTTCTCAAATATTGACGCTTGATCGGTTTCTAGAGGATTTTCTAAAGCAAGAGAAGAGGAAAACCATCAAGTTTGTTAAGGGCAAACCCTCCAAGGCCTCTAAACAGTCAACATCAACTGCATCAACATCAACTGCATCACCGAAATCTGTATCACCAATACCCAAGCAAATCGTACATCCCAGGGTCGTAGACGAAGATAAGAGACAACAGCTTCTTAAACTGCTTACGCAAAAGTTAAAGGCTGACATCAAGCTATTCAACCGGTCGAAAATGTACACCAAGTATAAGGTAATAGTTCCCGTGAATGTAGTTGAAGGGTTGCCAGCTACGTGGATAAATATGGGCAAGATCGAGATTCTCCTAACCATCCCTCTAGAGAGCCCTAGTCAAGATTGCACCATTGAAATCCCCAAACGATTCCTGGAACTGACGGGCAATAACGTTGAGTTCGAGACAAATTTGGTACAGAATTTTGAACAGTACTTGCGAGATCGAACCCAAGACAGTAGCACCACCACGGACAACGAAAACTCCAACGGGCTTCTTCTGAGCCTCAATTATCTCGCTAACCACTTGAGCACTCTTTGTATGGACCCAACTGAGTTCAATAACTACAATCAGCTTCTCAAACAGTACCAGCAAGGTATAGCACTGGCCTAGAATAGACACATACATAGTTGCATTACTTAAAGTCATTTACTGAACGGCCCTATTACGGCCCTCGTCTTACAGTCCTATGCTGTCACCATACTTAACTAGCTCTACGCCGTTCTCCAGTGCCAATTTACGAGGTCGTTCGCAGCTCGCTTTACTGAAAAGAAAAATCTGAATCGTCATCAGGATGGAGGTAATACAAGAAGATGCAGAACAGATCAGCTTCCAATATGCTAACGACTGTGATCTAGAAATACACTGCTCTCCGTTCGGATTGTCGGGTTTATACATCAAAGTAAAAGGCACCAACATAATGGGAGTGGGCAGCACAATGGGGCTTATCACCGGGTCCACCAAAGGGCTCATTCACTACAACGATTCCCAGGATTTGATGGACCAAAAGTACAAGTTATACATAGTGGTAGAGGACGACGGAATGTTACGTATAGACTTCACCAAGATCTCTCCCTTGACTCAGGGTTCAGAAGAGTCGTCTAGCCGGCCAGGGGCCGTTAGAGTGCTCTCGAAAATCGACGAAGATTCCACTCCCTCCGGCAGGTCACCGGCGTCCATCAGTACCGGTGGCGACAACTCGCTGTACCTGTCGTCAGCCAAGTCTCCCAACATTCCTCTTGACAAAATCGACACTGGAAACATCCCCGAAGGGCCAACTGATCTCGAGGACGACGCAGTGCCTTCGTTAATATTCCGAGGAAAGTGCCCCGATGGAAGGCCCAATCACATCCACCCGTTCATCGGGATTTTCTCGTTCGAAAGAGAGGACTGATGCTCCAGAACACCGGTACTTCTGTGGGTGGGTGGCCTATAGTAAATATACAATAGCACATGTATAACCTTGACTGTGACAACGGACTGAAACATTGATGTAGGCACGCTGGCTCGGCCTGAAACCTTGCACGGGCCTCGGCCGCGCCTGGAACGAGCCTAGTCCCCCGCCTACGACGTCGCGGGCCCGCGGTGGCACGTCCCAGGACCTAGGGCGGACCTGGCCCCTTGCCGTGCGCGCATTATCATATGAAAGTTCATCCTCGGATGATTCCCCAGCTTTGTGATTATTAACCGCATCACTGACAAAACCTGTGGGGATCGGTGCTTGATATAAATATCAGTGGATAACCGACGTGAAATTTTTTTCTCTGTACTCTTTAGTAATAGATAAACATCATGGAAAGATTAAACCAATTATCCGGACAATTAAGCCCCAACTCCAAGCAATCCTTGCTCCAAAAGAACCCCGATGATGTGGTGGTGGTAGCTGCTTACCGTACTGCGTTGACCAAAGGTGGTAAAGGAAGTTTCAAAGACGTGGGGTCCGATTTTATTTTCCACGGACTCTTGAAAGCCTTCATCGAAAAAACCGGTGTCGACGTCAACTTGATTGAAGACGTTGCTGTTGGTAACGTATTAAACGGAGGTGCTGGTTCCACCGAACACAGAGCTGCTGCTTTGGCTGCTGGTATTCCAAATAAGGCTGCTTTTATTGGCCTCAACAGACAGTGTTCTTCTGGTTTAATGGCCATTTCTGAAATCGCCAACAAGATTAAGTGTGGAGAAATCGACTGCGGTATTGGTGCTGGTGTTGAAAGTATGAGTGCCAATTATGGTCCACGAGCGGTTGCTAAGATTGACCACCATTTGCAAGAAAATGAAGAAGTGGCCAAGTGTTTGATTCCTATGGGTATCACCTCTGAAAATGTGGCTGCTCAATTCAAGGTTTCTAGACAAGATCAAGATGCTTTTGCTGCTGAATCCTACAACAAGGCCGAACATGCCGTTGCCTCGGGTGCTTTCAAGGATGAAATTTTGCCAATAGAATCCTTCATTGCCGAAGAAGACGATGATGACAACGTTACCTACAAGTCCCTTGTGGTTGACACCGATGAAGGTCCAAGAAAGGGTGTTACTGCTGCTTCTTTGGGTAAGTTGAAGCCAGCTTTCAGCGAAAGCGGTACTACCCACGCCGGTAACGCTTCCCAAGTGTCCGACGGTGCTGCTGTTGTGTTGTTGATGAGAAGATCTTTGGCTGAAGCTAAGGGTTACCCAATTCAAGCCAAATACGTTTTGTGCTCTGCTGTGGGATGTCCTCCAGAAATTATGGGAATTGGTCCAGCTGTTGCCATTCCAGAAGCTTTGAAAAAGGCTGGTTTGACTGTCAATGACATTGATGTGTTTGAAATCAACGAGGCCTTTGCTTCTCAATGTTTGTACTCCATCAGATCTTGTAATATTCCAAAAGAAAAGGTGAACCTCAATGGTGGTGCCATTGCAATTGGTCACCCATTGGGTTCTACTGGTGCTAGACAATACGCCACTATCTTGAGATTGTTGAAGCCAGGTCAGTTCGGTTTGACCTCTATGTGTATTGGTACTGGTATGGGTGCTGCTTCCATTCTTATCAAGGAATAAGAGTGTTTTAGTTTTTATCATAGTTTACATAAATCAAAATGAATGAAGTCGAGAAATGTCAATAGTATTTTACAAATATAACGTACACAGCTTACTTAAAGTAGACATTACTACCCTTTCTTGGTGGGAAGCTTTTCTCTTCGATGGCTGGAGATGCTGCTTTCATTTTGCTAATATGTTGGTGTGCTCCGTGAGGGAAGTATACAACGTTAATGGGCGGTAAATAGTAGACATTGGAGATGGGGAAGTACTTGTATCTACTGCCGTCTTTTCCAATGCTATCCAAATTGAGAGATGAGGGTTTGGCATTGTATATCACCGGTGGAATAGATTTGCCTTGATTTGTTGAGGGAACTGGGGCTGACAAGGGTGTGTCGGTCTCTTGTCTTTTGGTAGCGTCATTCAACCGGTCACTATCGTTCTCGTCGTTATTGACTGCATCACCATCAGGTTCTTCATCTTCGTTTTCTTCATCATCAAGGTCGTTCGCACCCAGCTCTTCGAGGTCTTTAGAATTTGACTCACCAGTATCAGGGTCAAGCTTGAGGAAATCTAGAGGTTCCCCAGTGTCCACTTTAGTGGCAGCGACATACGACAGCTTCAACAGTTGCAACCTACCTTTTACCAATAAATCCTTTCTTTCAGCGTAGAAAGATGGATTTCTACCTCTCACAATCATGGGTTCACTCTCCAATTCAAACAAATTGATCTCATTCCGGCTGTTGTCGGGATTTGCTACTGAGAAGTCCTCGTCAATATAATCATCGTAGTACAAATCGGCCACAATAGCACTCAACTTGATACGCAAATAGTAGTAGTTCTGGAAAAGGAAGTTCCCGTTGTTGGTGGTAGCATTCTTGAACTGTAACTTCTTAATGGCATAAAAAAGGTCAATGTTCCCGTCGGCAATGTTGGCATTGTTCAAAGTGATGATTTGCTGGCTGGAACCTATAGGCACAGGGACTATATGATCGTTACTGTTGGACATGAGAGTCGTGTCTTCTTTACGATCCTTGGAGTCATCGTTGATAACCAACAGAACCGGCTGTCCGGCAGATGCAGTTGACACAGCAGTGATCTCGATCTTGAACCACTTGACTACTCTGGTAATGTTGTATCCGTATTCACTCGTTTGCAATTTCAAGATCTTGGAGTCTCCTTCACTATAGTTCTTGAAGCCCAACAACTTCAAGTTTAATGAAACCTGGATAAAGTTTCTTCTGTAGCATGAGATCACTTTGGGGTCAGCTCTAACAGTCTTGTTCTTTAATCTAGTAGACTCGTTTCTACCCTCGAATAGCCCGAATATGTACTTGCTATTGTCGTAGTCATTGGTCAAGGCCCTACCATTTAAGAATCCTTTAAAGTCTACCAGGATCTCATTACCCTTTTGGTCAAGTAGCTTGTAGTCTTGGTTCAATTTCTTGGACCGAAGATCAAGCAACTTGATCAACTTATCGGTAGAGTAGTCAATTACTATTCCTGAAGTGTTGGGCACATCGTTTTCCCGCTTCCGGCGATACTTTCTCTTCTTTTTTTTGTCGCCTGATGATCCACCACCTTCAGCTCCAACTGGAGGTACATCTCCATTTTCTCCAACTGCCTGGGGCCCAGCCCCTTCATACTCCATAAACGTCGGCATCTGGCTTTGAAACCCATCGATCTGGTCGTGTTGAATTACGTGCTGAGGGTAGCTCAAACCATACTTTTGATCTCCAAACACTCGTGTGTCGACATCGTTTTGCCCAGGAGCCACGAGCCAGCTCAGGTCAAGCTGCTTAGCATACTGGGCCGAGTGCGAAGGTGCAGCTCCGAACAATTGGGAACTAAGGATGTGATAGGGGTGGTGATACAGCAGTGATAGTGATGCCTCCGGAGGAATATAGCTACTATAGTGCCCCACATGATGGGCTTCAAGGTGTGGTTCGAAAGGCTCGGACACAGCCGCTTGTTGAAGAGCACTGGGGACTCCCGGAGTGAGGCCTGGTGTATTGGAGGTGGGATGGGAATTGTCTCCGAAGTCGTTGGGAAGTTTCCATGTGATGAAGTCATTGTTACTCAAAAAATTTGCAAAGTTGGACTGGGAATTGTTGTTCGACTGCTGAAGATATGATACATCATCGGACTCCGGTTTGGTAGTCATCATGGCCTGAGGCAGAGGTCGAGTGTTGGATCTGCCATGACTAGGATTATTGGTGTGGCCAGGAGTGGAGTCCCGACTGGGAATCTGAGACGAACGATGGTTTTCCTGGTGCCCGTGCTCGTTGGGACTTCTTCCTAGAATCTGGTTCAGTATGTCCGGGAGAAACAACGACGCAAGGTCCTCGTATCCCGACTTGCCCGAGTTCATTTGAGCAGTGTCACCGAGATATAAGCTTGATGGTTGTTGAAGTTTTCTCCAGGTGCGCTGCCCCGCGGTGGGCAGAGCACGTCTTCCAGGCACATCGACCTACGGTGCCGTGGGGTTTGTGCGACAGTCATAGTGCGTGGGGTCAAAGTCAACGATGAAGATTGAGGCCTTTGAAGTGGAACGGTTTATGGACAAATATGAGGTGGGTATAGAGTACAATTTGGGTGAGACGTGTGTTGAATCCGTGAGCTTGGACGACGTTTTTGAAATGGCTGGTGAAGGTGAAAAATTGGCTTTTTTGAGCCAGTTGGCTGCCCAAAAGCTTACTTACGGGCACATCCACGGGTCAGAGGAGCTTAGGAATCAGGTGGCCGAAGTGTACAACTCTCGTAGTTCGGGAGAGTTTGGTGGGTTGACTGCTGAGCATGTGGTGGTGACGAACGGGGCAATTGGCGCTAATTTCCTAACGTTCATGTCATTACTTGGCCCATCAGATACGGTGATTGCAGTTGATCCTTCGTACCAGCAGTTGACCAGTGTTCCAGGGATGTTTGCGGGAGGAAACCTCGTCAAGTTTGAGCTACTTTTTGAGGACGACTTCCAGCCTAATTTAGAAGCTTTGCAGAATTTGATTGCAAGCCATCAACCGAAATTGCTCGTGTTGAATAATCCTCATAATCCCACAGGAGCTGTGTGGGATGACGCTACAATGAAGAGGGTACTTAGCATTTGTGAACAGCTGGGGGTGTATGTGCTTTGCGATGAAGTTTATGCTCCCTTGTTCCACTCGATGGAGGAGAGTACCCAACTGCCACGATCTGTGGTTAGCTACGGGTATGAAAGGACCATATCTACGGGGTCTATGTCGAAAGCCTTTTCTATGGCTGGGGTACGTGTTGGCTGGATAGTCACCCGAGATCCTGAGATTTTGGAAGACTTGAATAACAAGAGAGACTACAACACCATTTCGATTTCTTCACTTGACGATATGACAGCAACTTTGGCAATGAAGGTGTATCAAAAGATTTTGGAAAGGAACTACTCCATCTGTCTTGAAAACTTGAGGAAACTTGATACGTTTGTCAGTGAGAGTGGAGGCTTGATAAGCTGGGTGCGGCCAAAAGGCGGATCTACCTGCTTTTTAAAGATCAATGTAGATGGGATAGATACTATGGAGATGTGTTCGGAGATAGCTGTTCATCAAAGAACATTGGTTGTTCCAGGCGAAGTGTTTGGTGGTAGAAAAGGGTACTGCCGTGTAGGCTTTGGAAATAATAGTGTTGATTTAGAGGGCGGCTTGAGAGTCTTGCGTGAGTATCTCAAGGCCAAGGGGTGTTGGAAGTAGTGGTTCTCTCCAGGGAAAATGCTGTTCAAAAGCCATTTAAAGTTTTTAGAGGTGGCTTAATAAATTACAAGTTCTGTGATAATTCTATTAATTTAGAGTTCATTCTGCTGTCAAGTATCTAGGAATTTTGTAGTACAGAGATAGAGTTTCTTCTTTAGGTGAGCCGTCAGTGATAGAGTTTGTCCCTGTAATGCATGCAATCGACTTCTCTTTCAATGATCTAGCCCAAGAAAATAACCATTATGCTTTTTAATTTGTGCAGAAGCAAACCAGATTTCAGCGAACGGCCCCTATCTCCAGCAGCTGTGCTATCGAACAAATGCCCTGCTTATAGAACCAGCCACACAGAATGCCTTGTTTTCCTCTTTATGTCGTATCCCAACCACCTACAGGGTTCCGCCGATATTTTTAACTTCGGACACTGAAACAAAAACCTAAAATGCATGCGTGCAGCTCAAGCCTACGCATGAAAAAGTCAACCAGGTTAAAGCTACAATTCAGGAACACTTCGTAAATATGCGTGGGGGTTCGGGCAAATAAATAAGAGCCTATGCTTCGGTTGCACTTCTACGTAACATGCTTTTATCTATTCGAAGTTAAATGTTCATTGACATAAAGGATAAAAATAGAACTTTGTCCTGAACGGCGGTTTGTTGTCTATGCAGATCAAAATCTTTTTTTAGTTTATTTACCTAAGACAACCGTAAAAAAAGGACTTTGTTAAATAATACCTTGATCCCCCATCAACGTTTGAGTCATAGTTAATCTGTTCAATCGTTAGGTTTTTCCTGGTGCAAATTAACTAGTCTGTTGTTCATCGCGAGACGAAAAACCTCCAATTTTTTCTCACTTAACACATTCAAGAAACTTGAAAAAAGTTTGTAGATAAAATACTCCTGCTGTTGGTAGCGTATTGAAGGTTCTTCTATCTCGGCAACTTAAGTAACGCAGCCAGCGAATTTGTGAATACTACTGTTCCTTATAGCATTCCAGTGTCTTACTACCCCAATATGTCGGACCTCTCGTACTCAGGAAGATCGGTTAACAAGGTGTTCAATCAAGATTTCATCATCGATCAACGATTCAAAATAGTGAAGGAACTCGGCCATGGTGCATACGGAATAGTGTGTTCAGCCAAATATGACGACGGATCAGGAGAAGACAGCGAAGGCAGCTTTGTGGCCATCAAGAAAATCACCAATATCTTCAGCAAGAAGATCTTATGTAAAAGATCATTGAGAGAATTAAAGCTTCTACAGTTTTTCAGAGGTCACAAGAACATCACCTGTCTTTATGATTTGGACATAATCCCCAACCCGTTAACGGGGGAGTTCAACGAGGTATATCTTTACGAGGAATTAATGGAGTGTGACATGCATCAAATCATCAGGTCCGGCCAATCATTAACTGACCAGCATTACCAATCGTTTATTTACCAGGTGTTATGCGGATTAAAATACATCCACTCTGCTGATGTTTTGCACAGAGATTTGAAGCCGGGGAACTTATTGGTTAATGCTGATTGTGAGTTGAAGATTTGTGATTTTGGTTTGGCCAGAGGGTTTTCCGAAGACCCGGAGCAGAATGCTGGGTTTATGACGGAGTATGTAGCCACGAGGTGGTACAGAGCCCCAGAGATCATGTTGAGCTTCACCAACTATACCAAATCCATAGATATCTGGTCAGTGGGATGCATTTTAGCTGAGCTTTTGGGTGGAAAGCCACTTTTCAGAGGTAAGGACTATGTTGACCAATTGAATCAAATTTTGTTAATCCTAGGCACTCCCAAGGAACTGACGTTGACAAAAATCGGCTCAATTAGAGCTCAGAATTATGTACGGTCTTTACCATACACTCGTAAAGTTGAGTATTCAGAGATATTTCCTACGGCCAATCCCCTTGCTTTGGATTTGTTGGAACACATGTTGACGCTAGACCCTTACGAACGTATAACTGTGGATGAAGCATTGAAGCACCCATATTTCCAAGTTTGGCACGACCCACAGGATGAACCAGAATGCCAGATCAAGTTTGACTTCAAAAGTTTTGAAACTATTGATGATATTCCTACTATGAAGCAGATAATCATTGATGAAGTTCGCTCATTCAGAGAGTTCGTGAGGAAACCTATCCAAGAGCAGCAACAAATACAATTGCAGATGCAGATGCAAAAGAGGTATGAAGAGCAGTTGAAGCAACAACAGCAACTGCAACGACAACAGCAAATGGGGTCTATTGACTTATCGACCCCAACCATGCCAAATCCATCACATTCGCATAATGTCAATGCTGAAGTTGACACCAACTCACTCGATGCCCAAAATCTTCAGTACTACGAATCAATTCCAAAACCTCAAGAGTTGGATGACTTTACATTCTCTCGGGACGATGAAAATCTTGATAACCTAAGTGAGCTCAACAATAATGAAGACTTGTTCAGACTTGAGGAAGAACTTGGATTTGGAATGGATGGGAACGTATTCAATAGTATGTAGATGCATAGCTGATGAACGTTAATTGACTGGACCTGTACGATTAAACTGGGAGATACCTACGAATTTTTCTTGTGAGTTGCTTTATTGGTTAAACAGCTTTCAATAAGGAAGAGAAGGGGGGGCTCCTATTGTTCTTGAAATGCAAATCTTCGAATCTAATTATAGGCTTGCCCCCTTTCTTTCCACAAACATACACAAACATACACAAACATACGTTCATGGTTATAGAGATTCCGTGCAAGTAGCTTGTGCATTGAGCTTGTATACTGCCTTCTCGAAAAGTAACATGCAAGCCGATGAATAATTGCATGCTGATAAATATTCTATTTATATATACTTTTACAACAACAAAAATTTGGCTTTCTCCGGTAAAATTATTGGTCCTGAATACTCGAAATTTGGTACTGGACAATGTCTCCATTCCTACCAAAAGACCAAAAATGTCTACCCTCTACAAACACCCCGGAAACCTGTCCATTGCTATACCAGTAGCTCAATTCCACAGAGGATACGGGTATTTCAATACAAGGAGCCAATTTATCGTCAACTATTGGGTGGATAATAGTTGAGAATATGGAGAACTTAGATTCGTCTGATGTTCCTGCCAATACGGTGTAATGCTTTTTGAAGCGGATATCGTAGAGTGAGCCGTAGAGTCCAACTATACCTTTTATTTGATCATACATCATTTCTTCGAGATTAAGTTGAGACGAAAGGTGGGATGGGACAGACTGAATGTTCTCCGCTTGTGTCAAAATACTATTCATGTTATTGAGGCTCCCACTTGTAGGTGAACTTAAGCTAGACAACGGTAACCCCAAAGGATTTTCAGTTTTGCTAGATTTAACCTTAGTATTTCGTTTTTGGGCAGCCTGAGCCACAAACAGCAGAGTATGTGGAAGGTGGGTTGAGCCGTTCATCTTCTTGGGTTTATTGTTCTGAAGGGGACGCTTGACCTTTGGTAGGGCTTTGTAATCAAACTCCCAGAATACCACCTTGGCGTCATTTCCCACACTTAAAAGTCTATAAAGGGAACTGCTTGGTTTAGTGTCTTCAAGTTCCGACTCAAAAATCTGCTCCTCTCTGATAAACTGAATTTGAGTCACAGTGTTAGCATGGCCCCTTAATCTACAGTTTAGCCGAATATTCTTGACAGCAGGAGGACAGAAATTCGAGTCTTCGTGAACATTAGTAGAGCTTGCCTCAAAAGACGTCGATGGAGAAGTTAGTGAAGGAGACAAAAACATACTGAAACTGTTTGAGGGGTTGTTTTCTGAAGTGCTATTGACGGTTGTACTTCTTGATCTCCTGCCACTCGTTCCATGTCCAGCTGTATTTCCCTTGTGAACGATCGAGTTAACATTATAGTAGCCTATCCTGAACAATTCAATCAAATCACCACTTCCTGCAATAGCCAAGAACTTGAAGTCGGGAGAAAATTTAATGTCCCGGATACCGTAGTGGAAGTAGTTAGAGATAACGTCCTGTACCACCGACTTCGAATTACTTTTGGTGCCATAATTCTGGTTCGAGGTGGAAGTCAACGAGAGCAACCTTACAAGTCCATCGTCAGCCCCAATTGCTAGAAGCATGGGATTTAAATGCGACGGTCCCGACAGTGAATTTCCAGCTGAAATTGTAGAAGTAACACTGGTCATGGGCTTGTGGCTCAATTTAATGTGGCCAATTACTTCGGCATTATCATACTTGGGATTGAAAGGGCTTAGATCAAATTTTTTGAAGTAAGTAACAAATTGGTCTTCGTCAATGACGGTTTTGGTGTACTTGTAAGGAATAGAATTGGAAAAGGGATTTACAAAGAACACCTCTCCACATGATGTACCTGCCACGATAACATAATGGTAGAGATCATGATAAATTATGTCTAAACATGTGATGGGTGTGTTTGTCAAATTAGAAGACATCTTAATGGTCGAAGTCATTACGTTGGAAACCTTCAGAGCAGTTAAAAGCATCTTGTAAGTCAATTTCTTCAAATTGATGACCAAAATCTCTCCTGAATTCAATCCCAACACCAACAACGGTGTCTGATTGAAGTTAAATACTTTCATACAGGTTACAATAAAGTCATTTCTCAAGTCGAACTGTAATAATGGCGACTCAATAACTCTTTTGTATTGTTTTTGTTCTGGAGCTTCATGGTTCTCAAGTAATGTACTGTAAGGTTTGTTAGTTGTTATCAGCCTTGTGTGTAAGAAACCATAGTCTTGATCCAAGGCCATAACACTGATAACATTGACGTTGGCCGAGATCAAGAGCTTACTAGTATTAACCGAATTTATCTCTTTATTGTATAACAGCTCGTCAAAGTCGATCAACTTATGAAACACTGGGGACTTGTTAGAGAACTCGGGAACCAAATCAGTGAAAGAATCGAAGACACTTGATAACGACTGGACGTCAGACGTTTCCTGGTGAGGAGTGGCTATTTTTAAGAGCTTGTTGAAGTTGGAGGTCAACTTAGCAAAAGGATTTTTGGAATTGCTTCCACCCAAGCGATTGGAATCGTCAAAAGGATTCGTATAGCGAGGATTGTTGTTCAACTCGAGGATGTCGCTTAGACAGCCGGGGTTTAAATGCACAAGGTGAAACGGGTCTGGCATCATGGACCCTACGTTGGCACCTATTTGCATCCCACCATCAATTGTACTGTTACTGATCTTGGTGTCGATGACCTTGTTGAACAAGTTGGTGATATGGAACGGCAACGACACATATGTATTGGATTCAAAGAGCCCTGGGCCTGGGTTGAGCACCGGCCTGGAAACGTTGAGATAACTTGGAGTTAAACAAGCCACTTGTATAGAATTGGAGCTCGAAAGCGGCCACGAAAAAGACTTGGGAATGGATTCATCGTTGAAGTCGTGGGCAAAATGTATATTTTGTTGAAGCTCTTTGACTCCGGGCGACACTGACGATAGAAACAGGGCAATAGGAGGAAGATCCTCCGCTTCAACAGCCGTCAGGGTCATGGGGAAACGATAAAATCAATAAGTCAGCACCAAAAAAACACCCAGGTGCAAACGAGATGAAGGACAGTTGTAGGAGAGCTCACAAGACTTTTCACCGTAGGTTGCGGCTGTTGCAAGGTATCAGAAGTGAAATATGGAGATGGTGAAATACTACGGAGGTCGTGGGGAAACGCGGGAAGAATGTCGCTCGAAAAGGGGAACATGGAGTCGGTGGTGGCGGGAGACGTCGTGGCGCGCCACGGCGGTGGTGGAGGAACATCGACCTCGTCTCGGTCGCACACCTCACGGTGATGCCGGCGCCCCTCTCGGTGCTGCTCGCTCCTACGAGTTTGACGTCTGCACTGCGACATGCCTATCTGCGACTTAGCGACTCATCTCTAATTTCCTATTCTCTACACCTCCCTCTACAGCTCGTCCATGCAAGCACCTCCACCACAGACTCAATAGTACCACGTTCGTGGCCACTGCGCTAGAGGCACCGTCCTATGCCCTGCCAGCTGTTTCCCCAAGACTTTGTACTCCCTACGGTATTTATTACTGCAATTCCCCAGGCCCATCTCACATCGTTAGAAAACACCGAATTGCAGCACAGATTGCACCGGATTTCCCACAATTACCCAGCAATACCACGTCCCACGCCACCTCTACAGTGCCCTTACAGCACCCGTTCTCCACCACCAGCCCTCCTTCCACTCCACGCCACATTCCACCTCTTGTCGTACCGTCCTCACAGGTGCCAGAACACGGCGTGCGCGCACCACCGTCTCCAGTGTCGCAATGGCCCGGCAACAATCCTGAAATTTTTTCTCCCGCCCCTAGAAACGACACCTCTCATTCCCAGTTATTGAAACAGTCGCTGACATAAAACCCCGGTCCGGTGTTCCGTTGTTTCTACATACATCTTGGCAAGTGTGCACTAGCTTAACACGTCACCAGTCGATATTGTCCAAACCACCAGCCGATTGATTGATCCATTTAAGGAGACACCCGAAGTCAGTTTTTCGTCGACTCAAAAAACCGACATCGAAAAATAAACAAGTGTCGCACCCGGACACCCATAGTTAATTTCCACGACACATCCTAGCCTTGATGGACCCACAAGCTCGACACTTCTAACTACACATACACACAACATGGCAGTACCGCAATCTAAGAATAGCAACGGCAAGAGCCTGTCGGCGTCCAGTGCCAGGTTTCGCCAGAGGAAGATATCCGTCAAGCAGCCGTTGGCAATTTATCGTCTGAAGGATCTTCCTGCCCAGGATTTGGTCAATGAGCTCGAGCCCAGTCAAGTCCATCACTTGAGCTCGGCGGGGCAACAACGTGACATGCATTCCATCGAAACCGGTGTGGATAAAAACGAGGAGGACGAGGTCCATCTTCAGCAGGTTATAAATGCGGCACAACAAGCATTATTGAGCTCCAAAAGTGAAGACAAGAATAACGTCTACATCCCCACCCCTGATGCCTCCAGAATATGGCCCGATGCCCACAAGTATTATAATGACCATGACTTCAAGGAACCCGAAACATACATCAAGTATAGTGCCCAGGTGGAGGATGCCATTGGGGTTGATTACAATATGGATGAGGAGGATGAAGAGTTTGTAACCACCAAATTCAACTCTAAAGAAACCAAGATAACTGAGTTAGAGTTTGAAATGGTTGTGAGTAAATTCGAGAAGTTTATTGAAGAAAAACAGCCATATTTGTCTATGGATCCCTCAAAGGTATTACCATATAAGGAATTGAGCTCGTACATTATAGAGGAAGTCAAGTCGTCCAGCAAGGGTAATCCATATGTACAGATGGGTACTGATTTGAAGTACATTTCTTCCAACACTCTCAAGGAAAGATTATCTAAAGAGTTAAACTTTGAGCCGTTCGTCACCATGTTCGATAAGAATCCGACCAGTGAAGATAAAACGAACACTCCAAGGCCAATAACCAAACTCTTAAGTTTATTTGGAGAGACCATCTATAATCATTGGAAACAGCGGAAGATTGAAAGGCACGGTAAGTCTATTGTGCCCTCTTTAAAATTCGAAGATCCAAATGCCAATGAAAAGGATAATGATAATGACCCATATATATGTTTCAGAAGGAGAGAGTTCAGACAAGCTCGTAAGACAAGGAGGGCAGACACTATTGGAATTGAGAAGATCCGTTTGCTACAAAAGTCCTTACATAGAGCAAGGGATATCATGTTCAATGTCAGTCAACGTGAAATCCTAAAGTTGGAACATTTCAAACTGGAAGCGAAGGTTTTCAAATTGAGATGTGAGGCCAAGGCTGCTAAAAGAAAGGCTGGTCTCAGCGTTGATGATGACTACTTATTCTACCCCCATAAAAAGAAGAAGATTCATAGGATCAAACAAGAAGAAGAGGAAGAAAGAGGAAGAGAGAGAGAAAGAGAGCTCGCTAAGATCAAGCGCGAGAAGAAGTACGGCAGGGATCCCAGATTGGCTGATGTCAATATCAATAATGGTATCGCCGGTAATCTTAGGCAGGATGGTGCGGTTAACTCTTCATCTACTCAACCATATGTAAAGTTACCACCTTCAAAGATTCCAGATTTGGATTTGGTCACTGTGTCATTAGTTTTGAAGGAAAAGAATGATACCATCAAGAGGGCGGTGTTAGAGAAGTTGCGGAAGCGTAAGGAACAAGATAAAGGATTTGTTAATCATACTGACGATCCTTATCAACCCTACTTCGATATTTCCACCAACAGGAAGCTTTTATCCAAGGAATTAAAGCATGTTCCCTATTCTTCCATCGCATCTGCTGAGTTACATCAGATGAATACATCGAATTCAATAAGTAAAAAATTGAAGCACATTTTGGAGGACGGAAGTAAAACCTTGCCTGGAACTAAGACCTTTGATGGAAAAACAGGCGAACTCATTCCAATGAAACCATTATCTCATTTGCAAACCTTACTCACAGGTGACCAGTCAACTTCTCAGAAGAGCTATATTGCAACTTTGTTGCAAAATATTGAACAGCGTAACTTCAACCCTTACATGAGCGGGTATGGTAATGCTGAACTTCAAGAAGAACCCAGCGAAGCCACCATTTCTGATCCTGTTTTCAGATTAAGGAGAAGAGTTGGTCGTATCAACAGAAACTTTGTTGATCGTAGAATCATACATCCACTCAAAAAGTATGACCCTATCAGTGAGTTTGTTGATCTCCACAAGACACAAATTGAAACCCAAGAACCAAAGGATTCTTCGCTGTTGACTGAAAATAAGAACGTGGCTAACGTTTATACTTCAAGCGACGATTCCATCAAAAGATGGAAGTCCAATTGGTTATTTGATAACGAATCCTCTACCGAATACGAGACAAGTTTTGATTCACCATTCAGTTTAGACCCTTCAAAATTGAATAGCATCAGTGACGAAACTCAGTCAATCAGGTTTGGCTCTATGCTTTTGTCGAAGTCCTATGAGTTATTGAGAGAATCTGTCCACCAAAGACAGCAGGCTTACATTCAACAGGTCAGAATGAGAGCAGCCCTTCAACAGCAACATATGAGAAACAATGCTCGTCAATTGCAACAACAAAGAGCTCAGATAGCTTCAGCCAATAGTGCTGATTCTTCAGGTTCTTCGTCAAATCCCTCAAGTTCACAGGGCAGCTCAAACGCTGCATCACAAGGACCACCCGTAACCAATAGAGCTAATATTGCCAGCAAATGATCCTCATAGCTCAGGAAGCTAGAAATCTCGGCTGCTGACATTTCTGTATTATAGTTTATAGCATTATAATAATCATAGTATGCATAAAAAAATGAAGCTACGGCTTTCCATCTGCTCTTAAATAATGCATTCAGTATAAGTCTATACATTTATATCTCTATTCTACAATTTGGGATTAAAATAATCCATCGATTTGTCCATCTTCATCGACTTCCACGTTCATAAATCCAGCATGAGTTGGTAAACCTGGGATAGTCATAATTTCGGCGGCCAATGCATACAAATAACCAGCACCAGCAGAGCATCTCACTTCTCTGATTGGAATGGTGAATCCAGTTGGAACACCTTTCAATGCAGGATCGTGTGACAAAGAGTACTGAGTTTTGGCAATACAAATGGGCAACTTGTCAAAACCTTGTTGAGTGTAGGTTTCCACTTGCTTCTTGGCCAATGGTGATAATTCAATGCTGGCAGCACCATACATCTTCTGTGCAATAGTTAAAATCTTGTCTTCGACGGAGGAGTTCACATCATAGAGGAAGCTTTGTTCCTCTGACTTGGGCATTTCCACAGCTTCAGCAACAGCCTTGGCTAAGTCTAAAGCACCGGCTCCACCCTTGGCCCAGTGGTTGGTAGACACAGCAAAATCAGCCCCAGCTTTCTTGGCTTCAACTTGAATGAGGTCCAATTCAGCTGCGGTGTCAGTTTCGAACTGATTGATAGCAACAACAACAGGAACATTGTATTGCTTGACGTTCAGAATTTGTTTGGCCAAGTTAGCACATCCTTTTTGTAAAAATTCGAGGTTTTCAGTCAAGTATTCAGCTGGTAATGATTGACCTGGTTTAACATCCGGTGCACCACCATGTAATTTCAAAGCTCTTGAAGTAGCAACTAACACAACAGCATCAGGTTTGTACCCAGATGCTCTACACTTAATATTGAAAAATCTTTCACCACCCATAGTGAAATCGAAACCGGCTTCAGTGACAACAAAACCCTTTTCTCCACTGTTTGTAGGGTTCGAAGGAGAAGTCAATTTCAAAGCCAACCTGTCAGCGATAACAGAGGATGCACCGATAGAAATGTTAGCAAATGGACCGGCGTGAACAAAAACTGGTGTGCCTTCCAATGTTTGCATTAAGTTTGGTTTTATAGCATCCTTTAGCAATGCAGTCAAAGCTCCAGCTGCTCCGATGTCTTCGCAAGTGATGGCTACGCCGGTTTCTCTCTGGGTACCAACAACAATCTTTCCGATTCTTTGTCTCATATCTTTCAAAGATGTCGATAAAGCCAAGATAGCCATTAATTCGGAAGCAACCGTGATGTCCATACCAGACTTACGTGGTGGAAATTTAGAAGCTTCATTTTTACCTTCACCAATAGTGATTTCTCTGACAAATCTATCATTGCAATCAACGACTCTTTTAATAGTGATAGATTCTGGATCGATATCCAATTTAGCAAATTTAGTGATTTCTTCGTCATTCAAATCATCTGGATTGGTTTTCTGAATTCCTAACTTCTTGAGTCTTTCAATCATGGACGGGGTGAAAGTTCTCTTTCCCTTCTTCACGGGCACTAATCTCTTGTAAAATCCTTTGATACTTTTGGACGTATGTTCGTGGAACATTCTGGTATCAACAGCTGCACAAAGTAAGTTTTGAGCAGCTGAGATAGCATGGATATCACCAGTTAAATGCATGTTGAACTCATCCATAGGAATAACTTGGGAGTAACCTCCACCAGCAGCACCACCTTTAACACCGAACGTTGGACCCATACTTGGTTGTCTAACATTTGCAATCGAGTTGTAGCCTAAATGGGCTCCCAAAGCTTGAGTCAAACCCATAGTAGTAGTACTTTTACCTTCACCTAAAGGAGTAGGAGTGATACCAGCCACTAACACATAGTTACCTTTTTCTTGAGTAGATCCTTCAGCGAAATCATCAAGACGATCAATCACCATTTTGGGGTCCACCTTTGCTTTAAAGTGGCCATATGGTTCCATTTCATTCTCTAAAAGACCCAATTCTTTAGCAATTGTCGTGATCTTCTTGGGGTGTTGGGCTCTTGAGATGGCAATGTCAGAAGGCACAGGGTCCTTCAATTCCAAAGGCAAGGGCTTGAAAGCATGTTGATGGTTTTGCTTCTCTTGTAACATGGCAGCATCGAACACATTGGAGCACAACATTGCTACAGTCATAGGTCCAACTCCACCGGGAACAGGAGTCAAATGTTGTACTTTTTTGATTGCTGACGAGAAATCAACATCACCGACCAATCTTCTACCATTCTTGGCAGTTGGATCATCTTTGTAGTTGATGCCAACATCGATAACCACTGCATCCTCTTTCAACCATTCGCCCTTCACATACTCGGGGATTCCTACAGCAGCAACAACGATGTCGGCCTTAGAAACAACCTCTGGCAAGTTTTTGGTGTATCTATGGCAAATGGTGACAGTGCAGTCTTCGTTCTTCAACATTGCAGCCACAGGGTTTCCAACAATATCAGAACGTCCAATGACGACAGCATTCTTACCACGCATATCCACACCAGTGGTTTTGATCAACTCAATGACTCCACTTGGTGTACATGGCTTGAAGTAGGGCTGGCCTCCTCTTTTGGCCAATTCACCGACGTTATAACGTCCAAACCCATCGACATCCTTCTCCTTTACCACATAGTTTGTAACCAAAGTTTCATTGATGTGCTTAGGAAGAGGCAATTGAATAAGCAAACCGTGGACTTTAGGGTCGTTATTAATGTTGTCTATTTCTTCGAGTAATTGTTCTTCCGTGATATTTTCGTCAAACTTGAGCAATCTGGAATTGATCATAGATGATTTGGCAGCTTTAAGCTTAGAATTGACGTATGCAGAAGAGTCAGGTCTGCTTCCAACCTGAATAATCGTCAAGTTTGGCTTAAATCTCATGTTTTCAAATGTGCCATCATGGTTGGCGAACTTTTCGTGATTGTAGGCCAAAACCTTGTCAGCAATGTTACTCCTTATAGATTTGGCAAGCTTTAGACCAGAGATAATGGAAGCGTCTAACACCACAGGAGAAGAATGGAGGTTTCTTGCCATAGCAGAACAGCTGTTGAATTTAAGGGCACTTCGAGAGGCCCTAATTCTATTGAACTTAAGCATAGCAGATATGTTGTTAAGAATTCCAGGATATAGTCGAGTCTATATTTATTAATTAGGTGGTTATATTGCAAAAGAAATAAAAAAATATGGGAGATGAGACTCGTATACAGGAACTTTCTTCAAACACTAGAAATTGTTTGGGAAAGTCGGGAAAAATTTTCGTCGGAGATGAGTCACCGAAGGCTATCAAATAATTGGTCGAAAACCTAGCAATACCTGAGGACACCTGTTGGGGAGTTGGCAAAAGTTTAGAAAACAACATGGATGTTTAGGCGAAGTTTGGACAGACTTAAACGCAATATACGACTAGAAGAGCGTCCCAGATTTGGAAGCGGTAATAATTAACTGACAAAAGGAAGTTTCTCTCCAGAGTCAGATTTCATTTGACTCTGCCGCCCAAAACGGCGGAAAATCATTTGACTTCTGCTGAAATGTTTGACTCCTGATCCACCTGCAGTTGGTTTATGTGGGGCCGTATAAACGGTTGCAAACTTGACGGCATCAACCGAAAAGGGTAATACGGTGAGCTGCAAGGCAGGAACCTAGGCGGAGAGCTTGTTAAGAAATGAAGTTGACCGGTATTCATTGTTGGTGAGTATGGTATATCCCTGTTTATTGGTTTAAAATCATATGAATTCCACAACAGTCTTGGTAGGAAGAAAACTGAAGGATCCTTCAACACCAGTAATTGAACTGACTTGGCCCTCAATCACACAGGCACCAACACGAGCCGGAACAACGATGACTTCTGAAAACTATAGAGGTGTATGATTATTAACTATTGTGTCTATGTATGTTACATGATCTTGAGAATGCTTCGTTTAATTAAATTGGATGCTGACGAAACATCCCTGAGATTTCGGTATGCAAATTATATTATTTGTGTTGTGGGTGTTAGTGTAAGTTTGGTATTGATTCACTTCATTCAGAGGACACAGACAAGGTGTCCTCGCCTTTAAGTTCCCCTTGCCTCAATCGAGTAAGCATAGCTTGGGTTCTTAACAAGGTTGTATCACTATTGATGGACGTCGAACTATAGTTTCCACCCCCATCTTTTCTCCTTCTTGTTAGTCTTCTCTTCAAGTCATTGACACTATCGTAATCATTGGTTATTGAGATCAGAGATCCATTATTCAGGTCGATTCCTGTGTCAGCATTACCGAGCTGGTCCACCGAATTTGAAGAGTAGAATGAAAGAGCTTTTTTTCTTCTATCAATTCGCTTTTCTCGACTGGTGGTAGAGTTGTCATCACCAGCTGAAGAAGCAGACTTTGCAGGACCACTGGATCTTAGTTTCTCTAGTAATGTGTCCATTATAGTGCCTTGTGGATCGTCTGAGGTATCCTCGTCTTGAGTACTCTCACTCTCGCTATTGTTGGTGCTGGCATCCCTCTCTTTGTCACGTATACGGTTTTCTTCGAGAATTCTCTTCTTAGTATCTGCTGCATTTTGCTCTTCTTCTTTCTGAATGTTCTCAATATGAGCTTTTTTGAATTCCGTAACAAATGTCAGGATCTTTTCGTAGAAAGTATTCCTGCTATAACCATCTTTGGTGTTTTCTCCAAAGTAGGTCATAAGAGAGCTATGCTCTTCCATTGTCTTCTTCATGTGTGACTGGAGAAGCGAGTTCTTTATTTTGGCGCTTTCTAGGGGAGACGATATTTCCTTCAAAACATCATCTTGTGGATGCAAAACACTAGGATCACTCAAATTACCTTTTGATACTGAGTCTGAGACTCCTTGGATTTGTCGGTCAAACTCCTGGCACTCTGTTTCGATTTGTTCAATTGCTAAGTTTTGCACATGAAGAAGAATACTCAACTCATCAACAAACGAAACATATTCAGGGAAAGTGTTACGAATTATCTTTTCGACATAATGGAGGAAATGCATCGAACTGGAATCATCTTTCATGAACTTAAGTCTCTGCAAAGTTCCAATCCGAAAGCCTAACGCCTTTTTGGCATCATCATTCATAAAGTTACCAACTGAACGAATTATTCCTAATACGTGTCTTAAACTGTCGGAGTTTCGAATGCTTGCATTAGCTTCGTCGAGTATACGAAGCTTTTTTAATAGATCCAAGTAATCCCTACCATAGGTGTGCATTAGCAAGAGAGCACGAGATCTGGATTTCCAGTAATGTCTCAAGTTATAGCATAATTCAAGGTAGATTCTATCTGGCCTCTCAAGCTCAGTGGGGTCTTTCTTGGGCTTTGACTCCGGATTGGATGTATCTCTGGAATAAGGCTTGAAGCTGCGGATAGTAGTTTCATTAAACTCAGATAATAAGTCCGAGTTGAAGAATTCCAATACTGTCACATTGTCGAGGATATCCCTATCGCAATGTAACACCTTCATTATGAACTCATCAACCAGAACATTGGCAAACATATGTAGGTTAATTCCAAACTGTTGAGCCAAGTCTCTAGTAAGTAACGAGACCTTTTTCGACTGATCCAGTGAAGCTTTTGTGCCCAGTAGATCTTTCCTGAGCTTAATTTGACTAGACTTGACAGCAAAGTGGCGTTCTACTTCTTCTAATACACCTTTATCGAGTAATTGACTGGAGAGCTTTTCGTGTTCGATATCACCCCAAAAGGTGTTGTCAATATCATCGATTTTATCCCAATGCATTTGCTTGAGCTTACTCTTTGGCTTAATTGTGGGAATGAGTATAGTGGGCTGTAAAGGGCTTTCTGGCTCCATATGTTGAGAAACATCAGGTGTTGTTATGGAGTTATTGAAGGACGAATTCATCTTCAATTCAGAGGTGTCAAGGGATGGTGGTGGAGCTGGTGGAGCTGATGGAGCTGACAATGCCTGTGGTGATCCATTTTTGTCTTTCAGTTTATTTAACTGATCAAGGAAACCAGGTACAGGAGGTGGCGGAGGTGGTGGTGCTGGTGGTGCCTGAGTAGTTGACTGTGAGAAAGCGGAAGGTAACGGCGGTGGTGGTGGAACAGCTTTACGAGAATCAGACTCCTTGGAAGTGGCTTCAAGGAATTGGGGTATCGGCGGTGGAGGTGGTGGAGGTGGCGGCAGAGGTTCAGCAGGTGTTGTAGATAGCATTTGACTTCCGAAATGCTGCAAGTGCATTGGAATTGGAGGTGCAGCGGGTATATCTGTATCATCCTTACCATTATCCGGCTCAAGAACCATTTCAGCTGTAGGGTGGTGAAACATGAGTTCCTCGTTTGAAAAACCCAGTGATGGCTGAACTACTGGCGAGGAATTCCTAGAGCCTAGAAAAGGTGGAGGTGTTGGAGAACGTACAGAGGATAAATCACGGTTCGGTGATTCTTTCAATTGACCATAGACACCCTTATTTTTGAGGATTCCTGGTTTACTGACAGGGACACCATTATAAGACTTTTTTGTTGGTACACCAGCCGATAAACTATTTTCTGGTCCTTCTAGAACATAAATAGGATCCAGAATAGTACCTGATGATTTGAACAGTTGTCCATTATTTTGAATTGGCGCAGAAGGCAAGAGTGTATTGGAACCAAAGCTAGCGGGAGGACTTATCACTGGTGACTTCCTACCTATTTTAGTCTCTAATTCGTCAATCATCATGCTTTTACCCTTAGGAAATAGAAATGAAGACTTAACGGGAGACACTGTTTGCGTTTCAAGGTCCTTTAATTGTTGCTCCCTGTCTCTTATTTCAAAGAGCTCCTGTTTCAAGGTGTCAATTTGCTTCTGTTGGTTGGAGATCTTTTCAGCACTGAATATAGTTTCATCTCTCAACACTTCCAAGTCGGGGTCTTCTTCTCCTTTACGTAACCTCTTATTTTCCTCTCGTAAGTTTGCAATCTCCACCATCAACTTGTCCATCGAAGCTTCACTAGTGGCCACCTTCTCAAGTAGCTTTTGAACAGATGATTCAAGAATGTTTCCGGATGTGTCTTTGCCAGAGCTTTCAATATAAATATGCTGAATAGTGCTATCCACCAACTTCAAGAGTCTATGGGTGTCATTAGATGGTCTGCCACTATTCTTCAATATAAGCAACTTCCCAAGAATGCTTTTAAGCTCCATTTCACTGGAGAAATCAAGGGAAAGATACTCTTGTTTCAATTGTTGGAAAACACTGTCCAAATCCTGATTCTCGAAGTCATAGGAAATGACACTATGGGAACTATCAGTACCAAGTCCAAAATAAGTGTTATAGTCTTCTTCCGCATACGATTCGTAACGCTCAACCTCCTCGTTGATTCTATTATCATTAATCACACCCAACTTGTCGATTATCTTGCCGAGTCTTGAATCAGCAAGATCCCGTCTCATATTGATTCTCAACTTGATCAGTTCAGCCCGACTAACCATAGCATTGATAAGTAATAGAGTGGTTAAGGAATAGTTCTTGATACTAACATGATAAGAGGCCTTCGACGAGTGACCCCCCACGAAATACTTATCGAGGATGGACTCAAAAGTATTTAGCCACGGTTGAAACTGGACATAATCCCCCACGTTATCCTGAAGAGCACTCATACTTTCGAGAATCAAAGACAACGAGTCCGGATCTCTATTGTAGGCAAGAAATATAAGAACTTCTGTCACCAAAACCCTAGTGGCGAGTCTTGGTGACACCAAGGAAAAGGTAATAGATTTGATGATGTGGAGCTTGTTGGCATATCCACTGTAGATGAAAGAATTGGCTTCATGGTCAGAGTCATCCTGAGCATATCCCAGCTGGACTAGTATACCTTTGAGACACCTGATGATATAGAATTCTTTGTCAAACTCTTCGTTGGACTTTATACTTTTCTTGTTGATCCGTGAGAGAATAACCGATAAAGCAGCCTCTCCTTGGGTTGATACAAAAATACTTGACCACTGCAAAGCATTAACATATTTGTCTGAAATGGACAACCTCTTTTCTAGCTTCCTATAGTCTTTAGCACTCAACTTGTCAGCAAATATCTTCTGCACAAACCACTCAGGGGAGCCCTCTTTAGTTTTGCCCCGTCGAATGAAACTGGGAGCTGATTCAAGGTCGCTGCTTGTTAAGGGTTTTGCTGTGGTATTAAGTTCAAGAGATTGTAGGTCCTCACTAATACTTGGAGGAGCCACCGTCCTTTTGAGCATAGCTCGAAGATCAAAGTTATCGTTGTTTTCATTCTCACGAAGTAGCAATTCCCACTTTCTCTTCGAAGACTGCTCCCTTAGTTTCTGCATAGCTTTGTCGGAGAATGCTCGTATGCCCAAAAGCTTCTCAAAAAGAAGATCTACAACCACAGGATCTGGGGCCTGGTTGATATTGGACGCAACTGCCGAGAAAGACAGAAGCAAGTGGCTGGGGACAGCCTGTGCAGAAGGCCTCGAGAAAGACAGCCGTACCTTGGAGCCAACGAGTTGGCCCAGCACCGTGTCTGGCCTCGAAGTGTCCGGCCTCAGAATTGCCCCGGGAAGGGCCGGTAGCTGCTTGGCGGTATAAGAATCGTTTGACTGTAGCGAAGATTTGGATGCGTTCTGGTGAATGGTCGAGAGACCTCCAGGACGTATAGAGCCGGCTCTATTTACAAGTTTGGGCGGCACCAAATCCTCGGCAGACAAGCCGTAGCCGACAAGGTTGAGCCCCACAGCAGCAAGGCTGGGATGGTCACTATTATGGCTAGCTGACCTCGACTTGGGATCGAGCGAGCTAAAACTACCAGTGCTGCTGGCACCAGAATTGGTACGATAATAGTCGCCCACGTTCAGGTACTGTGGGCGAAATTCCAGACCTAGAGAGCTGGCAGACGCCTTACGCGGCGACGGGGCGTCAGAAGACTGTCGTTCCTTCGCTGGCAAGTGCATCACATGAATGGGCTCTCTTGTATCAGATTTGACAGAAGTATATCCAATCGCCTGGAACCGTTCGGCCTCGGGCTGTCTCTGGCGGGTGCTCGGTGAGCTGGGACTTTTGGGACTTTTGGGGCTGTTTGGGCTCATTGCCCCCGGCAGAAACGTGCTAAGAATGGAGGTTGATTTCTGGAGCTTCTTGATTCCCTTGGTGAAGACACTAGGGCGTTTGGTGGGAGTTTTAAAACCATCGTTGAGTTTGTCCGGCGGAGGCGGCGACTCCCATGGGTTTGGCGGATCGGAGCCGATGTTCATGGCTGTGGAGGCAGCGTACACTTGGGTTCGTGGATGGAGATGATAAACTCAGTGGAAACGTACAATGATGAATGTCGCGGTGCGGTTGGGATAAATGTCGTATTGTATGGTGGAGCTTACGCCTACTTACACAGCTGCTGCAGTAAGCGGTGCACGGTTCAGCCGTAGGTGCATGGTGGCAACCCATGACATTTCCAGCGGTTTTGCAGCTAGTCTGTTTCTGTGTGGAAAACATATACCTGGAATGCTTGCACTACTTAAGCTATAAGTGCATCTCTCGCCTAGAGACTCTAATGGTGGCCAGGGCACCGCCGCACCATTCTGGTGCAAACGGTGCAGCCGCTTTTTCGCCTCGCGGTGCACTCGCGGTGCGCGTGTAATGTTTGTTTACAGTTTTTCATCTGGAGATATCCCATACAAACTATAGTCCAGCAGCCAATGTCGTCGAAAGCCTCGAGACAGTCGCTGGTGTCAAAGAAGCAGACGCTGATAGCCAACTTCTTTGCGCCACCTGGCCAAAAACCCCGGAAATTGAGCTCCACTAGCGGTGTTTACAATTGTTCGCTAACCACACCTGAAAAGGTCGGCCTCAAAAGGTCAGATTCGGTGCTTTCAAAAGTGTCTCAGAACGACGGGTTCGACGATTTCCACAGCTCAGATACCTCGTTTGACTCGCCGGAGATCAACAACTTCAGAACTACCGTTATCACCGACCTCGAGACGTCTCAAGGCTCAAACCGAGAGGTGGAAGTACAGTACGTGTCGTCTTCCAACCCCAGAAAGAGGAACCTCACGGGCATTATGGAGGCTCTCGGTCGGGAGTCGTTCAAGACCCCACGCATGACTCGTCCCAAGGCCCCGCCGGTGTCGAATTTGGGGTCTTCTGACGTTAATTTGAGCAAAGAACAGTTGAATGTGATTACCCAGATCGTCGATAAGAAGAAGAACGTGTTTTATACAGGAAGTGCTGGTACCGGTAAGTCTGTAGTACTCCGGGAGTTAGTGAGAAGGCTTTATTCGAAGTATGGTAGTGAGGTTGTTGGTGTTACTGCATCCACTGGGTTGGCTGCTTGCAATATTGGGGGCCAGACCATTCATCGGTATTTGGGAATTGGGCTTGGTCAGGCCAGTGCTGAGAACTTGAAGAATATTATTGAGAAGAAGCCGGCATTTCGTAAGAAGTGGCAACGCTTGAGAGTGTTAATCATTGATGAGATCTCTATGATAGACGGGGTTTTGTTTTCCAAGTTGGATGCTCTTGCACGTCTTCTTAAGAAGCGAGACATTCCGTTTGGGGGAATTCAGGTCGTTTGTACCGGTGACTTCTTCCAGTTGCCTCCAGTTAACAAAAACGGAGAGGCCCAGTACTGTTTTGAAAGTAAATCATGGAATCTTGTCATCGAAAAGACACTTCTTTTGACACAGGTTTTCAGACAAAGGGGAGACAATGATCTTATTGACATGCTAAATTCCCTTCGTTTCGGAAGCCTTGACTCGCCCATTGTTTCAAAGTTCTTGGAGTTGCAGAAAGAGAAGAACTACGAAGATGGGATCGAGCCCACCGAATTATTCCCTACCAGAGAAGAAGTTAAAAGAGCCAATGATAGAAGGCTCAGTAGTCTCGGGTCGAACCACATCACTTTTACAGCTGATGATAGCACTACTAATGAATTCGATATCAAATTATTGGAGAACTTGATGTGTGAACGAGTTTTAACCCTCAAACCAGGAGCCCAGGTTATGTACTTGAAGAATAGAGACGACGGGATTGTTAACGGTTCTATTGGAAAAGTGTTATTCTTCGCAACTCCCAAGTTGTTCTACCAAATTGACGTGATCTACGATTTTGCATACTGTGACGACCCAGCCCTCCTCCAAGAGATCCTGATCATAACCTCCAAAGTGGGAGTACGTGAGTCGATAATGACAGCAGCAGAACAAACGGTGTTTGACCAGATGCCACCCGAAAGACAGCAGAAGTTCCTTCTGTTGCTCAAAGAAGCTTCACTAGAGCCTCGAGACCAAATGTACCCGGTGGTGCACTTCAAAGCGAGAGGTGATGTCAACTCTGTGATTATAGTTACTCCAGAAGAATTCACCATAGACGTGAGCTCCGGCTCCAAAAGAGAAATCACAAGAAAGCAATTGCCCTTGTTGCTCTCCTGGGCCATGTCTATTCACAAGTCCCAAGGACAAACGATTCAAAGACTTCGGGTGGACTTGAGAAGGATCTTTGAAAAAGGTCAAGTCTATGTCGCTCTTTCAAGAGCAGTAGACAAAGATAATCTCGAGATCAGGAACTTCGACCCGAAGAAAATCATTGCTTCGGATAAGGTCAAACAATTCTACCAGAATCTCGAAACAGTTTCCTGAGCAGTTTCAAATCCCTTCGCCCTGTAACTGGAGATTATATATTCTATTTATAACGCATACAAAGACACTCTTCCAGTTCCTCCATCATCTCGTGGCAACGTTCGTGGGCTCATCTGTAATGGTTCAACAACACTCGAGCTGTAACCGTTTTGGAGCCATTTTAGTGCCAATTCGCAGCAAGAATGCGGTGAAAAATCTCATTTGAACATCAAGTAAATCTCAAATCAACATGCTGCTGTATCCGCATGAGCAGCCCAAGTTGAAGTCCGATCTTGGCTACAACGGATTCCCTGTCACGTTGAACTATTTCACTGGACTTCCAGACTTGAATACCCTTGAAAACCCAACAATATCGATTATATTCAAATCGCTCGGAAAGAAAGATGCCACCACCAAAGAAAAGTCTCTCGATGAGCTTGTCAGTCTATTTTCCAAGGACGATTTGAGAGATGATCTAAAAGCCACATCTGTCTTACAGTCCTGGGTTCAAGTATATCCCAAGTTGGCCTTCGACAACTCCAGAACCGTTAGAGTTTCGAGTCAAAAGGTTCAGTCGCTCTTCTTGCAACTTGTTGGAGGAAAAGCCTTCAGCAAATACTTGAGGTCCTCCCTACCTGTATGGCTCCTGTCGGTTCATGATAGTGACAAGATAGTTGCTTCCCAATCGAAAAAGCTTTTATTGGAATGCTTCGACAACGACAGCTTGAAAGTCGATCAGAAGATATGGCAAATATTCGTCAAGGAAATTCTCCATTATATCATAGTGAGCTTGACAATGGAAACTAAACAAACTTTTTCAGACGAGAGAAGTACCAATGAATCCGAATCTACTGCAAAGTTTGAGAGGATTATCAATGGAAGTTTAATGCTTCTCAACAAGTTAATTGTGTTAATAAACGACGAAAAGATAGACTTAAACTTGGACAAAAACGATTACGAGCAACTCGAGGAACTTCTTGATAACAACACATTATGGGAGTATGCGTCTGTAGGTTTTGATCCAAAGACTTTTACCTCGTCGTTGGCCAACAGTTATCTTGTTCTTCTCAAAAACGTCTTTCAAGAGGACAGAGTGAACGTTGGTTCACAGAATCAATTGTGCTGCAAGATTCTGAGCTCCAGGAGTTTGTACAAGCATCTTTGTAAGAAGTTTTTCAAAAACTGCAAAATCAAGAATATAAGCCCAATGGGCAATTATGTCTACAGCAACATAATATTACAATTCTGGGGAACTTTAACTGTCATGACAAGGTTCGCTCAACTTGAAGGAAAGAAGAAACCAAAAGAGGGAATCTGGGAGATTGGTGGAAGTAAAAGTGGCACAAGATTGGTCGATTTCATAAACATAGGCCCCTGCAACCTGGACCCATTATACTTTATCCTACTTGAGAGACTTTTGGTGTCGTTGATTTCCACTAATAGCTTTGACTTCGAAGACCAAAGCTTTTGCTTGTCTATTGTAGATGCTATAGTAAACCAGATCACCCAGCTACGTGCTGTCAAATATCAGGAGACCGCAATTGAGTGTCTAGTTGGTTTTCTCAAAGCTCTACCTTCCCTGACGGAGGAACATCTTGTGAGTGCCATGCCATTGATTTTGGATGCAGTTCTCAAGCCAAACTCCGGAAGAGTAGAAATTAATTCCAAGGAGAAGTCTATTGGCTTTGTTTCTGAAGGTTTGTCTCTTCTCCTGGAAGGTACCTTAACTGACATTTTAAAAGCTCAAAACTCTAAACTCATCGACTATATATCGACGGGTAATAGTCCGTTTGATGTTTCAGCATACTTTCAATTGCTTGGCAAATTGGAGAACGTGGAATGTGCTTCGGACTTGGTGGAAGAGCTTCTTCAACTCGTGTCTGACTCTGAGAATGATAAAGAAATAGTCAGAGGTGTAGAGACTATCACTGTTATTGTGAGAAATGACTTGGTAATTAACTCCAAGATCACAGAGGAGATCATAGAGTTCACTAATTGCATCGGCCAATACCTCGAGAGTACAACTGTTACATCCATCTTGGAGTACATTTTTACAATTTGGGATAGTGTCAGGTTTCAAGGTTCATTCAATAACATCGAGATAATTGATGACCTCTTGACTAAGTACACGATGTTGAACCTCGATCCTTCCGAGTTTGTTCAAAAAATCCTAAAGACCTTCAACTTTTCTTACGATGATTGTTTGAAGTCGGATCTTCTTGCAGCGCATTTCCAAAAGTTGGTGATTGATCCCAAAGATCATAATGACTGGGACATTTTGTTTTCATTTGCTGATAAAAGGGTCCTTCATGAGATGTTTTCCACCATCAAAAAAGGTGATGAGCTTACTTTCCTCGATAAATTCAAAAAATTCGAGCCTTCGACGGAAACTTTAGATCTCGATGAAGTACTTGAAGGTAAGATCTTCCAACTTTTACTTACATCTTGGGAAGACCATGCTAGATTTGGAGGCTTCATCGCGTTTGTCAAAGGCTCTTCTTTGAAACATTTGGTAGTTGATTCATTATGGGAAAACCTCAAGGAAGGGCCAGGTGACTTAAACTTCAACTTCTGGGATATCATGTCCCCAGAGGAAATTGGTTCGATACTCGATAAGCTTGAGTCCCACTTTCATGAATTGAAGAATATCGATAAAGATTTGTTAGCCATTTCCAATTCTCTTGCTCAAAATATTCATCTTGTCAATGATACCCTGGGCAATGGGCGAACGTCACTTTTAAGAGTTTGTCAGGTGTTTTCCCTTTCACCTGAGAACAATCACAGAGTGTCTTATATCTGTGGTGTGTTGAGTGTCTACTTGCAAGACTTTATTTTTATTTCAAATCAAGATGAAGCCACATCTGATTCTCTAGTGGAGATGCAATTTACATTATCCCAGAAATTCCATGCAAGCGTCGTTACGAACTTGAATTCTTGTTTGAATGCAATCCTTTCCAAGGAACCAATGGAAAACGAAACAGTAGCTTACTTAGTTGCAAAGCTTGAAACATCCTCGGGTGCTCTTTCATCTTACGTCGCCAGGCTATTGAGGGACCTTTTGGACGATTTATCAGATGTCGTAAACATATCCACATTTGAATCATACTCTTTAGATTTGAATCCATTGCTCAGAGCTCCTCCACTTAAGTTGGCTGTCGTTTTATCAGGACTTGGGTCTTTGCTTTCATCTTCCAAATTCGATAGAATCAGAAACTACGTGGTAACTGAGATTCTCGGTGTCAATAATGAAAACATTTTAACAGAAGGATTGAAGTGGGTGGTCTTAAGTGTCAACTTTTTGAGCTCCCAAGTTTCATCGCATGTTGTTATACCTCCTCATCGGTTGAATATGGTTATCAAACAGTTCGAAAAATGGATAGATAGCGACATGGCTTTTGAGAATTCCTTCATCGTAATGAGGAGTCAGCTAGTCAAGTTTTTAGGACTTGTGGAAGCCGACAACAAAGAGGATTTAATCAATAGAATTATCGAGGACAACTTGAGTGTCATGCAGCTCGAGAGACACTATGAATTGAGCTATTTTACATTAAAGTACTTGTCAACTCATCAAAACTCGTTCGATGATGAGCTATTAGACATTTTGTTCAATGAAGAAATTAACACAAAGGACAACCAAACAAATAACATGGCAGTTCAAATGTGTCATGATGTGTTAGAGAGATGTTTCAGCAAGTTGCATCTCAAGGTCACCAGTAATGAGCAATTGGACAAGTTTTATGACTTGATCATCAATAACAGATTCGTACAGATAAAAAAGATCTGTTTGAGATTTCTTGAAGAGGAGATAAAGAAGAAGCAACAAGATTTGGTTATAAACTTCCAATTCCAAAAATTTGATGGTGAAGAACAAGAAATCAGATTACCTGAGCAATTGCTAAGTACCTTGAATGAAATCAACCTCGAGGCTGTCACTGAAACCCTGCAAACAACTTACTTCATTTGTTGGTATTTGATATTTTTGCACTTTCAAGATATTAATTACTCAATCAGAAATCAGTATGTCAACCAAATAAGAAGTATTCAAGCCGTACCTAGATTACTTGAGTACTTATTTCTTCTGATAGAGATTGATAATTTCAAGATTGTTGACCACTTTGAGGAGTTTGACTTAGATCACAGAGAAACCATGATGATGAATATCTATTACCTTGCTTGTAATTACTTGGGGAGTGAGGTTCAAGCTTGGTTCAATGAAATAAGAAATGTTCAATTGAAACAAGATGTGGACAAATTCACTAGCAAGAATATCTCGAAAATCTTGATCACAACTATGTTGGATCAGGTTGAACAGGGCCGCAGTAAACTTGTGACCGAAGTCATGTCTCTCAAGATTAACAAAGTCATCAATGAAGTGAGATGCGTTTTCGAAATCGATGAACAAACAATGATTATGGTTATCAAAATTCCACCTAATTTCCCATTGGAAAATGTTACTGTTGAAGGACCAAAGAGGATCGGGTTGAAAGAAAACCAATGGAAAGCATGGCTCCTCTCCTCTCAAAGAGTAATCACGCTTACCAACGGATCCATTATTGAAGCTGTCGAAGTGTTTAAAAAGAACGTTGACTTGCATTTCTCTGGATTTGAAGAATGTGCAATTTGCTATTCGATTTTACATCAAGATCATTCATTACCCTCGAAGAATTGTTCGACTTGTAATAACAAGTTTCATGCTGCATGTTTATATAAATGGTTCAAGAGTAGTGGAAGTAGCACTTGCCCATTGTGTAGATCTACATTTAATTTCAGAAAATAGACTAATATACAATACACTATTAACCGTGATATTTTGTGTTGCGTGGCGGCATCCGTGTTGGAGGTGGCATTCGGGTTGACGGCATTGTGGAAGGCAATCGTGTTGACACTGTGGGAGTGGTGTCCATTGAACTAGAAAAAGCCGATGAAGGATTTGAGAAACTGGTGGTTGGACCAGCGTGGCTAATACCTTGGGTAGTGTGAGATTTCCAAGGAGCACCAGTAACAATGTTGCTGCTGTCTGAAGCCGTCGGTAGGTTGGTGGACTCCCACTGGTCTCCCTGAGGGTCGTGCTGGGAAACAGGCAAGTCTTTATTGTTTTCGTCTTTCCAAGGATATAGTACTCCACCGAAATAAAAGTGCTGGACTACAGGAAACTTTCCAAGCACCTCCACATCATACATCTTCAAGGTGCCCGAAAGCATCTTTTTCCACAGATGGACTGTTCGATGAATGTCATATAAAAGTGGTGAATGGTTACTAAATGGCCCAGTTTTGATCTTTCTGATGAAAGCCAAAGCATTGATCCAGAGGTTGGTATCCAGGAACATCGCAACTGCCCCCTCGGTGAGATCGTCGTTGATAGGAGGTGCATACCCGGTATCTGGTTCATTATATTGAGCAGCACCCAAAATGTATATAAAGTGAAAATGGTCATCCAACCCCCAAACCCCGTGAGATCCTGCTGGTTCCAAACTATAGGTCAAAATGAGTTTCCTTGTCAAGTCGTAATACTTTGCGAAGATTACGAGCAAATCAGTGCCGGTGGCATCTTTGAAGAACTCAAACCTGAGCAATGATCCTATGAAAGCAACAAAAGCCAACTCATGGCCAGTTCCATAATCCAAACGAACATTGGAACCAAATGAAGATACCAAATAGAACCCCAATTCAGAGATAAACCCTGTTTTGTCTACGGCAGGAAGATCCAATTGCCCGAGTTTTTCAGGAATGATGCCTTCAGCTTTGCCATACCAGTCCTTAAAGGCAAAATTCCCAAACCTCCTCGGCCCTTCAACAGGAGGCGTCTCGTCTATGAGCTGGTCGAAATGGGCAATGAGAGCAATGACGTTTTGGGCGTTACAACTGTTGGAACGATACGTAGTAGGAGATGTCTTCACAGAACCTTTGGCAGTCACCAAGTCCATATTCAAGACTCCAGTGGGAACCGACTGAGACTTCACCAGCACAATGATGTTACTTATAGCCTCTTGAATGTTCCGGAACGCAATGGACCTTCGGAACACCAATAGATCATGAGCATCAACTATTCTCTTGCTAGGAATGCAGAAGCTCATGGTGAAGATAATCAAACAACTGAAAATCGCGGGCTGCAAAATCTAAAAGTGCTACTAAAACCGTTTCATTCATTAAAACCAAAAACTGATATACATTAATAACCAAATATAAAACCAACCTAACCGTACCTATATACCCATAATTTACAAATGTCATAGTATAGTCGTCGCCATACACACATAAAATGCCCGTTTCCATAGATAAGAATTAGCTTTATGCTTGTCCTTCCCCAATGTCAATCGTTAACCTTGATGACTCAATTCTGTGACTATTCCTACCCTTGTAGGAATGCTCCAATACAGATACCGTATCTAACCAACGGGTACCTTATCTAACCAACGGGTACCTTATCCAACCCTAGTGTTCTTCCTTACATGAACTTCTCAAAGTGGACATCGTTTAACCAACCCACCTTTTCGAAGGCTGCGAATAGTCTGGATGCTTTATTGACATCTATTCTACAAGCCTTTTGGGCATCAGTTCTCCTGAACTGCATTCCGGTTCTCATGCGGTTAACCTTCTCGTAAAACAACCTTCTCTTGGAGTCCAAGTAGACGTTGCATGGCAACCTTAGTACTGATGCCAATGTCACCTCAGCAGGATGCAACTTATGGATGTTTGGATCACCTGACAAGTCCATTGGCTGACCCTTCCAGTCAATTTTCAAGCACTTTGAGTTGTTTGGCAAAGTGCTAGTTTCTGGGGAGTAATCAGGAATGTTTTCATCGATAAAGCTTTGCTGCTGCTGCAATATGTTTGTCTTTCTCTTCTTAGGGGACGATACGGGAGATGAGGATCTGGATGGTAACTTATCCGACAATTCGTTGTTTGACTCCTTGATGATTCTTCTGGTTCTGACCTTATTCGTGTTAGAACCCGAACCGGTGGTGTCTGAATTGGAGTCTGACAAATTCTCAGCAAATCCGTTGGTATTATACTTTCTCTTCTTGGCCCCAGCCTTTTCTCTCATGTACCTGTCGTGACTTTCCTTCTTCTTTATGATGCTATACTTCTTTAAAAAGGCAAACTGGCGAGCCTTGTAATTCTTGTTGACGCTGTTCCAAGGATTCAACTTCAAGTCGTAATTGTTATAGTTCTCCAAATTGAATGGCTTGTTTGTCATGTAACTTCTAATGGAAGCCTGGTCTCCAATTGTACTGGTGGAATTGTTGGAGATTTCGACTCTTTGATAGGGTGATAATGGGGGAGAGAGGATATCCAATTGCTTGTCAAAACTTCTAGCAGGGTTAGCACCAGAGCTGGTGCCATTCTGAATTGCAACCGCAGTGTTTTTGGACTTGACTTCGAGCTGATGAGTTTGAGGAGTTAAACACCCATCGTCTAACCTGGAACTTAGCGACTTGGCCATGGGATGATAAATTGTAGACATGTTGTTTGTGTTTATAATAATGTCAAAGTTATTTTGGTTTTTTAAAGGCCCAAGATGAGTTTTATATTTAAAAAAATTTTTTGTAAACAGAAATTTCTTTTTCCCTTTATCGCCTTGCAAAAAGAAACATAAACCAGGGTAAATAAATTGGCGAGAGGGAAATCAAGCCATTGTGTTGGGATCTTGACTGATAATGGCTCAATGACGGGGTATGTCATTCTTCACAGGATTCTCAGTATGGTGGTGAAAGTTAGGTACTGTTATCTCTAACGAAGGTCTTTATCAGGACATCTCAATAGAAAAGTTTTTCTGAGAAGGTGCAGGAAAATGATGGGAATCCTGTGCATGGCTAGTGAAATTCTGGGGTCACGATTCAACGGTGCCAGTTTTTCCGTACGAGCGTCTCGCTACGACACCGCGAGCCTCGCGCTGTAAGCCACCTCAGGCCCTGTCATTCACAACGGTTATCAGCATAACATCCTCATGAACAACCGCAATACACGTCGTGACTGTTACTGTTTCCCTTGGCTAGCAATGCCTGCACCCCATCGCAATCAGATCGAGCCATGACCTTTGTCACTATGGATTATTACCCATTCTGGTGCTTTGGAGATTTCGTGACTAATTTCATTCTGTAATTAAAAGAAAAGTCTCCTGTACAATGGCAAAAAAAATGTGATTTTACAATAGGAACTGGTGATAATCCGAATGCGGTTGTAGCACCTTATCAGATAGACAAAGAGAAAGAAAAAAAGCAACAGCCGTGTATCCATTGATTACGTCTGTTGATGTTTTGATGGGGATTGCTCGCTGCAATGGGGGTATTGTAATGTCTTCGTTGCTGTTGTTGGTCATTGGCTTGTGAAGAACACCAACCCAGAATAATTTTAGATTGCATTTTGGAGAATTGACACACTTTTGCAGGTAAGCAAGAACCGGCAGCCTGGTGATTGGTCGAAAACGACCACAGACTGTGTGTAGTCGAAACGGGTGGTTGGCACACGAGTGTAAGTTGCAGTCTTGTGATGAGGTATTGGCTGGGCACGCTAAGCTTCATTTCGAATTGCCAGAAGTACTGGGAGGGACACTACTTATGTACTAAGTCTTCTCATCGACTTTGAGTTTCTCATCTAACAGCATGAACTACAGAGGGAAGCTTGTACTCGCACCCATGGTGAGAAGTGGAGAGTTGCCTACACGGCTTCTTTCTCTTCTTCATGGAGCTGACTTGGTGTGGTCACCTGAGATTGTTGATAAAAAACTCATTACTTGCACCAGACAGGTTAATCGAAAACTCAATACGACTGAGTTCGCTGATCCCCATGGTAAAGTTGTGTTTAGTACCTATAAGCCTTTGGAGGCAGGGAAGTTGATTTTCCAGTTGGGTTCGGCTGAACCCGGGCTTGCAGTGAAGGCTGGGTTGAAAGTCATTGAGGATGTGGATGGTATTGACCTCAATTGTGGGTGTCCCAAGAATTTTTCAGTTCATTCTGGGATGGGAGCTGCTCTTCTAACCAACTCAACGTTGCTTTGTGACATTTTGAAAAACTTGGTGGAAAAGGTTGGAAACCCCCATAACAAGCCTATCAGCTGCAAGATTAGGTTGCTTCAAGACTTAGAATCAACATTGGAATTGGTTGAAAAAATCTGCCAAACAGGAATTAAAAACTTGACATTGCATTGTAGAACCCGTTCTATGCGAAACAGAGAGGATCCTTTGCATGAGTACTTACCCGAGATCATCAAGATGACCAGAAAGTACGATATCAGCTTCATTATTAACGGAAATATCCGGAATAAGTTAGACTTCTTGGAATTACAGAAGAAATATGGTCCAGAAATCAGTGCCATGATAGCTGAAGCGGCCGAAGCCAACCCTTCTGTTTTCAGCATGCACCCTTTACCATGGAATCAAGCGATATTGGAATTCATAAAGGTTTGCTTCCAATTCGATAATCATCCTTCCAACACCAAGTACGTGGTCTTGAATCAAATTCCCTCGAAATCCAAATACTACCAAATGTTCTGTAAGTTGAAGACCAACACAGAAATGCTTGAGTTGGCCCAGGAACTTCAAGCTGATCAGGATGAAAAATTCTTCGGGAAGATCAAGGTCAGATCTTTGCAAAAAGAGAGATTATATGCCGTTGAAGATTATAAAAAATGGAAAGCCGAAGTTTTGTCCAACTTGTCAGACGACACTAAAGCTGCCTTGAATGAACCGACCAAGCCCGTGGACTTTGAAGTAGAGTTCAAAGGTTTAGGTGTTGAAAATACGATTCCCACTTCACTCAAAAGGAAACTCTCTATAGATGGACAACCACCTGCAAAAGTCCTTAGGGCAGAGACAGCCTAACAGGACGAATAGATTATCCATACAGTTTATGATTAATGTACAAATTTTTGCTATACACAAGACTCATCAATGCTATATACCCAACGCTTTACTCCTGTCTACTTCATTTTCTTGGTTCACGTCTATTGTTGTAACACTCTTTTGATCCCACACCAAATTCCAGCAGCTCCGGCCATCATGGCAGTGGAATACCCCATAGGTCTTAAACCAGCACTACTTCTGAAAAGAGCACCAGCCAAAGCACCAGCTCCAATAGAATTGAGATCATCATGTTTGCCTCTAATGTAATCCAACGAAGAGTCGATCAAGTTGTACGTCAAGGCCAAAACACCAGCCGAATTTCCCAAGTATGGACCTCTTTTGGTGATGTGATTCAATATGGTGTTCAACTTCAATCTAGAAGAGGCACCAGTTGGTAAGTTTTTCAAACCTTCTTGAAGTCCATAAGCACCACCTATTCCCAATCCCAATAAGTAAACGGTACCGGCACCGTAAGACAAGTCATCAGTCCAGTTTCTGGAGGGAATCAAACCTTGGGCTCCCTCAACTGTGCTCAATTGTTCGTCCTCCAAATCCAAGTATTCAACACCTCTATCTAATCCAGCCAATGGATGTAACTTCTGAGAATCAAAGAGACCAGGTTGTCCCAAATACTTGCTTATTCCACTGACCTGCTTGGAATCAAATCCCAAGGAATCTGTCTGTTCGCTTTGTTGTGGCTGTTGTTGCTGTGGAGATCCACCTAATAACCAGTTCATGTTGTATAAGTAAGAGACTTGGTGAGTCTTGGTGAAAAAAATTTTAAAAATGCGAGAATGGATTTGGAGATTGATTACCCGGATGAAGATGCAATGAGCAATATAGTTTGCAGCCATGAAGCATGGAGATAGAACGGAAGAGATGGGGGAAGGGGGGTAGGGTTCTTGTAGATTCTGTATAGGACGATATGCAACCGGAATTAAAAAAGAAAGGATATTTGTGAGGTCGAAAATTGTTCTGCTGGTGTCAAAATCGTATAAAGGAAGCGTTTGGGGTTCTACCTCACATTATATTTAACAATATGACTAAGAAGTACATTGATATAATTGACGAGTCTTTGGACATCAAGCTCTTCACCAAGGAAGAGTTGGAAGAATTAGAAAGAGTTGTGCACGAGAATCAGCTGAGAATGCACAGAAATAGGTCTATCTTGTTTCCTTCTTTGTTCAGTTTCCACAACGTACCCAGAACACTCCCCAAATATAGTCCTCCAGCAGACGACAAGTTCCAAATACTTAACCTTGTCGATGTCTACTTGCCTAATGCTAAAGTGCCAACTAAACCAGAGATGCCAGCGTTTGCAACTAGCACTCAATTGTGCACTTATGTGCATAAAAAGTACATCTACACGCAGTACTTGATGAACCAGTTCAAGAGGCAAAACTCTTACCACAACAAGTACGTTGAAACAAACAGAAAAGGACCCTCGAATCAACCACGTGAGGGTCGGTTGAGTAAGAAGGTGTCGAGAAGTGCTTCGTCGAAATATGTTTCTCAGCTTAATTAATTAAATGTTTTAATAAATACAAATTGCAAATTTCACAACATTTAAAAATCAACTTACATTATCTAATCAATGCACAAAATCCAACATTGCAAGTACACAAAACTGGAACAAGTGTAGGATTCGGCATAACAAAGGCCTCAGAATTAGTTATGCTAACTTTAGATATGCTCTTGTAGCTCATGGCAGTATCTCAAAGTATAATGTAGCTTCATAAATCACTACTATGCAAACATCTGACTACCGAAACACTCATAGTTATTCTACCTTTGGAGCGATTATGGGGAGTGAATTGGTTATTTTAGCCACACTACTTTTGGTCATTGGAATTTATGTAGCCTACCGAAGAAGAATGGAGAAGGAGCTCAATGAAAATTTCGGAAGGTCGTCAATGGAAGCCACAGATATGCACTTCAGAAGCGGTGCTCCACTAGTTTCACCGTACGACGAGTTTCAAATGTTTCACTGTACCAGTGATGAAACAGCTCCACCACCTTATTCATATCACCCTCGTCCTCCCGACTATTTAGAAGGTGTCGGTGGATTGCTCTCAGTACCTTCTACGGCCCATGTAAGAAACTAGCTTTGTCAAAAGTCCAATCTTCAGAATGATAGAGGTACAGGGGTGACAGAGGCGACATTCTGAATACTATTGTTAATATTCTAATAAAAAATACACATATATCACAACACCAAACTAAACATACATAAAAGTTTATTCATAAGCACCACTAAAATCTAGTTCTAATGCATCGAGATCATTCTAAGTGAGTAACGTGAGGCTTAGAGGTGGCAGAATGAACATCCTCTTCTTCGTCCTGAAGCCCAGCATGATGATAAGGCATTCTCTTGGCAATACCAACAACCTTCCAAGGTTGCATAATAGGAGTTTTGTTGAAAATAAGATCCATCTCTTCCAAAGACCTACCTTTGGTTTCTGGATAGAATATGTATAACACTGGGATTATCAAGAAATTGATACCAGCAAACAATGCGTAAGTGAAAGGACCAATACTTTGGAAAAGTATAGGAGTGATCATGACCACAACGAAATTACTTAACCAGTTACAGCAGGTTGAAATAGCAGACGAAGGAGCTCTTGTCTCCAAGGAAGTCAATTCAGGAGGCAATAACCACATTTCGGAAAGGAAGGCCAAAGCAAAGAAAGTATTGAAACCAAATAAGAAAATAGCAGCCACTATTGGGGCACCATCACGTTTTCCACCCCATTTATCATCTGAATAATAAGATGAGATTGTCAATACCACCATGCAGAGACATTGGCCAATAGATCCTACTATTAACAAAGGTCTTCTTCCCCATTTTTCAATGAAAAGTATTGGGATCAAACCTGCTAAGAAATATTCAAGACCATTACAAGCAGCTAAAATTCTTGAATTTAAAGGTGACAAACCAATATATTGTTCAAAAATGGTACCGGCATAGTAAGTAATCAAGTTTATACCACAAATTTGTTGAATCAATTGTGACCATGCAGCCAAGCACAATCTGTGGAAGTGTCGTTTTGGACCTTGCGTGAACAACCTTCTAAAGGAGAACTTATCAGCACCATTAGCTTTTTCCATATTGATGGAATCTTCAATTTCTTGAACTTCTTCGTTAACTAGTGGGTCATTAGCAGGAACATTGCCCAAAGCAGAGAATACCTTTCTTGCTTCATAAGTTCTTCCTTGTCTAATCAACCATCTAGGAGATTCGGGGAACTTGAAGATAAAGGGAATAATCATCAAGGGAAAGATACACTGGAAGGCAATAGGAAATCTCCATGATACAGATTCATTGGGGTGTAAGTCTTTCGTGAAGTAGAAGGCAAAGTCAACCCAGTAGGAAATAGCAATACCACCTGCAATCAAAGCCCCTTGTATACAGATTAACTTACCTCTTTTATCGGGTCTAGCGATTTCAGACTGCCATACTGGAACTGTAGATGTAATAAACCCATTTCCTAGCCCAGTAACAACTCTGGCAACAATCAAATGGCTAATATGGTAAGCACATGACTGTAAGGCACCTCCAATCATCATAATAACACATCCCACGAACACCAATTTGATTCTTCCAAACTTATCACCTAACCAGATTGTGGATAAGGCAGAAGCAAAACAACCAATCTCATAGATACCAATAGCGAAACCTTGATAAGCTGATTTACTGTAACCATATTTCAACGTATCAATTTCTGGGAAAGTCTCTCTGAAATGGTCCAAAGTTAACAATGAACCCATAACACCTTGATCGTAACCAAATAAGATAAAACCCACACCACACATTATAGCAACTGCTAAATGTAACTTTTGGCCACTCAAGCCAATATAAGTATAAGTCTGGTTATCATCATGTCCCTCGCTATTTGAAAATTCTACTGGTGTTGAAGGACTCAACTTCTCTTCACTGCTGTGAAACATCTCTTCACCAGCTGGCGATTCTTTGTCTGAGATACTCGACATGGTCAATGGAAGTTTTGAGTTTTTTTGAAAAACCGGGGAAACTTTAACTCTTTATATGTTTGAAACAATAATATCGTAGTCTAGACGGGAAACAATATCCATGAGACAAAATGTATAAAGTATTAAGCTCTCCATACCCCACTAAAAAAAAAAAAAAAATGTTAGTTGCCATTTGTTTCAATACAATGATGTAATATCTTTGCTAGTGGCTTTTTTGGCCGTAAATTAACCGGCGAGCTCGTAGAAGACTGTCGGTTGCTTCATAACAGTTGCTACCACAAAGATGTATGGGTGCATCTCTAAGTAGTACTAATTTCATCAGAACCATCTACTCAGTCAATGTTCTATTCTTACTGCAAAAGGCAGGCCCATCCTAAAACAGAAAACCCCAGTTTTTCCAAAACTAACTTTGCATGCATGCACACCCGGATTGACCCCAAACTGATCCCGCACCTCGGGCTTTATTCGATTAGTTCCTCAACTAGGCTGGAATTTCGGAGCAGTCAATAACAGGACATACCTAACGTAGAATTTCGGGGTGGGGTAGTAGGTTGCATACGTTAGTATGCTGATTGACGCGCAACGACCAAAACATCCTCCATCTGGAACCTAGACATAGCAATCTATCTGTTATGAGGTGATAACAGAGGGTGGGGCATTTCTTGTCTTGGTGTATACGAGAGCATCCTATGTATATAGCTTGAAAAGCGTTATCTATATGCTTTATTTTTCGATCAGGGCCCTGGACGGGGTAATAAGTTGGAGAGGGTGGGGGCTCAGCGAGATGCTTAAAGAAGTAGACGTAGCTATCAAATTGCTCTGGGCGTATATGCAGTTCGTTGGGGCTGCAGCCAATCTGCACGGCAAGACTTCCGGAGACGAACACCGGCGTTAGACTAGAGTTTTCCATATCCCGGATATATTAAGATCCTCGAGATCAATGATAGTGAAGTGGGGCCATACGTAAGTATTGTGCTGCAGCAGAGATATGCGGATAATTGCGGGTATTTAGCCGCAGGTTACAGGAAAATACTCCACTCATGTCTGGTGTAAGTTGAAAGGCATCAATGGCTGTCGGGGTAAAGGATGGAGACGGTTCACCGGGAAAGTGGTCTGACCCAAGTGCTGCCACGAGAGCAGAAAGTAAGTAGAAAAGGCATTGCAGTCATCGCTAATCATGGTTTGATGTTTTTAAGGAAGAGAGGTGGCTGAAATGGAACGACCAATTCGATTATAGCTAGGCACACGACATCAATGTATACACACTTGAAGTCTTGACAACATAGGGTGATTTGAGGAAGTGGTGACATGGGGCTGATTGAAAACAATAGGTTAGGATTCGTGTTCCAAGGAACAATGTACTTTCTGGGCGACAATGCTTCTACAAGAATCTGATTTGGTGAATACAAGATATTTTCTCCACAAATCCACATATAACAGTTTAGTTTCAGTTGCATGAATCCGTCATGACCCCGGCAAAGGAACCAGCAACATAGAGGCGGGAGCAACTACCCAGACATAAAGACAGTAATATTTAGTGTGTTCCCATGTGCTGCACCTTGGCGTGGAGTCCGTCAATGTACGTCAATTTGAGTTTTAGTTGTGCTTGGCCGTTGAGTGAATGGACGGCTAAGATGTGTCTCAGATACATCTTGGTATTCGGTCTACGGCCAAGTGAGATTCGTAAGAGCACTTGCGTAATCCTTTTGTCTCAGTTGTATGGGCTTTCCATGCTTTTGAAGATATTTAAAATGGGTATCACTTACTTCAAGTCAGGCACAATTTTTCTAAAAAAAACAAGTGGAAGCCAATTCGACCCGGGGCCCCAACTACAGATGCATTTGCTGACAGTGAAGTGATTCTTCTATTAGATGCATTTACTGTGATACCCATGGTGCTGTACAAGTAAAGTGTGGAGATTGAAGGTTAGCTTAAGCTTTCGTTGAAGAGTGAAATTGTTTGCTAGCCAACGAAAGTCTCGTTTGAGACAGAAACAGTGTGCCTAAAGCCAACCCAAACACCAACCGTGTTATTTACGTCACCCACAAAAGTGATACACACACGACACTACTTTTGCTACGTCCTTACTTTGCCAACAGCTTCTTGAACCCTTTCTACAAGCACGGACGGCAATTGGGCACGTCGGTGGCAGCTACTACTCATTCACCACTGGCCTCTCGATCAACACTGTACAACTATTTACAGCCCTTAAACCGGCGAGGAGTACCCATCCACAACTAAATGTCCCTCTCTTTAACAAACTTGCCTTGTCCATAAATCCTTTCAACCATTGCCATCGTCTACGTCAGCCTCTCTGCAGCATTGGCCTGGTACTTAGTATTTTGTCTTCCGTGTAAATTTTGGCCCAATTTTAAAATGTTGGGACCCACATACAGGAATACCTAACTATGGGCCACAAAAGGCTGCGAATTTGGATCCCAAAATTTATATAGGAGAATTTTCCAGCCCATCAGATCATTTTACTTAAAACACAGGTTATTCTCCAGTTTTGTAGTAATCTTTATTTCTGGTTCACAAGTTATACGACATTATAACCTGAGATCCTGAATTTCGTCTGAAACTTGGTTTGTGCTCCTGCTACTCAACTCCCCGTGCCTCATCACGTTAATTAATCGGTATGTGAAGCTGATCTGGACAAGAAGCCCCCAATGTAATTGTTTTTGCTCACACAAAGAATTGAATAAAGGGAAGCCCATCTATGGTTTCTGGTTCTACTGAACTAATTTCTCCTGGTGCCAATTGCTCAGTTAGAGACGACGGAACCATCCCACCAAGCTCCCAGTGGTGCAGCTGGCACGAAGCCAGGGCCACACGGTTCCAGCCTTGGCGAGAGCTCATGCCACCGCCCTTTTGTGCGACTCACCCAAAACTTTTCGTGAAAAAAATTAACCATATACAAGACATTACTGGGTTATATATGGGCCTCATCCACCCGTACTACAACAAATTTCTTACTAACATCCATTCGTTTAGACTTCTACCATACACAAGAGTAGCCTCACGTGTTTTTTCTGTACATAATCGTCACACGTATTCACAAACACTCAAATTTTCATTAATATCCACATATCAACTGAGAATGTCTTCGTCAACCACTGAAGCTAAATCCTCAGTTTCAGACTATTCCTCCTTACACAAAGGATTGCCTGCCAACTTCCGAGGCTTGAACTCGGTGGACGTTGCAGAAGCCTCCAAGGTTACTGATTTCGTCAAGTCCCACCAAGGCCATACTGTTATCTCCAAAGTATTAATTGCCAATAATGGTATTGCTGCCGTTAAAGAGATCAGGTCCGTGAGAAAATGGGCCTACGAAACCTTTGGCGACGAAAAGGCCATTCAATTCACAGTGATGGCCACTCCCGAAGATTTGGCTGCAAATGCCGAATATATCAGAATGGCAGACCAATACGTGGAAGTGCCCGGAGGAACAAACAACAATAACTATGCCAACGTCGAGTTGATTGTTGAAATTGCCGAAAGAACTGATGTCCATGCCGTTTGGGCTGGTTGGGGCCACGCTTCTGAAAACCCATTGTTGCCAGAAATGCTAGCCAACTCTCCGAAGAAAATTGTCTTTATCGGTCCTCCTGGTAATGCCATGAGATCCTTGGGTGACAAGATCAGTTCGACGATTGTGGCCCAACACGCAGATGTCCCTTGTATCCCATGGTCGGGTACTGGAGTCAGAGACGTTGATATCAACACTGAAACCAACTTGGTATCGGTTTCGGAAGAGACTTACGCTAAAGGATGCTGTACTGATCCTGAGGATGGATTGAAAAAAGCCCGTGAGATCGGTTTCCCAGTCATGGTTAAAGCCTCTGAAGGTGGTGGAGGTAAAGGTATTAGAAAAGTCGACGATGAGAAGGACTTTATCTCCTTGTACAAACAAGCTGCCAACGAAATACCGGGGTCTCCTATATTCATTATGAAATTGGCCGGTGATGCCAGACATTTGGAAGTCCAATTGTTGGCTGATCAATACGGTACCAACATTTCTTTGTTCGGAAGAGATTGTTCCGTTCAAAGAAGACATCAAAAGATCATAGAAGAAGCCCCTGTCACCATTGCTAGGAAGGAAACTTTCCACAAAATGGAAAATGCTGCCGTGAGACTCGGTAAATTGGTGGGTTATGTTTCAGCCGGTACCGTCGAATATTTGTACTCCCATTCTGAAGACAAATTCTACTTTTTGGAATTGAACCCAAGATTACAAGTCGAACATCCTACCACTGAAATGGTCACCGGTGTCAACTTACCAGCTGCCCAATTACAAATTGCAATGGGTATTCCTATGCATAGAATCAGAGACATCAGAACCTTATATGGTGTGGATCCTCATACTTCAACTGATATTGACTTTGAATTCAAGAGCGAGATCTCATTAAAGACCCAACGTCGCCCATCACCAAAAGGTCACACAACTGCCTGTAGGATCACTTCAGAAGATCCAGGTGAAGGTTTCAAACCAAGTGGTGGTACCTTACATGAATTGAACTTCAGATCCTCATCAAACGTATGGGGTTACTTCTCGGTTGCAAACCAATCTTCTATTCATTCGTTTTCAGACTCCCAGTTTGGTCATATTTTTGCCTTTGGTGAAAACCGTCAGGCTTCTAGAAAACACATGGTGGTTGCCTTGAAAGAATTGTCTATAAGAGGTGACTTTAGGACCACCATCGAATACTTGATCAAATTGTTGGAAACCCCAGATTTCGAAGACAACACCATCACCACCGGTTGGTTGGACGAGTTGATCACAAAGAAATTGACTGCTGAAAGGCCCGATCCAACCATCGCTGTTGTTTGCGGAGCTGCTACTCAAGCTCATCTTCAGTCAGAAGGTGAAAGAACCGAATATGTCCAGTGTTTGGAGAAGGGTCAAGTGCCAAACAAAAACCTTTTGAAAACTATTTTCCCAGTGGACTTCATCTATGAAGGTCACAGATACAAGTTTACTGCCACCAAATCTTCTAATGATACCTACACCTTATTCTTGAATGGTAGCAGAGCTGTTGTTGGAGTGAAATCTCTTTCAGATGGTGGATTGTTAATCGCTATTGGCGGTAAATCACACGCAGTTTACTGGAAGGATGAAGCCGCTGGTACTAGACTTTCTGTTGATGGTAAGACTTGCTTGTTGGAGGTTGAAAACGACCCAACTCAATTGAGAACTCCATCTCCAGGTAAATTGGTGAAATACTTGGTTGAATCCGGTGACCATATTGCTGCTGGGCAAGCTTATGCTGAGGTTGAGGTCATGAAGATGTGTATGCCTTTGATCGCTCAAGATCATGGTGTGATTCAATTAATCAAGCAAACAGGTTCCACTTTGAATGCTGGTGATATTTTGGCTATTTTGGCATTGGATGACCCATCGAAGGTGAAGCATGCTTTACCGTTCGAGGGTACATTGCCAGACTTGGGCCCCCCAGTCATTCAAGGTACCAAGGCCATCCATAGATTCACTCAATATGGACAGGTTTTGAAGAATATCTTGAATGGATTCGATAACCAAGTCATCATGAATACCACCGTGAAAAATATCATTGAGGTTTTGAAGGATAAGGATTTGCCATACTCTGAATGGGTTTTGCAAATCTCCGCTTTACATTCTCGTTTGCCACCCAAGTTGGACGAAGCTTTGTCAGTTTTGGTAGAAAAGGCCAAGAACAGAAATGCTGACTTCCCAGCTCGTCAAATTTCAAAGTCAATCCAAAAAGCTCTCAATGAGCCGGATGCTGACCCATCTTTGTCTGAGGTTGTTAAGCCTTTGACCGATATCTCCAGAAGATATGCCAATGGATTGGCTGAGCATGAGTACGCTTTCTTTGCTGATTTAATCAACCAGTATTACAACGTCGAACTGTTGTTTACTGGTCACATGGCAAGAGAAGATGATATCATCTTAAAATTGAGAGACGAACACAGATCGGATTTGATCGAAGTTGTCAACATTGTATTGTCTCATTCAAGAGTGAGTGCAAAAAACAACTTGATCTTGACTATCTTGAATGAGTATCAACCATTGTTGCAATCCTCCTCAAGTGCTGCCAATGAGATTAGAGAAGCGTTGAAGAATATTGTCGAATTGGACACCAAGGGAACCAATAAGGTCACTTTGAAAGCCAGAGAAATTTTGATTCAATGCTCTTTACCTTCTATTCAAGAAAGATCAGATCAATTGGAGCACATCTTGAGATCTTCAGTCTTACAAACGTCGTATGGTGAGGTATATGCTAAGCACCGCGAACCAAGACTTGACATCATCCAGGATGTGGTGGACTCGAAGCACACTGTTTTTGATGTCTTACCTCAATTCTTGGTCAACCCTGATGAGTGGGTTGCAATGGCTGCTGCTGAAACTTACGTGAGAAGAGCTTACAGAGCTTATTCTTTGGGACCTCTCTCTTATCATTTCCATGACAAATTCCCCATTATCCACTGGCAATTCAAGTTGCCAAGTCTTGAATCATCGCAATTCAATGCTGTTCAACAACCTAAGAATGATACTCCTAACCCAATGAACAGGACTGCGTCCGTTTCTGACTTATCTTTTGTTGTTGACCCTCATCAAAAGCAAGCTTCCAGAAACGGTATCTTGGTTCCTTGTACACACTTGGATGATGCTGATGAGATGATAAGTGCTGGTTTGGACAGATTACAAGTTGGTGGAGTCTCCATTGACTTGAATGAAAAAGTGGAATACTACAATGTGTTCAATGTGGTCATCAGCAGCGTTGATGGCTACGAAAGTGAATCGGAGATCTTGGACAAAGTACAGGAGATTCTTGATGACTTAAAGGAAGATCTTAGAAGCGCTTCTATTCGCCGTATAACCTTCGTCTTTGCCAACAATGTGGGTATCTATCCAAAGTACTACACTTTCACTGCTCCGGACTATATTGAAAACAAGGTTATTCGTCATATTGAACCTGCTTTGGCTTTCCAATTGGAATTGGCAAGATTAAACAACTTTGACATCAAGCCTATCTTCACTGACAACAGAAATATTCATGTGTATGAAGCTATTGGTAAGAATTCACCAACTGATAAGAGATACTTTACAAGAGGTATTATTAGAACAGGAATTATACGTGACGATATTAGTATCAGCGAGTACTTGATTTCTGAGTCCAATAGATTAATGTCAGATATCTTGGATGCCTTGGAGATCATTGATACTTCCAATTCCGATCTTAACCATATTTTTATCAATTTCTCTGCTGTTTTCAACGTTTTACCCGAAGAAGTCGAGGCTGCTTTCGGCTCCTTCTTGGAACGTTTTGGAAGAAGGTTATGGAGATTGAGAGTCACTGGTGCTGAAATCCGTATCTTCTGTACTGATCCAACCACTGGTAACTCTTTCCCATTAAGAGCCATTATCAATAATGTTTCCGGATATGTTGTCAAATCTGAATTGTACATGGAAGTTAAGAACACCAAGAAAGAATGGGTCTTCAAGTCAATTGGTCAACCTGGATCTATGCACTTGAGACCTATTTCAACGCCATACCCAGTCAAAGAATCTTTGCAACCTAAACGTTACAGAGCCCACAACTTAGGCACTACTTATGTTTACGATTTCCCCGAACTTTTCCGTCAAGCTACTACAGCTCAGTGGAAGAACGTTTCCAAGACCACCAAGATACCAAAGGATGTCTTTACTTTCTTGGAATTGATCCAAGATGAAAATGGCTTGTTAACGGCTGTAGACAGAGACCCTGGTTCCAACAAAATTGGTATGGTTGGTTTCAAGTGTACCGCTAAAACCCCTGAGTATCCTCGTGGTCGTCAATTCATTATTATTGCTAACGATATCACCCACAAGATTGGTTCTTTCGGTCCCGAAGAGGATGACTATTTCAACAAATGTACTGATTTAGCAAGAGAACTAGGAATCCCAAGAATATATCTTTCTGCTAACTCTGGTGCTAGAATTGGTATTGCCGAAGAGTTGTTACCTTACTTCAAGGTATCTTGGAATAATGATACTGACCCAAGCAAGGGTTTCAACTACTTGTACTTAACTCCTCAAGATTTGGAAGAATTAGAAGCCGCTGGTAAACAAGAAACTGTGGTCACTGAAAAGATTGTTAACAATGGTGAGACAAGACACGTTATCAAATCTATTGTCGGTGCCGAAGATGGTTTAGGTGTTGAATGTCTTAGAGGTTCTGGTTTGATCGCCGGTGCCACTTCAAGAGCTTACAAGGATATCTTCACCATTACTTTGGTCACCTGTAGATCTGTTGGTATTGGAGCTTACTTGGTCAGATTAGGCCAAAGAGCTATTCAAATTGATGGGCAACCGATCATCTTGACCGGAGCACCCGCTATAAACAAGTTGTTAGGTAGAGAGGTTTACTCTTCCAACTTGCAGTTGGGAGGAACTCAAATCATGTACAATAACGGTGTCTCACACTTGACTGCTACTGATGACTATGCTGGTGTTCTCAAGATCATGGAATGGATGAGCTATGTTCCTGCTAAACGAGGAATGCCCGTTCCAATCTACGAGACTGAAGATACTTGGGACAGAGAAATTGAATATTACCCTCCCAACAATGATACCTACGACGTTCGTTGGATGATTGCTGGTAAAGAATTGGAGAATGGTGACTTTGAACATGGTTTGTTCGATAAGGACTCTTTCCAAGAGACTCTCTCTGGATGGGCTAAGGGTGTTGTCGTCGGAAGGGCCCGTCTCGGAGGTATTCCGATTGGTGTTATTGGCGTTGAAACCAGAACCGTCGATAACCTTATTCCAGCTGACCCTGCCAACCCTGATTCTACTGAAATGAAGATTCAAGAAGCTGGGCAAGTTTGGTATCCTAACTCTGCGTTTAAGACAGCTCAAGCTATCAACGATTTCAACCATGGTGAGAACTTACCATTGATGATCTTAGCTAATTGGAGAGGTTTCTCTGGTGGACAAAGGGATATGTACAATGAGGTTCTTAAATATGGTTCTTACATTGTTGATGCCTTAGTGGATTTCAAGCAACCAATCTTCACCTACATCCCACCTAATGGTGAATTGAGAGGTGGTTCTTGGGTTGTGGTTGACCCAACCATCAACGCAGACTTCATGGAAATGTATGCTGACGTCGAATCAAGAGCTGGTGTCTTGGAGCCGGAAGGAATGGTTGGTATCAAGTACAGACGTGACAAGTTGTTAGCTACGATGGAAAGATTAGACACTAAATATGCGGATTTGAAGGCCAAGTTGAAGGATTTGCCTTCTTCTTCGGAAGAATACGCCAAGGTGTCAGCAGAATTGAGTACTAGAGAAAAGCAATTGTTACCTATCTATGGTCAAATCTCCGTTCAATTTGCTGATTTACATGACAGATCTGGTCGTATGTTAGCCAAGGGTGTTATCAGAAAGGAGCTCGAGTGGCGTAAAGCAAGAAGATTCTTCTTCTGGCGTTTGCGTCGTCGTCTTAACGAGGAATACTGTTTAAGATTACTTAAAGAGCAATTAAATACAGACAGTAAACTCGAAAGAGTTTCAAGATTGAAGAGTTGGATGCCAACAGTTGACTATGATGACGATGAAGCTGTCAGTACTTGGATTGAAGAAAACCACAGCAAGTTAGCTTCCAAGGTTGATGAGTTGAAGAAGGAGAAGTCTTTTAACACCATTAGAAAATTGTTGAGCGAGGATTCGTCTAACGCCATGAATGTCCTTAAGGACTACATTTCTACATTATCAGAGGAGGATAAAGCTAAATTGCTTAAATAATTTAATAGTTAATTGAATATCTTATTATCGAGCCTGTCAACTTGAACTGAATTTTGTTTGCAAATGGTTGCGAAAACAAAAGCTGTTTATAGTAACACAAATAACAATGAAACTATACCTTTTGTTGTTTGTCATTCCGTTGATCTCGACCGTAGTGTGTGAGCCTTCCTACTTTGTAACCCTTAAGGAAAATGAAACTTTTGAAGACTTTTATGCAAATGATCTTAAATATCCCAAGCATTTAAGGATTAAAGACCATATCAAGAGTAGTTTTACCATTGGAAATTTCAAAGGTTTTGTCGGTGATTTCAGCAGGAATGCATTGAGGAGACTTTCTCAATGTCCTTATATTTCTGAAATTTCCAGAGACATAACTATCAATGCCTTGGAGTCTAAAGTTCAGGTCCATGCCCCTAGGCATTTATCAAGAATATCTCAGAAGAAAAAGCTAAAGAAGAAAAAGCTTGTGTTCCTCTACGATGATGAGATTTCTGGACAGGGTGTTAATGCATATATAATTGACTCCGGAATAAGAACTGCTCACCCAGAGTTTGAAGGAAGAGCAATTTTTGGTAAAGATTTCACGGGGCTGGGATATGGAGATTCAAATGGTCACGGAACCCATGTTGCTGGATTGGTAGGATCTAAAACATACGGTGTTTCCAAGGATGTGACCTTGATAGATATCAAAGCCTTAGGAAACAATGGTTCGGGGTCATTGAGTACAATTATTGCTGCGTTAGAGTATGCTGTAAATCATAGAAAACAATCGGGTTCTCCAGGAGTCGTAAACTTATCTTTAGGATCGGTGAAGAATTCAGTTTTAAACAGCGCAGTAGATGCAGCTGCTGAGAGCAACTTGGTGGTGGTAGTTGCTGCAGGGAATACCAATTCTAATGCATGTAAAACGAGTCCAGGGGGAGCCAAACGTGCAATTACGGTGGGAAGCATCGACGATTCCACCGATGCCCTTGTATGGTTTTCGAATTGGGGCGAATGCATTGATATCCTTGCTTCGGGAGTTTCGGTGGAGAGTGTAGATTTCAGTAGTACCACCAAATCTCGGCTGCTCTCTGGCACCTCGATGTCCTCCCCCATTGTTGCTGGAATAGTGGCGAACTTGCTAAGTGGTGGAGTGCACCCTTCAGATGTTAAACTGGTATTGTTAGATCTCGCTACTAAAGGCAAGGTCCAGCGTTCATCTCTTCTCTTAAAGGGTCGAACACCCAATAGAATTGCCCATATGGGTGAAGACCTATCTGATTATTTGGATGCCGACCCTGGGTCAAGCTCTAGCACTGACTCGGAGTCGGGCCAAGACTCTGATGAATACTAACTACGTAATATACAAGACTCTTAATTTCGCAGCCAAACCAGCTTCTTCATAATCCACAAAGCATTATATTTCAGAGTTTCCACGCAAGAGTACAATGGCGAAAGACTACTTGAGTGGTAACCCGTTCGATAGTGAGTGGAGAGATGTCCAGACAGCAAAGGACCCAAGTACGTAACTCAACTATAAATAATTATGTAGCACCACTACTAACACTTCAAAGCTTCTCAAGTATTTACAGGTCAAGCGGGAATTACAGCCCCATTACCTCTCAGTGGTTTCAGAACTCCCAATATTTATCCTGGCAGATGGAGTGAAGCCAACGATTCTCTCGGCTTCGAAGAAAGCAGGTCTTCTGATTTGATCGATGAATCTCCAGGGCGTTCTGCTGATATGTATCCCGCTTGGAGCCCATCTGATTTAGTACCAATCACCATCGAAGAAATCGAAGGGGTGTTTCTCCAATTGACTAATGTTTTTGGGTTTCAGATGGATAGTACTAGAAACGTGTTTGATTACTTTATGAAGTTGCTTGATTCGAGAGCTTCTAGAATGGGTCCAACTCGGGCATTAAAGTCAATACATGCTGATTACATTGCTGGAGTCAATGCCAATTTTCGGAAATGGTATTTTGCAGCAGGATTGGATGTCGATGATACTTTTGGGTTTGCAAATATCAAGCTGAATGGGAAGCATAAAAATAAAACCTTTAGTATTAAGGGCCTATATGAAGCTGAAGAAAAGTGGTCGTTTAAGCTTAGTAATCTTTCCCCCGTTGATATGGTGATTCAAGTTTCTCTCTATCTTCTTTGCTGGGGAGAAGCTGGAAACATAAGATTCATGCCTGAATGCTTGTGCTTCATTTTCAAATGTTGTTGTGACTTCTACTGCAATCTTGACCCAGAGAAACCAGTCGAAAACGTTACTGAGAGTTTTCTTGGTCATACCATATCACCCCTTTACGATTTCTACAGAGATCAGATACTTCAAAAGATTGATGGTTGTTTTGTGAGGGCTGACCGGGATCACGAGGATATCATCGGATATGATGATATCAATCAGTTGTTTTGGTACAGGAAGGGATTAGAGAGAATTACTCTCCAAGACAAGAGTAAACTACTTAGTATTTTGCCTGAAGAAAGGTACTTGTACCTCAACCAAGTCGTTTGGAAGAAAGCATTCTTTAAAACATTCAAGGAGTCAAGAACTTGGTTCCATGTTTTATGCAACTTCAATCGTATTTGGATTATTCACATCAGCATGTTTTGGTACTATACTTCTCTCAATGCTCCCACATTATACACCTACAGGTATAATCAATCTACAGACAACCAGCCAACAGTCGAAGCCCGTTTAATAGTAATGTCGCTTGCTGGTGCTATTGCCGCCGCCACTTGTTTTATCTGTACCATACTAGAGTTTTCCTTTGTCAATAGAAAGTACGCAGGAGCTGAGCCTGTTGGAAGAAGGTTAACAATGCTTGTGTTCATACTTACTATTCACGTGGCTCCTTCTGTTTACTTATTGGTTTTTACGCCTTTGAACAAACTGAGTACAACCAACTTGTTACTATCTTCAATTGTATTCACAATATCGGTGGTGACAGTCATTTACTTGCTGATAGTACCCTTGGGAAAACTATTCTCCACTTCAACAAATTTTGGAAGAAGGTTCCTAGCCAATAAATACTTTGTTCAGAATTTTCACCAGTTGAGAGGAGCGGAACAAGCAGCTTCTATCGGTCTTTGGTTTGCTGTATTTCTCTTTAAGTTCCTCGAGTCTTACTTTTTCCTTACACTTTCTTTGAGAGATCCCTTGAGGGAATTGAGTACCATGAAGATCAACCGATGTGCTGGTGATATTTGGCTTGGTAATACTCTATGTGCTTCACACGCAACCATTGTGTTATCTTTGATTATTCTTACTGATTTGGTTCTCTTTTTCTTGGATACATACCTTTGGTATATTGTGTGTAACACGATGTTCTCCGTTTTGAGGTCCTTCTATATTGGTATTTCGGTCTGGACTCCTTGGAGGAATGTATTCTCTAGGCTCCCGAAGCGTATTTTCTCCAAAATAATTTTTGCACCCACCGATGGCACTACCAAAGGAAAGTACTTGACGTCTCAAGTTTGGAATTCCATTGTCATTTCTATGTACCGTGAGCACTTGTTATCCCTTGAACATGTTCAGAAGCTAATCTATAAGCAAGTGGCTTCGCCAGCTGGTGTAGATGAGCCTATGTTGAAGGAACCTTCATTTTTTGTGTCCCAAGAAGATATGACAATGAAGTCTACCTTATTTTATGAGCAATCAGAAGCCCAACGTAGGATCACCTTTTTTGCACAGTCATTGTCAACCCCCATGAGAGAAATCGGCCCTATCGGTGCAATGCCCTCTTTCACTGTCTTAGTTCCTCATTACAACGAAAAGATTACGTTATCACTTCGTGAAATAATTCGTGAAGAGAGCCAATACTCCAATATTACAATGTTAGAGTATTTAAAGAAGCTCCATCCTCTCGAGTGGTCTTGTTTTATCAAAGATACCAGGCTTCTTGCTGAAGAGTTTGATACTGATGAATCATCTTCTAACAAAATAGATGAAAAGATTGATGACCACTATTATTCAGTTGGGTTTAAAATAGCATCGCCTGAGTATATTTTGAGAACTAGGATATGGGCTTCACTCCGTACTCAAACTTTGTACAGAACAGTGGCAGGTTTTATGAACTACTCAAGAGCTATAAAATTATTATTTGATGTTGAGACATCCGAAGAAGAGTTCACCAACGATACAGAAAAGCTCCAAGAAGCATCCTCAATGGCAATTAGGAAATTCAGAATGATAGTCTCAATGCAAAGATTTATGAAGTTCAGCCCCGAAGAACTTGAAAATACAGAAATGTTGTTACGGGCATATCCAGAATTGCAAATTGCCTATTTGTTAGAAGAAGAGACTTCAGAACCTGATGAGACCGTATACTATTCAGTGTTAATAGATGGTAGTTGTCCCATCTTAGCCGACGGATCCCGAAAGCCCAAGTACAAGATCAGATTGTCTGGAAATCCTATCTTAGGTGACGGAAAGTCTGATAATCAGAACCATGCAATCATATTCTGTAGAGGAGAGTATATCCAATTGGTTGATGCCAATCAAGACAACTACTTGGAGGAATGCCTCAAAATTAGAAGCGTTCTTGAAGAGTTTGAGGAGCACTCTGGTCCTTCAAATCCATATTCCATAGATCAAAAATCCAAGGACTATTTGAATCCAGTTGCAATTATCGGTACAAGGGAATATATTTTCTCAGAAAACATCGGTGTATTGGGCGATGTAGCAGCTGGAAAAGAGCAAACCTTTGGGACTCTTTTCTCAAGAACCTTGGCTCATATTGGAGGTAAGCTACACTATGGTCATCCAGATTTCTTGAATGCCATTTTTATGACAACTCGAGGTGGTGTATCTAAAGCCCAGAAGGGTTTGCACTTGAATGAAGACATCTATGCCGGGATCAATGTTCTATGCAGAGGAGGAAGAATCAAACATTGTGAATATATTCAATGTGGAAAAGGGCGGGATCTTGGTTTTGCATCCATCTTGAACTTCACAACTAAAATTGGTGCAGGTATGGGAGAACAAATGTTATCAAGGGAACACTTTTACTTAAGTACTCTCTTGCCGTTGGATAGATTCTTATCCTACTACTATGCTCATCCCGGTTTTCACCTCAATAACTCTTTCATCATGTTGTCAATCAAATTGTTTTTGATAGTGGCTGTCAATATTGCAGCCTTGACTAACAATAGTGTGATTTGTGAATATGATAGAAATGTTCCCATAACTGATCCTCGCAGGCCTGTTGGGTGTTATAATTTGATTCCGGTTGTTCAATGGTTGGAGAGATCTATATTGTCCATTTTTGTTGTGTTTGCAATATCTTTCTTACCCTTGTTCATCCAAGAATTGATGGAAAGGGGAATCTACCGGTCATTCCTGAGACTAGGAAAGCACTTGTTGTGTTTATCTCCATTGTTTGAAGTGTTCGTTTGCCGTGTTTACTCTGAGTCATTGATGAGTGATATGCTCATTGGAGGTGCAAGGTATATCTCCACAGGACGGGGGTTTGAAACTGTAAGAGTCCCCTTTGTAGTTTTATACTCAAGGTTTGCTACACCTAGTCTTTACTTTGGGGCTGTTTCACTTCTACTCATCATGTATACATCAATAACAATGTGGAAAATACCGTTGATATACTTTTGGATTACCATTGTGGCACTTTTAGCATGTCCCTTTATTTATAACCCTAACCAATTCAATTTCACCGAGTTTTTTATCGATTACAAGAACTACTTGAAGTGGCTATCCAGGGGTAACAGTAAGAGTCGAGTTTCCTCTTGGATTGAGTTCACTAGGTTTAACAGAAGTCGCCTCACGGGTATTAAAAGGTCTAATAGAACTTTTGATGGCTCTGGTTTAAGGTTTGTCAATGAGGTAAAGCCATCTAAGTTCAACCTTGTCGTTACCAACACTTTCTTTGAATTGACTGAAATTGGATTTGTAGGGGTGGCATACATGTTTTCAAACTCCTTGAATGATGCTAGGTCCTCAGAACCGACACCAGCTCTTTTGAGACTCATGATCTTCACCTTCCTTCCAATTGGAATGAACGTGGCAGTTTTACTTGTGTTTTCGATGTTCTCTGGTCTTTTTGGGCCGCTTCTATCTTTATGCTGTTCAAGGTTTCCGGCTGCAATCGCTTTCGTTGTTCACACATTTGCAATCTTGAATCATCTAGTATGCTTTGAGCTCTTTTGGATGTGGGAAAATTGGGTTTGCCTGAAAACTATTTTGGGCCTTGTTACCTCCATTCTCATCCAGAAATGGTTCTTCAAGACTCTTGTGAGTTGTCTTGTTTCTAGGGAGTATCGTCATGATAAATCCAACATAACCTGGTGGTCAGGAAAATGGCTCACGTCTGGCTTCGGTTGGAACATGTGTTCACAGCCTATACGTGAGTTTGTCTGTAAAACAGCAGAGATGAGTCACTTTGCTGGAGATGTGCTTATGGGGCATTTGATTCTTTTCGCCCAATTTCCGTTTTTGTTCATTCCGTATATAGATAAGTGGCACATGATGTTGTTATTTTGGTTGAAGCCAAGCAACCAGTTGCGTCCACGATTGTTATCCAAGAAACAGAAAAGGAAAATTAGAAGCACAGTTCACGTATACTTTATGTTATTCATCCTAATAATCACAATGTTTGCAATTCTTTTGGTTGCACCTTTAGTTTTGACCCGTGTGTTTGAGTTTGAGGTCTCCGATTATCTTCCTGAAATAATTTGTGACTTGATACAGCCTGAACCGTTAGTCTCTCGCCCTGCAAGAGGACTTTACAAAGGGTTGATCAGGAGCTACGTATAGATTTAGTTATGCATATGAATCAAAGAATCTCCAGGAATTTCAGCAAGTACTCTGGCCTCTTCTTTTGCACCTCGTCCACCAATTCTTGAATAACATTTTCATCACAGAAAGACTTGGCAATTTCGAACCTCTTCAACTTCGACAACTGGGACAAGGTTTCCAAGACCTTTGGGGCCCAATCTTCTACCAAGTTTTCTTTGGCCACAAATGCTGCTGCCTCAAAATAAAACGAGAGGAACTCTGGCTCCACCCCATAATAGAAGCTATCTGAGAGTACTTCAGCAGGAAGATTAATAACGTATGTGTAAGCTTTCTCTTTCTGACCACCTTGGATGGTCTTCAACGAAGGGAGAAGAGAAGTTGCTGGTCTCTCTACAAAAGGTGCTGGTGGAGGAGTAGAAGCAGGTTTTTTGTTGCTAGACTTACCAAACATCTGCTCAATCTCTTTGGTGAGTAAATCCTTGTGCTCTTCCATCAATTGCTGCTTCACCTTTGGTGGCTTCCCGTCCACAAATCTTTGGAACTCTTCAGGAAGTTGGACTACTTTCTCTATAGGTATACGCGTTCGCTGCGTTTGGACATCTTCCATATTATCATCTGCCTGTAGAGCCTCTAAATCCTGCTTCGCAGCCACATTGGTAGGTTCAAGTTCGAGCACTTTAGCAAAGTACTGCTTAGCCAACTTGTATGACTTGATGCCTTTGAATGCAGTGGCCTTTCGAAACAAAAGCTTAACCTGGAGTTTCGGCTCCTTGACATAAGACAATCCACTATCACAGTCTTGCAAAGCTTTATGGAAATCATTAATTTTCAAGTAGCTCATGGCTCTATTAGAGTATAGAACGGCATTTTTGGGATCGAGGTCAATTGCCGAAGTATAACATTCAACTGCTGTCTGGAACTCCTTCCTGGAGAAGGCCAGGTTCCCTTTATCCTTGAATTCTACTACTTTGTCGGGCAATTCCATAGCATCGACAATTCTCTAACGGAATTTTATTCGCGATGGCTTTCTAACTAACGGCTACATGACAGTGCAAGAGCTACAAGATGAAATACTCGCTACAGACTCTATTTTCCCCGACTGTACGACGGACGTGACATACCAGGTATACAACTTCAAGGTGCCGCTGCACGAAGACTTGGAGATCCAAATTTCGTTTCCTGAGGCCTACCCTGACGAAATTCCTAGTGTAGTCCAGGTTGTTGTACACGATAAGGTGAAATATAGTGACGAGAAATACTTGAGCGATACGGCAAGCTCCAAGCTCAAGGAGTTATTCGTTCCTGGTTGTGTAGTGATGATCGAATTGCTTTCGGAGCTCGAGATGTTCTTGGAGTCGTACGATGAACGAGCTGCTGATGTCGTAGACCGGGTCGCAAAGCTCAACATTAAAGACACCGAACGAAGCGAAGAACAGGATACTGAACGACACGAGATTCCCATAAAGAGTGTTCCACAGGTAAACCCACTCGAAGGCTGGATCCAGTCCGACCCGGTGACAGATAGAGGTTCCACTTTCATAGGGTTTGCACGAGCTGTGAGTTCCCTTGAGGAAGCCGAACATTACTTGAGCCTTCTTGTAACAGAAAAGAAGATATCAAAGTCGGCACACAACATGAGTGCCTGGAGAATTAAAGGGGAAGGATCTGTACAGTATCAAGATTGTGATGATGATGGAGAGGCAGCAGCTGGGAGCAGGCTTCTTCACCTACTTACCGTATGTATATTTTAAATCGTATGCAAAGCATTCTACTAACCAATCTCGAGATGATGAATCTTTGGAATGTCATAGTGGTTGTGAGCCGATGGTTCGGAGGAACCCTTCTTGGCTCTGACAGATTCAAACACATCAACTCTGCTGCTCGTGATGCAATTGTGAAAGGAGGATTCGTTACAGCTGCTACACCTGCCAGTGGGGGGAAGGATCATCGCAAACATAAAAAGAAGTAATGACGTCTGAAGCATTCATGTCTTCAGGTTTTACTTCTTTTGCACTCTTTTCCTCTTCTTTAACTTAGAGCGGGACTCTTCACCAGCCCTTTTGCTTCCTCGGACCATGTCCTTCTTTGCTGACGCGGTGTCCTTGCTTGATGTTTCCTTGGGCTTGAAAATACTATTTATGAAGTCGTTAGCATCAACGTTGCCTATGTTTTCAAGAGAACCGAGGTCTGGCTTGTTATTATCATTTGGAGCAGGGGTAAAATCGGCTGCTTTCTGTGCTGCTGTTAGTATATCAGTTTTAAGATGCTCTGTAATATTACATACTCTCGTATTGGTCCGTGGATTAGATTCTGTTGATTGTTTGATATTCAGGAACTCAAGTTCTTCTGGTGCCTCTTCTGGTGCAGCTTCTGACCCCCATGTTCTCTTGGGGACCGTGGGTGTGTGAGACAACTCATCATCTGAATGGTCGGAAAATGTGTGTATACTCCCGTATCCCACAGACTGGACTATCTTCGGTTTATTGGTGAGATATGAGCTGGGGTCCTCGAGAGACCATGCAGAGGAGTCGTTCACTTTGGTCCGAGCCTCCTCCGAACTTTCGCCGCTTTTCCTGTCGTCGGCAGACCTCATGAACTTCATGTTCATCACCCGGTTGGACAAACTCATTGCACCTGTTCTCTAATATCGATAGTTGTACAGTAAACAGTGCGGGTAATAATGTGAGATGCGATGCGAAAGTTCATCTCATCACTGAAAAATTCACTAATTAGAAACCAATGAAATCAGACTTCCAGTTTTCTAACCTATTGGGGACCGTGTATAGACACGGGAACCTTACGTTCACAGAGGATGGTACGAGGCTTCTAAGTCCTGTTGGAAACCGTGTGAGCTGTTTCAATTTAATCAAAAATGAATCGTTTACCTTCAACTATGAGCATCGCAAAGACGTTACAACGATAGCCCTCAACAAGCAAGGCACTTTGATGTTGAGTGTGGACGAGGATGGAAGGGCCATACTTGTGAACTTCGTTGCCAGAACCGTGTTGCACCATTTCAATTTTAAAGACAAGGTCTTGGATCTTAAGTTCAGCCCTTGTGGAAAGTACTTTGCAATCGCTTGCAGCAGATTTGTCCAAGTTTGGAAGACGCCTGATTTCACCGACGACCGCCAGTTTGCTCCTTTTGTGCGCCACAGGGTATACTCTGGACACTATAGTGATGTGACGTCAATCTCGTGGTCGAAAGACTCCAGATTTTTCTTGTCTACCTCCAAAGATATGACATCGAAGATTTATTCTTTGCATTCGGAAGAGAGCAGTGTAGCCATGACTTTGGCTGGCCACAGAGACTATGTGGTGAGTGCTTTCTTCAACGACACCCAAGAAATGATCTACACTTTGAGCAAGGACGGTGCCTTGTTCCGTTGGGAATACACTGAAAAACCAGGTGAAGAAGACAGTGAAGAAGAAGAGGATTCGAGCGATGAAGAGTCAGAAGTGAAACCAGAGAAGAAGAAAAGTTGGAGAATTACTGCCAAAAACTTCTTCTATGCTGATGGCCGGATAAAGTGTGCCTGCTTCCATGCAAAATCAAACATTTTGGTGGTGGGCTTCAGTAATGGTGAATTCAGACTCTACGAGCTCCCTGACTTCCTGTTGGTGCAACTGTTGAGTATGGGACAAAACGCTATAAATACTGTCAGCATCAATAGTACCGGTGAATGGCTTGCGTTTGGTTCCACGAAACTAGGACAATTACTTGTCTACGAATGGCAATCAGAGTCTTATATATTGAGACAACAAGGACACTTTGATTCAATAAACTGTATCTGCTACTCGCCTGATGGTGGTCGAATTATCACTGGATCTGACGATGGTAAGATAAAGGTGTGGGATAACAGATCCGGATTTTGTCTTATGACATTCACGGAGCACACTTCAAGCATCACTGGTCTTCAATTTTCTAAGAAAGGTCAAGTATTATTCTCTTCCTCATTGGACGGAACTGTGAGAGCCTTCGATTTGCTCAGATACAGAAATTTCAGGACCTTCACTGCCACAGAAAGAATTCAATTTAATTGCTTAGCTGCTGACCCAAGTGGAGAGGTGGTAGTAGCTGGATCCCAAGACTCATTTGACATTTTTGTTTGGTCTGTGCAGACTGGTCAATTATTGGATCGTTTGAGTGGACATGAAGGGCCAGTTTCTGGTTTATCATTTGGTGTCGAAAATGCTGTATTAGCATCAGCTTCCTGGGATAAAACTATCCGTATCTGGAGTATATTTAGCAGATCGCAACAGGTTGAACCCATTGAAGTTCAATCTGACGTTTTGAGTATTGCCATGAGACCAGATTCTAAGCAAGTAAGTGTCAGCACCTTGGATGGGCACATTGTAGTATTTGATGTGGAAGATGCTAAGCAAGTTCATTTAATCGATGGTAAAAGAGATATCATAGGTGGAAGATACCTTGAGGATAGATTCGAATCGAAGAATTCTGCCAGGGCCAAGAACTTCACCACCATTGATTACTCATTTGATGGTAACTTTATAATTGCTGGTGGTAACAACAACTCCATCTGCCTTTATGATGTTGAAAACGAAGTATTACTCAAGAAATTCAAGGTGTCGGAGAACATGAGATTGGATGGAACATTAGAGAAGTTGAACTCCAAAAATATGGGAGAAGGTGGTGCCCTTGGTTTAATCGACAGAGATGGAGAAAATAGCGACTTGGAAGACAGAGTAGATTTGACATTGCCAGGATCTCATAAAGGTGATCCAAGCTTGAGAAGTACTCGTCCAGCTATCAGAGTAGCTTCCATAAAATTCAGTCCTACGATTTCTTCCTTTGCAGCTGGTTCTACCGAAGGATTGGTGATTTATTCTGTTGATAACGAAATGATGTTCGATCCGTTTGAATTGGATATAGATATAACACCTCAAACAATTCTTGATACCTTAGCTGAAAAAGACTATTTGAAAGCTTTGATAATGAGTTTTCGTATGAACGAAACCAAGTTGATTAAACACGTTTATGATTCGATTCCGCTCATAGATATCAAGGTTGTAAGCAAAGATGTTCCTGTTGTATATTTGGAGAGGTTCTTGAGGTTTATTGGAGAACGTTCCCTCGACTCTATTCACTTGGAATTACATTTAATCTGGATCAACAGCTTATTATTGAGTCATGGACAGTTCATTGGAACCCACAGACACGAGTTTACGCATGCACTCAAGTTGTTGAGCCGTTTCTTGAACAAATACGCTAAGAACATCGTGAAACTCACAAAGAATAATGATGCATTGACGAATTTCTTGACAACAGCTGTGAACAACAAGCAGGTGGGCGACTCAGAATCTCAGGATGACTTCGAAGAATTCGAGGATGCTAGTGAAGGCGAAGATGAAGAAATGGAAGACGACAGTGAAGGAGAATGGCTTGGCCCTACTGGAGAGCCGAAGGTTTTTACCGATGCTTTCGAGGAAGACGAAGACATGGACGAAGAGTAATCACAATTTACATAGAAGCATATACAGAAGAATCAATACAGATCTCACTATTGCAAACGTAGGTAGCTTTTGATTGTAGAGTGACAGTTTGTAAGCAGATCGCAGAGGATTGCAAATACTGCATTTTGAGAAGAAATCCTCATATTCAAAAACAGTTGCAAAATTTTCCTAATATTGAAAAGACTAGATTGCTACTCCCTCATTTGGTAAGGTAACTTTTTGTCTTAAATTACAACAATATATCGTTTATTAAGATTCACATTGCTAAAAGCATGGCATTGGATTTGCCGATGCTATCCGTTTAGTACCAATTTAGTACCAGATCGGGAATTTCTAACATCCGGTAACCACAAGGTACTCGAAACCACCCCACCGAAGGTTCCTCCAGGGTCACATCAAAATGTCGTCGATCCTGATGAGTTCCCCCACCTACCCCCCGGCAATTTTTTTGTGCGAAACATTTTGGTTGGGGTGGTGTGCGTCGCTTTTTTTCGTTAAATTTATTTTGCTGGTTGTGCTGGGGGCAGCCAGTACAGGTTTCAGATCCCCCATCAAATTATCCGTCTTCGTAAAACTTTAAATAGAGCTTTAAGTGCCCCCATATTTGTAGACATTTAGGATTTGTTTTTTTCATACCCCCAGTCGACTTCTGTGTGTCACCATTTTAGGTAAAATAATAACTTTTTGGGGCAACTTGCATAAAACCCTTACCCCAAGTTTCGCATATATTTCAAGGGGATTCTCTTTTCAAAAATATTCGACAACGGAAGTTAAGGAAGTCTTTCTGGTTTAGTAAAAACATAGCACTTACTATGGGTAGAGACATTCAAAACCATTTGCTTTTTGAAGTGGCCACCGAAGTGGCTCATAAGGTGGGAGGAATATACTCGGTGTTAAAGTCCAAGGCCCCTATCACAGTAGCGGAATACAGAGAAAGATATACCCTCATAGGGCCATTGAATCATGACTCGGCTCAGGTCGAGGTCGAGGAATTGCCGGTCAAAGACCCCCATGTTTTGAAGGCATTGAATTCCATGAGTGATCGTGGGGTTCGCTGGCTTTACGGAAGATGGTTAATAGAAGGTGCCCCTCGTGTATTGTTATTCGACATCTACTCTGCACAAGGCCACTTGAACGAATGGAAGTCAGACTTGTGGAACAATGCTGGAATCCCAACTCCTGATCACGACCAAGAAACGAATGAAGCAATCTTGTTGGGATACCTTGTGGCGTGGTTTTTGGGAGAGTTAGTTTTCCATGACCGGGAACGGGCAGTTATTTGTCACTGTCACGAGTGGTTGGCCGGGGTGGCATTACCGTTGTGTAGAAACCGTCGTCTTGATGTCACCACCATCTTCACTACTCATGCTACTTTGTTAGGTCGTTATTTGTGTGCCGGGTCCACAGACTTTTATAACAATTTAGCCAACTTTGATGTTGATGCCGAAGCCGGTAAAAGAGGTATTTACCACAGGTACTGTATTGAACGGCTGGCAGCTCACACTGCCGATGTGTTTACCACAGTGTCCCATATCACTGCGTATGAGTCGGAGCATTTGTTGAAGAGAAAACCCGATGGAGTATTGCCCAACGGTTTGAACGTCATCAAGTTTCAAGCTGTCCATGAGTTCCAGAATTTGCATGCGGTTAAGAAAGCTAAGATTCATGAGTTCATCAAAGGTCACTTTTACGGAAACTACGATTTCGACTTGGACAACACTCTTTACTTCTTCATTGCTGGTAGGTACGAATTTAGAAATAAAGGATGTGATTTCTTCATTGAAAGTTTGGCTCGCTTAAACCATCGGTTGAAAGAAATGGGCTCGAAGATCACGGTGGTTGCCTTTATCATTATGCCGGGAAAAACCCAATCTTATACAGTTGAAACATTGAAGGGACAAGCCGTTGTTAAGCAATTGGAAAGTACCATCGAAGAGGTCCAGAAAAAAGTAGGAGAAAGACTTTTCGAACACTGTGCTCGGTTCCCCAACAAGCATAATGCTATTGGAAACGAGGTTCCATCAATCGACGAATTGATAAAGCCTGCTGATCGTGTTTTATTGAAGAGAAGAATCTTTGCCTTGAAAAGAGAAGGGTTACCACCAATTGTCACCCATAATATGGTTGATGATGCTAATGATCCAGTGTTGAATCAAATTAGGAGAGTGCAGTTATTCAACAAGCCTGAAGATAGAGTCAAAATCATTTTCCACCCCGAATTTTTAAATGCTAACAATCCTATCTTGTCTTTAGATTACGATGAATTCGTTAGAGGATGCCATTTGGGAGTTTTCCCATCGTACTACGAACCATGGGGATACACTCCAGCAGAATGTACAGTCATGGGTGTTCCCTCGATCACCACCAACTTATCTGGGTTTGGATGTTACATGGAAGATTTGATCGAAAACACCAGTGACTACGGAATCCATATCGTTGACAGAAGAATGAAATCAGTTGATGAATCTATCAACCAATTGACTGACCAGATGTTTGAGTTCACCCAAAAAACAAGAAGACAAAGAATCAACCAGAGAAACAGAACCGAAAGATTAAGTGACTTGTTGGACTGGAAGAGAATGGGCCTCGAATACATCAAAGCCAGACAATTGTCTTTGAAAAGAGCTTACCCAGACAAGTTCAAGAACGGAGCCAACCCATTCCAACAGAACAATTCGAACTTGAAGTTGACCAGACCTTTATCAGTACCAGGGTCTCCCAGAAGTAAGTTGGGCAGCATGACACCAGGAGACCTAGGATCCATCCAAGAGGCCCAACAAGGGTTAGCTACAGAAGACTACAACGGATTTCAATTGGGAGGTGATATCGACGATGACGAAGAAGAGTCCAGCTATCATTTGACCTTGAGAGGCACCTCTGCTCCACCCCCGGATGAAGACGAATAAACCTACTGTTGACCGAAGAGTCCATCGTTTGCATGTTTGTTTTCAATGTTTGTGCGTTTCGTTTTTGTAAACAGAAGTATTATTTAGTTATCTTTAGAGAATATACTGTAGTGTGAGAGAGGTTAAAGATGGCACCCAACATCAAGAAGGAAGCAATGGTTGATCCTAAAGCGTGTAGACAGACCGGAGATGTTGTACGAGATAACCCACCCTCGTTAAAGCCCCAATCACTACACGGTAGTTTCCCCAACATACTACAACGCAGTTTCCCCCAAGCCAGCCGTTTCGGTCCTCCCATCACCAACGTCCTGAAAAACACATTTTCGCACCGAACATTTTCTTCAACAACTAAAGACAGATGGTATGTCCAGCCAGCAAGAGATCAAGAGACAGCTGTTTGAGCCTCCAACAGTCCGTCTTCGTCCCCGCAGTATCATTATACTAACACCGACCAGTTGCCCTTGTATTTATTAAACTCGGCCAAGACCCAGCCTATCTTGGTTGAATTGAAAAATGGAGAAACCTTAAATGGATTATTGACCAACTGTGATTCTTGGATGAATTTGACGCTCTCTGAAGCCATTCAAACTTCTCCCAACGGAGACGAGTTTACAAAGATAGCCGAGATCTATATTAGAGGTAGTCACATCAAATACTTAAGATTGCCTGAACAAGTACGTAATAGCCACTTGAGAGTTCACACTTGCAACATACTAACCGCATCTAGACAATGGATTACGCCAAAGAACAAAACATGATCAACATGGAACAAAGAAACAAGACCCAAAAGAGAAGAGGCGGTGGACCCAACAACTACAACAACTCTGGGAACTTCAACAGAAGACGTAATGACAACAGAGGAGGTAATTACAACCGTCGTGGGAACAACACCAGTCATCATCACCATTCTCACCAGTCTCATGGAAATGGCGACAACTAGAAAAGTTGATGGAATCTTATGGCTTGACGAGTTAAATAGATTTGTATATTAATAAATTTTTTCGATTCTGGTTCGGTTTGTGTATGGTGGTCACAACACCAACTTTAGTTCCTCATAAAAGCACCACAGTGTTGTTCTTGTTGCTATCACTATTTGCTTTAGCTATCGCTGTTTTGGTTATGTCACTTCTGTGTATTCCGGCCCAAGGGCAACCAAGAGACCTGATCTTCGACCAGTTCCCAACCATTCCCAGAGGATTATTTAAAGGCTACAAAGATATGCGACGACTACGTTGCATCCACAGCTATTGTCGTCATACTAGAATGGCCTCGTGTAAGTACTGTAGAACCCTACCGTACTTTGTGTCTCCATTGAAATATGACGGTGTTTCCAGACTCGATTGTACGCTGCCGCTTGTGTCTGAACCCGATAGCTCAGACGAAACAGACTCAGACTACTCTTATAAGGATTTGGAGGATTCGATCCTCTTCTCCCACAAGAAGACATCCATTCTGTCGGCCATACCCTCGAGTCGAATGGCTGACTGCTTGTTTGATCGCATAAGCCTTTTCAGTCGAGAAAGTGGGAGTCCTGGCGACGGAAATAAAGAGAATTTGGGAGAGGGCCTCATACTAATGAAGGCAGATATAGGAGATATCACCTACACCAGGAAGGGGACTCTGTTTCCGGAGCGTACGCATCGAACCTTCAGCAGGATCTCTGAAAAATTTAGATTTAGACAATTATGACGAAAACCAAAACTCAGTTCGTGCTCTTCACACTCCAACTCCGTAAATCTTCTCTATAGTTTGTCTCATTCACCAATCCGTGAATGCACCGTATTTCATCATCGTCGTCCTTATCATTGGCCAACTCCTCCTTTAATTTCTGGCACCATTCTTCCGCCTTATTCGCAAAGATACTATCAACACATACCTCGGGAGTGAATCCCAAAAGAAGGTGAAGTTTGGGGTCCCAAGTGGACTCGAGAATCTTCCTATACAAGTCATTCACTATGGGATCAATAAGAACTGGAGGCTCTTGCACCGGGGTCTTTTTTACCGCCTTGTCGGGCACCTGGTGGCTCTTTTTAGTGGTGGACCTCTGCAAACGTCTAGAATGATTATTGCTTCCACTGTTTTCTTCTCCAGACATGGGAGACTGATCCCGGGTGGCAGCCTGGGAGTCAGACTTCTTGTTCTCAGACCCAATGACATCGTTCAACCCTCCAAATATATTCCTCCTTTCGAACTGAGGAACCTTGTACTGGTTGTGCGAGGTGCCCTTGTTAGAGGTGGACACCGAAGTGGTGTCGGTATGAACAGCCCTGTTCACACTACCAGCATCGTTGATTTGAAGTTGGGTGTGGAAGTCAAAGTTAGCCGGCAACTCTGACAAGTGCACCGTCAAACTCAAGATAGAGTTCACCTTGGAGTCTTTGAGCAAGTATTTGGAGGTTACCGGCTCATCGAAATTTAAGTACTCAGACAAATTGATCTCAAGTCTTCCCAACTCAAGCTGGTTACTTGTGTGGTGATGGCCAAACTCCTTGTGCTTTTCTCCCACGTAAAAGATCTTCATGAGAAGATACTTGTCAGCAATCAAATTCTCCCGCCTCTTGACTCCAAACCGCAAGTTACAAGACAACTTATAGTTGAATCCACACTTGAAGTTGTGGATCTGCTTGGACGACGTGGTCACCCACACGTTTCCACTGGTGGAGCTGTGGGTGCGGTTGTCGTCCGAAGCCGAATGGGAACCCGAAGACGAGTCACTCTTTTCACTTTCATTGGAGAGCTTGGAGTGAGAGTTTCGAATTGTGAGGGCCCGAAGTGATGGAAGGGTCTTCTTTTTGCTGTCGCGGATGCTGAGCTCAACAAAGCATTCACCACTCACCTGGGGAATGTTGGACAACTCGTTGATGTTAAGTTCAAGCTTGAACTTGGGCTTCTTGGTGCCTAAACTCATGGTGGTTTCCGAAAACTGGAAAATAGCGGTTTTGGCTGGCTGGTGCGGCGTCCTGCACACAACCTCATCGTTTGACGAGTGTCCAGGAACTTTGTAGGAGTCTTCAAGTAACAACACGTCAGTAACAACGGCAGACATTACACCTGCAAGACCCAGAAGTCCTGGATCCCCGTTCTTTGCTGCCGACCTTTTTGCCTGTTTCCACTCCGCTGTCTCGTTAATTTTAGTGCTCGTTGAAACCTTTCCTCAGCCACTCCTAATTACACTCAATTAAATCCAGTTCGGCCCCCACTACCTGTATGTCCACGGTGCCAGAAAGGTACGATCCTCCGGTCCAAAGATTCCAGTCGCTTGCCCTCTCGATTCCATTGGACCCCTCACAGTTTGACTACATTATCCAGTTCCTACGTAACTTTCTTAACGTCAAAAGTCCCCAGACACTTGTCGATGGAAACCATTCGGTAGAGTTCTGTCGAAAGCTCTCGCACGATATTCTTCCCGATGTGACGCTTCCCAACGACATCTGGTACCGAGATAACGTCGCTATTCGGGACTGTAAACTCAAGGTAACGATGCTAACGGAATTAAACTCCATGCTCATAGCAGAAACCCAAAGATACCAGCTGCAATTGGACGAAACCGTGTTGGTGTACTACCAGAAGCTCTTGACGGCCTATAAGTTTTACGACATGCCCGTGAGACTGTCGTACAGCCACGAAATCGGTCTGTTTTCTGTACGAGAAGAGGTCGAAGACGAGACCGATAAGTACAGCTTGGACGACCCCAAGAACCTTAAACGTACGCTGTCAGCCCAATCGTCACTGATGTCTCTCCGGACCCACCATTCGTTTTTCATTCACTCCAGTGGCAACAATAATGTTATCAACCACTCAATACTGAGCAACGGGTCGAAGCGCAATCTGAATGCTTCGAAGGACAACGGGGCGTTGCTGACCCGTAAACGGTTGCTGAGCATGACAAGCACTAACAATGGTTCCGAAACAAATAAAGACATTGAACCAGAAGACATCCACGAAGAGGAATCCAAGAGACAGCAAGCTTTGAATCTGCTTCTCTCCAAATCCCGAATATATAACAAGATTAAGAAACATCGGGAGCTGTCGGGCTCGATGAACTCCAACATGCTGGCCCCGAGCGTTCTGCAAAGTGGCAGGAACAGTGTGAGTACCACCTCCACCATTAATTCTTCCAGAAGTAAAAGGTCTTCCTCCAACTTCACTCTGCCCGATAACAGCGACTTGAAACGTCCGTCGTTCCCGCTGCTACCACCATATGCATGTTATTCAGCCGGCCAAAAGCAGGACATTCAACGTAACAAGCTCGAGTACTACCTCCAAGTCCAGCAACTTCTTGGCCTGGCGCAAACAATTCTTCGGCAGCTACAGTTGAATCATAAGGACGCAAAGGCCTTCAAGTTGATGGACTTCATAAAACGATACATATTCCGGTTTATTGCTGTTGATGCTTCAGATATGTTGTTGACATACAGCGAGATCGAGGCCTACCGTTTGTATAGTAGATAATCCTAAATGTTTATTAACGACTAATGTACACATATTGTATTCTAATGAACCCCCATCACTTGCATGAGCTCAACATTTGCAGAATCACCCCGAGAAGCTGCTCGTTTTCACAAGCTGCTGCCACTCGTTCCTTATCGTTGAGCTGTTTGTTCACCTGGTTTTCCGACTCGTGAGTCCCTTCTTTCACCAAGATCTTGATCCGAAACCTGGGAGGCAAGCATCGTTCAAGACGCACCCGGATTCCAAGTCCTATCAACGTAGCAAGGGAGCAATGTGTGATGGTGGGAGTGATTTTGATAAGTACTTCAGAGAGGTCTTTTTGTTTGTCTTGCCCATTCTTCACATGGATATCTACGAGATTAACAACCGCAAGCTGGGCTAGCGTCAACGGGTGTTCTGGGTCCGAAATCGACGCTATAAGGTCGAATATCTCTTGGGCATCGATCTCTTCTTCGGCTTCTTCTTCGTCTGACCAGTCCTCAGAGGTGTCGGCACTGAGCTCAGGCGAAGACAATCCAGGCAGCTCGAAGAGTAGAAGCGAGGTAGCGTCCAAAACCTTGGATTTGACGTCGTCTTTTTGCGGCTCATAACTACCGAGCCTCGTGGGGAGCGACTCCACATTGATGACCGTTGGGTTGGCGTTGATAACGTCGTCTGACATTGTGCTGTGTGTGTTGAGGCGGCTGAACAATCGTTTGACAAATCAATATTTTTTGAAAAATAGATGCGCATTTATTTAGATATCAACTGAATCACTATGGAGCACTATAATGCCGAGTTTCTAGGTCTTCTTGCGCCATTGTTGATTTTGGATGTTCCAAGTGGCGATGCACTGTACGCCCCAATAGTGCTGCGTTTTTCAGCGTTCAATTTGGCCCACAAAGTGTGGGACAACTCCATCTTGAAGAATCGCCTACTGTCCAGCCAATTTCTTGTCGAAGTAAATGTAAACACAGACGGACCTCGTGATGCACTTCGGGCTATCACTGGACTCAAGAGCAGTGAAACTCACTCCTTATTTTCGCCGTTCAACATGGAGTCGGACCTCTACCCCAATGGAATTATCTCCCAAAACTGGTTTCTGAAGTATCGGAAGCTTAAGCCCTTCACGTACATCCAGGTTTTAGACCTTCCTGAAGATGGCACAGAAGACGGAACTTTGGCCACAAAAATGGCAGATATAAAGAAGGCATTGGAGGCAGTTGGTGTACAATATGTGGTGATCTTGGTCTCCAGAGATAAAGACCCATTAAGCACGGAGAACAGAGTGAATAGCCTCAGGCGATTGATCAACTTTACCAGGCCTTCGGGTCTCTTGTACTTGAACTCGGTGCTGTCAGTTTATGAGAGAGAAGTTGATCTTCTTGTGGAGGGATTGGTCTCCAATTTGAAGGCCACGGCCGTTGAATTCTACAAAGCAATTGAATCAAGGATCAAACAACGCCATAAAAAGTACTATACGATTCCGGAGTATTCGGGCGACAGCGAAAAGATGGTGGCAATGACCCCGAAGTTCTTGGAGACTCGGAACTTGATAAAACAGGGAATCATTCACCAGTGCTTATATCCCCATAACCTCGAGGGCTGCGTGCATCCTTTGGAGCTAGCGTATCAGAACTTGATCGAAATAGTGCTGGACAACTACTCTGAGCTATTTGAAACAACCCACAGAAACGTGAAGCTCTACCATGAACTTCGAAATTTGGTGGATATCGTTGCATTTCACATCGTCAGAGCTTACTTATCCATCGAGGATCCTATAACTGCATTGAAAAAGCACGCAGTTCATATCTTGAACGTCGTCTCTATAATAGACAGTGAGGAGAAGACTAGTGGGTGGATTTCTGTACAATATCAATGGCTTGCTGAGCTATTAGAAATGATCCCCAAGTCGATTCTTACAGATGCAAATATTCGAACATACATGAAAAAGCATAAGAATAGTAAAGTGACTCGATACGTTGGTGGATTTCGGTTTCATGATGAAAATATGGATGTACTACTCGATCCAGGCTTGATATACATGAAGAGTGCGTCGTACTTAAACGACTTGACCAAGCTCGATCTTTCTGATAGTGACAAAATTTACATGTCTGCTTACGTGAAATCAGCGGACGTCAAAGCTGGTCGAAAGGCACTATTGAAGAAAGCCTTGGACCATTCTCTTTCGGATGCAAATAAGAAGTATACTAGCTTTTTGTTGGCCGAAGAGCATTTTGCTTCACGAGAATGGGATCTTGCCAAACAATACTACGAATATTCTTTGGGAGTATGGAACACCACAGACAACTTGGTTAGAATCAGACTAATCGGGTGCTATCAGCACCTCAACTTGCCTACGAAGTCCATTGAGTTACTCTTGCTATTGAAGAAGCCCGAAAATACACCTACAGAACCCAAGATCGAGTTGCATGAAGTTGGGGAAGCCTTGAATTTAAACAGTAACTTATTTGATATCGACATTTTATTTGCAGGAGAAGATACTTGTAAAGGTATGCCAAAAGATGTCATCGTGTTCGACAATATCATTTGTCAGCTAGCCTTTTTTCCAAAAGTAAGTTTTGAAGCTATAAAGAATTATATAAAGGGCCAAAATATCGAGATATCTTTCAAAATACAAAAGGTGCAGCTCTCCTTCAGGATGGGGGACAACAAGAATCCTGCCGGGTTTTCTGATGTCACTTTGACCCATGGTGATGAATGTGACGATAGAAGTTTACAAAAACTCGGAATTGAAGCCTCAGTTGCTAATTTGAGTTTCAAAACTAATGAAGTGAAAGTCTTGGAGATATCTCAGCCAGTGCAGAAATCAGGTGTTTATCAAGTCAATGACTTGGAAATCGATTCTATCATCCAAATCAAGGTTGATGGAAAAGAAGTTTTCGTACATAATAAGGAAACATTTAGCTCCATAAAGCAACCACTTTTCAACTGGTTCTACAAAGATGTGGATGGGTCCTTGGCAAAGGTTCCTGTCAAGCTCCCAGCCTCATTTGGAAGTCACCAGATACGAGTGCTTCCAATACGTCCCAACATTGTGGTGACGATGAAGCCACCACAAATCAACTCTATCATACTCGGGGAGAAGGTTACACTACTCTTTGACATAAAATTCCAGAACGAGAGGAAACTTAATTACAATAAAGTTTCTTTGTCTCCTCGTGTCAAAGTCACCAGTAGTGCAGAAGCCGATGACTCGGTGCTAATTGATCCAAAAGCTAACTGGGAAGGCTTGAAGGACGACGAAGCCTTAGTACTTCTGGAGCTCACTGAAACGAGAGCGAAATCCTTCAAGATGAACCTTGCAATTCATAGTACTTCCCTACACGCAGAAGAAGAACTTAAGAAGTCGAACAAGTCATACCAAGTAATCCTTGACTTGAAAACAATAGTGGATGAAGATGGACAAGAAGCAACAGATCTGTCTGAGACTAGCTCCCTTGCTGTCTATGATACAGCTACGTATGTACTTCCAGTGATCAACCTGCCATTAAGATGCCGAGTAAGCATTGCACCAAGATTCAGAGACACCAAAAAAGAGGTCAACGATATGCCAAACCCATTCATAATGCATGAAAATAACCATCTATCGATGCCAATAGTGACTCGAGTATGGCAAGGGAATCTCATTTTGCAAGAAGAGACAGATAGCATAGATATCACTGGCATCGAGTTTCAAATCAAGTCACAAAACCAGGAGGTGTTAGTAGACTTGCTTCCAAACCAAGCCGGAATTTCTCGAAAGCAATTGTTTACAACACGAAGTAAGAATGGGGTCTCTCACCGAAATGTTACGATGTTGGTTTCTGCTAGAGTTTTGTGGAAAAGAGTTGGGTCCGACGACATCAATACATTTTTGACCGAAGAATGGGAGATCCTTTTGCCGTTGTCAGACCCCCGTATGTTGTTGAAAGTAGACAAGTTGGAAAACGAAGACAAGGTCGTTAAGTTGAGATACATTATCGAAAACCCAACTCCTCGGATATTCACCTTCAGCAGTAAATTGGTGGACGATAATGAGAGATTCATTTGGTCTTTTGACGATGAAAGAAACATGTATCCTTTGGTGCAACCGAAGTTCCCTGTGCTTCCTTTCAACAGATTTCAATTGGAGTACTACGGGCAATTTAACAGCAGTGAGGATGTGATTCAATTGCCCCAACTAAAGGTGTTCGATATCCTGTACAAGGTGAACTTGCCTACGTTGCCTGTTGCAGACGACGTGAGTGCCAGGGAGGGAGTATTGATGTGGAAGCGTAGATAAACAGCATGAAAATATACAGTTCAGCAGACACTAGCTAAATAGAGTCACACAATGAAAGGCATGCAGACGCTAGCTAAATAGAGTCACACAATAAAAACCAGACACTAACTAAATAGAGTTCACAATGAAACCAAGCAGACACTAACTCAATAGAGTTCACAATCAAAACACAAGCGTACATTAGCTAACTACTCGGCTACTAATCTAGTTGACGTTCAACAATTCAACGTCAAAGAGCAAAGTGGCATTAGGTGGAATCAATCCTGGGAATCCATTGGAGCCGTAGGCTTCGTGACCTGGAATGGTCAACTTGGCTCTGGAACCAACAGACAACTTTGGGATTGACTTGTCCCAGCCAGCAATCACCTGACCAACACCAATGGTGCACTGGAAAGGCTTTCCCTTGTCTCTCGAAGAGTCGAACTTCTTACCGTTTTCCAAGGTTCCAGTGTAATGGATGGTGACAAGATCACCAGCCTTTGGAAAAGTCTTTCCGTCTCCCTCTTGGAGAAATTCAATTTGGGTGGTTTGAGGAGCAGACATTCTAAATGCAGTCGAAGTGAACAAGCGAGTTGTAAATGGTAAAACTGGCTTAATTGATGGCTTACAAAAGGCACTGACAAGCATCAAGAACAAACTTTTCACCCGAAAAATCCTCGCCGTGCCACTCCCCAAATTTGTCTATCTTTGCTGGGAACATTCGCTGCGCAGCCGCAATCAGAGTCTATCTTTAGTTCATGGGGAATTGTGACGTTGCTATTGAAATCGACAGAACCCAATCGGGAGGCACCTTCACCAACTATGACGTGCTTCAGGGCTCGGTCAAGCTCACGGTCACTGGTTCCATTTCGCTCAACTACATCCAGGTCAAGCTAGAAGGCATCTCCAAAACCGAGCTTGCCATTCCACGAGAGCTCGTGGGCAGACGGGAACGCAGAGAGAGGAAAGAAAGGGTGCTCCAGGACATCCACCGGGTGCTTTACGATACGTTGATCGTGTTCCCTCCCGAGAAGATCAGACAAGTATCCAATGCCAAAGAGTTCACCTTGACTCCGGGGACTTACACCTACCCGTTCACGTTCAAGTTGCCTTTGAACAACTCGTGTATCAAGATGCTGGGTATCACCAACAAAGTGCTGTTCAACATGAAAAAGTTGGACTTGAAGATCAACAATGGTAACTTCAACTCCAACGTTGTTCGCAACATGGCCACCCTGTACCTCCAGAACGGTGTCAGCGGAGGCCAGGCCACGTCCAACGGGTCGCCCCATGCGTACCACGTAACCACGCAACTTCCTCCCCTGCTCAGTGGCCAGGGTGACTTTGCATCGGTCAAGTACTTTGTGAAGGTGACGTGCAAACGGTCGTCGTTTCTCAAGGTGAACCTTCGGGCCTTCGATCCGTTTATCTTTCTTCCGTTGGACTTGGACAGCCACAATGAGCCGTTAATTCAGAGTGATGACTATGAGGAGTATAGGGAGGTGTTTGTACGGAAAGAGGTGGTGTTTCGAGACAGAATCCCCGAGATCATAGGGGTGAAAATGCCTTCTGGAAAAGGGCTGACACCTCCAGAGAAGGGACTTCCCCATCCCCCCGTGATGGCTCTTCGAAGAGGGTTTTTGCAGAGGTTCTTTGAGCCTCCATCTGCTGCTCCAGCCATGCCCAGACGGAATCTGGCCAACCTGGGAAGCTCCAGCCCACGTCCCCACATTAACTCCAAAGACGTGCCATTTGCTTTTGAAGTCCGCTTCAGGCACCCCTCTTTCTTGATTCCTACCAAGCTTCCGTCCTTCAAGCTTTACTTGGTGTCGCAAGTTCGGCCCTCCACCTACTCTCTTGCAGAGTTTGGTAAGCCTGACGAGACGAATGGCTTAGGACTCGTGTACTTGCAAAGACTTGTAGTAGAGTTGACTTCCACAACCATAATTTCGGTTCTTGAGAACGACGGAGTGTCCAATGAAGTGCACAGATCTCGGCATGACGACGTGATAAACATCTGCAACAATACCTACCAAAACCTAAAACTCGATCTCATGCACTGCAAACGACTGAAAAACTCTTCCTCCACCACCGTTAGTAACAGTCATGCTGGCGACGTATACGAGTTGGAAATCCCCAAAAAGTACTTCACAAACTGCGTTTTGCCCGACTACCTATCGCCCTCCTTCCGTACCTGTAATATCCAGCGGAAGTACAAGCTAACGGTTGTGGGGGGATTCTCCAGCGAAAAGATCTCAGACTTCAATAACCAAGCGGAACTAACTAAGAAAATACGCTACGTGGACCTACAAATCAATGACATCAAAGTGCTCGGAGGGTTGGCAATGACAAGGAGCCTTCTGGAAGCTGGCGGCGTGTCTCTTTCGACTTCTGTGCCTCCTACTCCTCCTCCACCTGCTGCATCCGATGAAAAGACCTCTAATGCCACTGATTTGGCTCCTCCACGGCTCCCAGTCCGCTCCAGTAGCTCCTCCGGGGTGACCCGATCGTCAATAGACTCCAGTCAGGACAGTCTTCCTCTCCCCACATACGAAGACGTCATGAGAGAGGCTACGTACCAGGACCCGTCTGACCATCAACGCGCTCGCAGACGGTATCAGCAACATGAACACTACTACAACAATTTAGAATAGGACCACCACGTCAACGCCGACCCTGTTCACCCGGCCCCTTGCCATCTGCACTTCCGGCCTCCTCCTATATATAGTTCAGCTATTGTATATCCTCCCGTATGAATGTTAATGCCTGAATGGTAGTCGGTACACGCACGCCATTGAGCCTTGTCGACCGGCCAGTGAAAAAAAAGTTCCCATCGTTGATTGCCAGACACTAGATTGATCACAACTGCAATGACGGGATTAGATAACTCCTCGAACTTCTTAGCCAGAAACAAGACTCTCGTGAGCATTGCGGCTGCTGTGGCCGGGATCTCAGCTGTCGGTGCATTGTACTACTATTCCCAGCAGTCTGCCGGTGCCGATACTGGAGACTTGAGTGCTACCAAGAAAAAGAATAAGAAGAAGAAAAAGACCAAGGCTGACGATTCAACCGCCACTACTGCTTCCCCTGAAGACTCAGGTGTTTCCAAGATATATCCGGTTGGAAAAGACGGATTGCCAGACGTTTCAGACGAGGTGATTGCTACTTTGTCCGAAGACCAGAAGGGCGAGTGGGCTTTGGCACTCAAGGAAGACGGTAACGCCCAATACAAAGCCAAGGCTTATAAGGAGGCAGTGGCTTTCTACACAGCCGCTTTGAAGTTGAAGGTCGACCCAGTATTTTACTCCAACAGATCAGCATGTTACGCTGCCTTAGAAGACCATGAGAATGCCGTTAAAGATACTACTGAAGCCATCAAGTTGAAGCCAGATTACACCAAATGTCTTTTGCGTAGAGCCACTTCCTACGAGATCTTAGAAAACTATCCAGATGCCATGTTTGACTTGACAGCCTTGACTATTTATGGTGGGTTCAGCAATAAGTCTATTGAGCAAGTCTTGGAAAGAGTGTTGAAAAAGCACTCCGTCAGAATTGTTGAGGAAAACATGAAGAACCGTGTGATTGACTTACCATCAGCCTCCACTATTGGTTCATTCTTTGGTGCCTTTGTTACCGAAACCAACCCAGAGGGAATCAATGAAGAATCCACTGGAAACGATAAATTATTATTCGATGCCATCGCCAAAATCAACCTGAACACCCCAGAAGGTTATGATGAAGCTGATAAGTTGATTGTTGATGCCGTAGCTGGATATGAAGCTGAAGATGTAAAGGCAGACTCTGAAAATGCTGCTAAAGCCTCCATCGCTTTAGAATACTCTGCTACCTTCAAGTTTTTGAAGAATGACCCATTACTGGCTGCTGTTGATATTGGAAAGGCTGTGTCCTTGAAACCAAGAGCTAGAACTTATGTTATCAGAGCCTTGATCAATGCCGACAAGACCTCTTACGCCGAAGCATTGGCTGATTTCGATGCTGCTGCTAAGATGGATCCTAATGCTGGTGATGCCTACTACCACTTGGGTCAGTTATACTACTTGACCAACGACTTGGCCAAAGCTCAAGAAAACTTCGAGAAGGCTAAGAAGGCCAACCCTCAAAATGTCTACGCTTACGTTCAATCTGCTTGTATTACCTACAAAAACGGTGACATCAAAGAAGCTGAAGACAAGTTCACCGAAGCCAAATTGAAGTTCCCCACATCACCCGAGATTCCAAACTACTATGGTGAAGTTTTGTCCGATCGTGGTGACATCCAAGCTGCTTTGAAGCAATTTGAAACTGCAGCCAGATTACAAAAGGCCTTGCCAAACTACTCCGTGGGTGCTTTGCCTTTGGTCAACAAGGCCTCTTTGATCTCTAGAGAAAACTACGAAAGACTCGATGAGGCTGAAGAATTGTTGGTGGAAGCCTGCAAGTTGGATCCAAAGTCCGAATTGGCTAGAATCTCCTTGGCCCAATTGAAGTTGCAAAAGGAAGAAGTAGATGACGCCATCGTTTTATTTGAAGAGTCATCCACTTTGGCCAGAACCATCGAAGAAAAAGTCCAAGCTACTTCTTTCGCTGAGGCCACCAAGATGCAAAAGAGAATAAAAGCCGACCCCGTTTTGTCGGAAAAGATTGCCGAAGTCATGAGACAATCCATGATGGCTGGTGTAGCTCCATAAGCGTCAACATAGTCCTATGGTAGTATTTGTATATATTGAATGAAAAGTGTGTACTATTCTTTTGAGCTCAAGAGCATAAAGTAAAATTCGCAACTATTCACCAAATTGCAAAATATACATAATGAAGCCATTGTTTAGATCCCTCATCTCCTTCCCCAAAAAGGGGTATCGAGACCCGCTGGGTCTTCAGCTCGACATGTCGTACATCGAAGATAACATCATAGTTAGCTCGGGCCCGGTAAAGGACTCTTATAGACTGTGGTATAGAAGCCGTGTAGAGGATGTGGTTAGAGTGTTGTCGAACAACCATGGTGACAATTGGCATGTATGGAATTTACGGGGCGAGAAGATGGGTTACCAGCGCGATGATATAAGAGGCAAAGTGTCGTACTACCCATTTCCAGACCACCAGCCACCAGCCTTCCATCTTTTGATCGAAATAGTTGCCAGTGTTTGTGAGTTTCTTGAGGTCTCACCCCAAAACGTCGCTTTCATTCATTGCCAAGCAGGCAAGGGCCGTTCGGGCACAATTGCGTGTGCTGTTATCATGTACATACACTATAAACTGGGTAACCCAATGACGGCCACCGAAGCCAACGAATTGTACACTTCTAAGAGAATGAGACTGGGGTCTGGATATGGGGTTTCCAACCAGTGTCAGTTTCTATATCTTCAGTATTGGGAGACGTACTTAGCCTCGAGCGAAGAGTGCAAGCAGCAAATCCAGCAGTTGACGAGTCCGATTACACAACGGTCTATTCAATTCCAGGAAATAATCATTGTCGATGCTGCAGAATACTTGTTTGACGAGAGCACCAAATCCGTGAAGTATGACATGAAAATAGAGGGCTACAAGCCTAGAAAGGATACAGAGTTTGGTGTACGACTTGTAGACATCTGGAGTCTCAAGAACGGAAGAGACGAAATAGAGATCGAGGGAAACAACTTGATAATCAGGCCCTGGAGCCTCAAGAGTATTGCCGGAGTCACAGACTTTCGTTTGTATCTCACAGGTGGAGTGTATTCTTGGTTCAACGTCGCCTTCTATTCTCCCGAAATGACTCAGTCGAACATGGCTGTCGTGCACCCGGTGGGTCTGCATCATGTTGGGCCACCTCTGGTCAATGTGGGTGCAAAACAGGGCCTCATTCCGTTGAATTTCAAGCGCTTCAGCGGATTCAAAGGCACCTCTCAACGTGGATCAGAAGTATTCGCTCAGATCGTGGTCAAGTGGCACGACGACTCCCCATAATTAGTATTATCGCTTAAAACATCTCGATGGTCTCACGGTCGTTCTCAACTCTTCGACTTTTCAGTTCGCATTATCAAATCGATCTCACCCAACTACTGGGAAGACAAATCAGATGCAAGAGGAATTAATTCTGATAGACCAGCTTGAAGACCAGCTCATAGACCATCCAGATGCTAGTACCAAAAAGGATCTAAGTGGAAGCACTCTCGACGAGACGTTTCAACGGAAATTGAATGAACGAGCAGCCCAGCTAGCTAATCAAAGTTCACAATATTCTGAAGATACCACCAATCCACCGCCTTTGGTCAATCGGGTGGAGTTGAAATACACATATCACGATCAGGGAACTTTAGAGAGGGAGTTGAATGAGTGGTTTGTGTCACACGACTTCAAAGTACTAGACTTGAATGGTTTAAGCACCAAATATGCCCATAATTTATCACAGTTTGAAAGAGACTGTAGGGTACTTACGGACGAGGATATGGAGATCCAGTACTTGAAGAGCTGCATTGCCGATATTAACATGGTGGATGATTCTGAGCTGCTGCTCGACTCATTGCTTTACTATACGTTTGGAAAGTTCAAAGAGTGTCCAAGTATATGTGAGCAGATCCACCACATTCGAGATAACATGAAGGTGCTATACCTGTTGGGAGTAATAGAAGCTATATGTGGGAAGATATTGCTGTTCATGAACTATAGAATTGAGGTGGATAATCTGGGACAAGATGAGCTTTCCAATGATACACAATACTTTAAGGCTTTGACAATTCTTTATTTTGTGGTCAACTCGATTCTTCAAGCTAACGATTCGCCCGCTTATGTGAAGATTCGGGCCGATCTAGACCACATAGATATCATGTCCAGTATAGTGAGTTTCATTGAGCATTGGAAAATCAACCCTAATTCCCATTACAGGATTCGGTACTTGATTCTTTTGCTCTGGAAGTTGATCTTGCTTGAATTCGGAAACTCAGACACTTTGAAGTCATGTGACAGGTTTCTAGTAGAGCACCACGACATTCAGAATAAGCATAGCAACGAGGCCAACAAGTTGACCTGCTCACCATTGGACTACTATACATTTAGACAAGATTTGGTTGACAAGTATCCTTTGTTTGACGAAGTGCCGATGATCAAGAAAAACCCCTATGATTTCAAGCAATTTGGCAAGACATTGGACGAGATTCACCAGAGCAAACATCCGAATTCATCAAGCATGTCGGCATCTTCTTCGAGCTCCTCCATTATCGAAGATTACGACTATTTCATGGCGTTGAACACACATTCGAGTTCATTGTCAAATTATATCGCCCATCCCAGAACAAATGGGGTCCACACTGCACAAAGCCAATTACCAGCACCAACAGTCCATATCTCGACCCCTGTGCCCTCACCTCCTTCTACTCCCTCTGATTTCATGTCCGGAGGAGAAAAAATCCGTAAGCTGTACCAGGTCAATCAAAGTATGCCCTTTATTTATCCGCTAACTGATGAAGTAAAGGTCCCATATGCTATTAAAGAAGCCGACGAAATCCTAAAGAACTCTCTATACGATAGTTACTCCAACAAACGGCTTTGGTCGGAGAGACAGAAATTCATGGTTCAAGAAAGAGGGTATTTGAACAATTACGAAGAGGGCCTACCAAAGGACAAAGCTGACGAATTCGACTATGACGAGGTAGACCTTATTGAGAAAAATCCCACCAACATATTAGAAATTAAATCTCTTATGAGGGTAGAGAAATTCTACTCTAAGAACTTGAATAAACTTACTAATTTGGTGGATGTATTGGTGAGCACTATAAAGAGCCATAAGATTGAGCATAGTTTGCAGTTCATTGAGAATGAGTTGAACGGTACGACTTCACAACACGAGAATGAAACCGGCCCTACGAATACTGAAAAAAAACGTCAAATCGATAAAATCTTGATTCAGCAATTGGAGGTCCTCCATACCAAAGAAATAGCTACCAAGGCAAGCTCGGGTATACTTCTACTCTTGCTAAAATGGTTTAAAATGAGCCATGTGTTGAAGTTTTATTATTTCACCACTATTCTCTTCGATTCTCAGGCATGTAAGCTTGTTATGGACTATCTAACAGATACCTTCAACAACCCACATAATCACGAAATGTACAGCAAAAAGGGGGGCAGGGAGTATGAGTATAGTCGAACGGTTATGACATATCAAAATCAGTTGGTCAACCCTGAAATCGACATACCTCAACTAAAGTTCTTCAATAATTGCATCGACAAAACCAAAAGTGGCCCATACCACCTATTGAATAAGAAGTCTTTGGAGGATTTCGAGGTTGGGGGGCATGAACAAAATGTTAACAAGTATATCATTGATGAGTTTAACGAAAATCATTGTTTCATCATGGTAAATTTGGTCAATATCCTTAACAAAGTCATTCTCAAGAACCATACTCAACGGATATTGACCATCAACGAGCTCAAACCTTCCGAGATATTCAAATTGATTTTGTTCAACTACGAAAACCCACATCTCAAAATGCCCATTCTCAAGACCCTCAAGCAGTTGATCCCGTATCAGGGAAGAAAGTGGAAGAGTATGAATATGAGTTTGATTTCTTTGATTTATCTCAACTGTAGACTCACAATGAGAGACAATTGGTTGAGTGGGAAAGACGTGGAAAACGACTTTAATAACTCATTTGATCAGGAAATCAGCTTGCGGGGTCTCCTACAATTCTACAACATAAGAAAGTATCCGGACCAAATGAAATCCTTGGGCTATGAAGTTTCCCCGGAGTTTGACTCCTTTCCTCTCGACGAAAATTTCGACTACATATGATTGTTTTTTTGAGGTTTGACTCGTACGCCAATCTGAATACAGTATGCGGTTGTCTCAATAAAAGGATCTTGTAATTATGTATAGGTAATTGCATTTCATCTGGTCTAACGTTCCCATAAATAGTAACTGAAACCACTACTTTCTACTTTGTGATATATATAATACATAAATTTCGCAGCCAGCTCAGACGGGTATAGAACGACTCAAACTATGAAGAACGGCTTCATAACAAATACTTCTTTTATCTTGTAGTGAGGTTCAATATAATCATCCTCAAGAGGATCATCAGAAATTGGATGAGTTGATATCAATTCATACTTTTGCTGATGTCTCAACCACAGAATAATTAAACGCATCATCGGTAGCGAGTCCAAAACATGAAAATAAGAGAGGAAGCTTGAAGTTTATCCCGGCAGTGCTTTCTTTAGAAAAGGAACTTTAGTTGGATCTTTGACGCACTCTATACTTCACAGTGGCAGCTGTTCATGATATCTAGTTGACTTTTTTTGGCCCTTTTCTGCATGCGCAAATGCTCCCATTACCCATGCCATTAGTCACGGGCCACAACGGCTCTGCGGCTGCACATTCCCTCCAGCTATAACAATAGGTGTGGTAGTTCTCAGAGGCTTTGGTTGCAATATTATGTTTTGCCTGGCACGACCCGCACTCGGAAGCATTAAAAAATCTTCATCGACAAATTGCTCCAACGTCAAAGAACATCACCTTTCGAAATGGTCAAGTTAACACAAATCGACGAGTCCGAAGCCACCGAATTCCAAGCCAAGAACGAGGAAATCCACAGTTACAGCGATAGTGACAGCGAAAGCGAAGTTGAAGACGATTTCGACATTGAAAACGAAAGCTTTTACGACAGAATCGTTGCCTTGAAAGATATCATTCCCCCCAAGCAAAGAAGCTTACTTTTCTCCACTGCCGAATCGGTTCAAAGTCTGTTAACCACCGGGTTGTTTAAGAGTGGAAACTTGTTGTGGAGTGTGACTTCCAGTTTATTGTTGTTGGGAGTTCCATTGACTCTTGCTATCTTGAGTGAGACGCAGTTACAAGAAATGGAAAGTCAAATGGCATTACAAGAATCGGCTCAAAGTGTGTTGGCTTCTGGAACCGAAGAGAAGAAATAAGCTTTGCTAGGTAGCACTTCACAGTCGCTAGCGGTATCTGTATATATAAAATAAACAATGTCACTTATTGGAAAGATCTCTAAATGATTAGAATCTCTGATAGCAAAAGAAGGTGGAGATTCCGTTTGTAGTAGGTGGTGCACCACGAAAGACTCTAAGCCTTTTTGTGCTTGATGGACAAAGCATAGATGTCCAAGAACGTTGTGATCTCGTAGATGATGTCATTGATGAACATGGCATGGATGCCCAAAGTCACCCCGAAACCCATCCAGGCCAAGGAGTAAATCACGTCAAAGATGTCGTAGCCGAATACATCAACACAGAACTTGGTGACCACCAATTGTAACAAGGGCACAAACATAGGGAATTGGACCATAGGGAAGTCTTGGATGGTTAAATGGGCAAGGATAATACGGCCAACGGTGAAGGCAATAGAAAGCCCAATAGAAAGCGCAAGAGGCAATCCAAACTGATACAAGTAATCAGGGTAGAATGCAACAAGCGCCATAATAGTGAAGTAGTAAGCAAAGAAGGGAATCAAGCCGTTATAGGCCCTTTTGGTAGCTTTTCCAGCAGACACAACATCGGTGGTGCGACGATAGTAACGCGATACGTTCCCAAATGCCTGGGCAATGTTGAAGTAGAGCGAACCTAATCCCAACAACAGAGCAGCAGTTTTCACATCGATGTCAAAAGCAACCATCAGTGTGTTGACAGACAAAAGCTTGAACTTGAAGATGTCCGGGCCAATGAAACCAGTAAGTAAATACAAACCGCATATCATCAAGATCCCTTCAACTGGTCCCGAAAACGTCGATAAAAAGAGAGTATGGGTGTGGTATTCTTCCCAAGTCGACATGTAGAAGTTTGCAACGGACGCAAACTGTGCCAATAAGAACAACTTGCTGTAGCCAGTTTGCAAAACCGAACAGATTATAATGGTTCCAAGCGTAGTGTTGATAGCATCGATTGAGTGATCAAACAACTCTCCTAAAGGTCCACTTTGGCCAGTATTTCTAGCATGGCACCCGTCACAACCGTCGAAAGTTTGGTACATGAACAAACCGAAAGCATAGAAGAAGTAGCACCACCGTGGACTGTCCTGATTGAGGTAAGGGTCATAATAGAAAACGGCAAAAAGGTTGCAAATAATAAACATCAATCCAAGTAAGGTGATGACGTTAGGGGCCATGGTTCGGGGAAAGATCCGTACAAAGTTGTTCCACCATGGCTTCAACACCACCTTGGATATCACCGAATGGTCCTCGGATGAATACTTGTACAACTTGAGGTTGGCCAATTTATCTTCTGGAATGAAGAAACCCATAATACAGCAAACCAATAGATATTTTTTTTCAGTACTGCTCGCGAAGCAATAAACCGTTGATAACCTGGCTGGAGCTTTAAAGGGTACAAGAATTTGAGAGCTGTTCTGGAGGAATTGAGTAGTTTTTAGGGTCACTTGGGATCTTGCCCAGTAATTGGACACGAGCATATGGTCGCCAGCAGACGGCAGGGTGTGTAAGGGCAGAATGTGTAAGGGTACTCTGTAGCAGATGATAATGCGGCTGGTGAAAAACAGCTCAAATAGGAAAGTTATATTGGCTGAGCACATCAGCCAGTTCGAGTCCTGAGACACAGCCAATGCGCAGGCCAGGCATGCTGTTGGCCCAAATGCAATTGTACGAATATCGATAGGCTTATCACAAGCTAGGCTACACAAGCTTCCTAACCTCTAAGTACGGAATTGGATGGAATCCATTTTCACCTTCCTAGCCACTTACAGCTCAATGTGGGCTCTTTGCAAGGAGGACTTTGGCATCTGGAATGAGCCCCAGTATAGGCAGATGTCCGGTGTCTCCTGCAACCGAGGCACATCCATCTCCTATGCAATTGCCGATAGCTTCGCTGTCATGTACCTCTACAACAGACTCTCGTATTAGGCTGGGAGAGTTTTAGGTAAAGTGACGCACCTGCATGGAATCCCGATCACACGGGTGATTCGTACTTTTTACTCAAAAACGGGGCAACATCATGCATTTGTGCACCAAATGGTGATGCACGAAGTTAGCTTTACCGGTGTGAGTATCGTTGGCAGCAGTAGGACTATCGTTGGCAGTAGTGCGAGTCAGCACTGAGTGAGTAGTGGTCTGTAGATTGATCCTTGATTGACAAATAAGCGGCCAGAGAATTAAAAAATAGCACGATAAGGTCATCAACCTTGGTAGCATGAGATGCAAATCCTGGCTGCGACGTTTATACAATCACTCTATTCACAGCACTATTGTTAGCCGGCTAGGGCTTCCAGTGTCCAACAGGGCATGATAACGTTTTTACTTCTACATATGGTACAAACGTCACCGTAAAATGTCCACAGCCCGTGGGGTATAGTTGCCGCCAGTTTACGACGGAAACGGCGATATCATCAACTGTAGTCTAATAGACAGCACAAGAAGCTCTGCGCTCAATCTTCATCGAGAATACTCACCACAGCAGGACAATTCCCCACTGCTCGGTAGCCAATCCTCTTCCTACGCTCCTCGCATATTGTGGGCCATTCAGCTCTTGACCTGCTGTCGCTAGGCACCAAATCAGCTTAATTGGTGACTCGTCATTCGTCCTCTACAGAGAGGCTTGGTACACCCCTCCCACCCGGATAAGTGTAGATCGTCAATTTGTTAGGCCAGTAGCGTCCCAAATGTAGGTCCTGCATGTTAACTCCTAAGAGTTTTGGATTGTTAAAAAACAAGCCAAGTATAAATACTGGGGAAAATAACTAACGTTAGGATTTCGTAACAATTTATTCAAACAGAATCATCATGATGGAAGAAACTAGCTCCGATAATTACAAGCAAACAATCACCAAAGAACCAGAACACATCAAGCCAGAAATGGTTATGGAGAATTTCGCAAGACTGTATCAACTTCCTGAAGCCAATACTTATCAAAGGGTTATCACCAAAGCAGGACGAGTATTTGGTACCTGTGGTGTGTTTTGCTGTTTGTGTAAAAACCCCTACCAGGAAGTTCAACAGGGTGAAGTGGGGTTAATTCAAAGATTTGGTGCTTTGTCCAGAACCGTGGAACCAGGTTTATCTTATGTGAATACTTGGGCTGAGAAATTGACCAGAGTTTCGGTCAAAATCAATATTGCTGATATCCCAGCCCAAAACTGTTTCACCCGTGATAACGTCAGTGTGGTAATAACTTCGGTAGTGTACTATAACATCATTGATCCTCAAAAGGCAGTGTTCTCCATTAGTAACATTGATTCTGCTATCATGGAAAGAACTCAAACCACCTTGAGAGATGTAATTGGTAACAGAGCCTTACAAGATGTCGTTGAAAAGCGTGAGGAAATTGCTGAGGCGATCGAAAGTATCATTGCAAAGACTGCTTTCGACTGGGGTGTGAACATTGAGTCCATTTTGATCAAGGACTTGAATTTACCACCTAAGGTTCAAGATTCTTTGTCCATGGCAGCTGAGGCCAAACGTATTGGTGAAGGTAAGATTATCAATGCCAAGGCTGAAGTTGAAAGTGCCAAATTGATGAGAAAGGCTGCCGATATTTTGGCCTCCAAGCCAGCCATGCAAATCCGTTACTTGGACGCTATGCAAAGTATGGCCAAGAACTCCGGTACCAAGGTTATCTTCATGCCTTCTTCCAATGAGATAGAGAAGATGGCCAGTGCTGTTGGAGGCGGAGGCGCTCCTGTTCCTGAAGGTGAAGAACACCTAACCGAAGATTTAACTGCGTCTGGGTCCGGTTTTGATTCAAGAACCATACAGAATACCATGGCTTTACAGGAGGCTACCAGATAATGAGGAGCACAGTCCCTTTCGTTTTTGATCCGTTGAACGGAGTGTGTTTTAATAAGTATAATGTGTATTGTTTATGTCGTTGAAAAAAAATGGTCAAGATGTCAGGATCCGTGTTTGATACCTCTTTCTATAGTCTTGCACGTCTTGGGCAGTGAGTTTGCTCTTTAGAAACATGAAGATCTGATGGGGGTCGTAGCCATATTTCCGTGCAAGCTCTTCCTTTGCAGCCATCTCATCTGTAGCACTCGTCAGTGCAAGCCTGGGCACACTCTGAGCTTTAGGCACACTCTGAGCCTCAGGTTCGGGTGTTCTCTCTACCGAACCGAAGCTCATTTTCTGGGCTCTGTAGGTATCAGACTCAAATACCATATCGGTTCCTGACTGCTTGATACGCTGTTCTACTTCCTGTTGTCGCACCACCATCTTATCAATGTCTCGCATCTGCTTAGCAGCAAGAAGCTTGTGAACATACTTCAGCTTCGGCACCAGGCCCGTCACTCTGCTATCTTGTTGGACTTTCTCGGCATTTTCCACAGCATCTAGACTGTTGTCTGTATCTTTCCCAACAAATCCATCTAGGGCTGGGTCACCTGGCTTGCTCAGCTCATAGCCATTTTTCATCAACTGCTCTTCAGCTTGTCGTTTTTTCTTAAGCATCTCTTTTTGAAACATCACCTCCAGGCTCTCTTCAGCCGTGTTATCCGAAAACAAAGCAGCAGCTCCCGTCTTCTTGGCCTCTTTCTTCTTCCGTGCGTTCTTTAAACTAAACATCGTACTGGGTTTAAGTCGGCCAGTGGAGACGATTTGGGGAGGATTTTCGCACCAGTGCAAATGATTTAGGGAGGATCTCTCTGTAATTTGGGTCGCGGTCGTACTAATCCATTCAGGTACCAATGGTAAGCGAAGTTGCTCAGCACTTCAAGTGGCTCTTGCAGCCAGCTGCAAAGTTCTATGAAACAAAGGTTGCTCCTCTCATTCCCTTTGGTCGCCTTCCATACGTTTCTTACTCTGTGTATGGAAGGACTTCGAATAGAATAGGTGCAAAAAAGCTAATCATTCAATCCAATCTCTGTACGTTCTTATCGATAAAATAGCACAATAACTCGTACTTACGGTTTTGGCCCAGCATTTCTATCTGTTTCTCTCCAAAATCCAAACACTCCTTTCACAAGAATGTACTTGTGTCACGTAGTCGATAATTTTCAGCTACACATGTCGCTTTCCGAACCTGGAAATGATTATATAAAAGGCATGTCTCCAAATTGAATATATAAATTGGACTCCAGTAGCTCCATATATAACTTATTGTGCAGATAGAAACTATTTACTAAATGTGTATTCGGCCAAACATATGCACCCGTTTCCGCCTCTTCACAAGGAGCACCAACTTGAAGATGGAACGAAAGAATCGACTCTAGGCTAGCCACATCAATATGCTTCTGCAGGACATATTTGTGTTTTGAACGTACGATCATCCAAAATTTAGACCTCACTTGCAGACTCCCTGCGTCCAGTGTCCAAACTGACAGCAACTCCAAGCAAACTAAACCACTACAGCCAATTGATGCACAACAGACGTCCGTATTGCGTCTGCTCTACGCTGAAAAGCTGCTCTACGCTAAATACCTGCTCTACGCTAAATACCTCTGCAAAAGACCCATCATATGCTAAGAACTTCTACAAAAACCCAATATAACACTGCCACATGGTCTCCCACTCCGTCCCGAGCCCGCTCTGCCGTTTCCCGGCATTCCTCCATCTCCCAGCCTTAACGGGCACCACCACCAAAACTGTAGTGTTACGACCGCGCACAGTTGTCTTCAAAAGTTCGTTACAGATCACCACCAGTTTAGAGACTCTCATAGATAATGGATGGATTTGACTGGCTCAAACTTCCAGCAACCACCCCACAAGGCCTGCGAGGACGACCAGTGTCCCCTGCGCCTCCAGTCGTCTCATTCGGTGGTTTAGGCACTTCGGAGTCCACTTTGTCCTCCTCACTTCGGCATAACGCACTGGCTGATAATGTGTCGATGCCTTCTCCTGCCAGCCAAAGAGCCCATTCTTACAGCGACACCGCGTTGGCACCCGAATTCCTGATGCCTTCGCCGTTGTCAGCCGAGTCTGCCGCCATTCCCCTTTCACTTACCACCCAAGATCTTACGCTAGAGGAGTCCAGAACCTATATTCGATGGTACTCGGACATTTTGGCACGTACGGACGCCCGAACGATTCTGATGTCCGACGTGTACAAGTTTCTCCACAACTTCAAGTTACTGCCAGAGTTGAAGGACCAGCTCAATCGGCTTTTTTACAAGATTCTTGACTCTATTAATATTGGCGAGTTCTTCGCTTTGCTACGCCTCATCTCCCATTGCTTACGAGGGCAAAGCTTAAACCGTACATTGATTCGAGTTGCAGCTCCGGTGCCTACACCTCCGTCAATTTTGAGCAAGAAGAGATTGAATGATGAGGAAGAAGAAAACGGCGAAGACGATACACTAATGGACTCTCAGGAGATGCAACCTGCCGCCAATCCGGGAGGGAATCCCCTTGACTTGGACAGTTTTACCCAGTTCATGCTTACAGGCGAGAGGCCGGACGATAAACCTGCCAAAAAACGGAAGAAGAAGCTGAAGTCGGTGAAGTTCTCTGATCAAATAGTCACCGATGTCCACGAATCGTTGGGTCAGCCTGTTCCCTCGCCGGTTCCTTCGCCATCACCTCAAACTCAGCTCGACTATTCCCTTCCAATGGACCAATTGCTCAGTAAGATATCGTCACAACAAAAGAAACCAGATGCCGAAGAACAACAGGTATTAGATGATATGGGGCTGCAGCTTAATCATTTCCGAAATCTAAACAACGTGGATACCGCATCGATAGGAGGTGTACCTTCCTCCATTCACATGGGCCACCAAAAAGACAATCCACCACTTCTACGTCCTAATATGACTGGGCCAGCTCAAATGACTCAGTATTTGCAACAGCAGCAACCACAAGAGCTGGAAACGCTGCCCCTTAGGCCAAATGTTACCGGTCCGTATGACATGATGAAAATCTTCTCTCCTTCCCCCGATCATCAGGAACAACGTCCTCCAACTGCTGAACCAGTTGCACAAGCACCCCAGATCTCTCTTCAATATTTCACCGACCAAATGACGGGGCCCACTGCTGCAAATACCGCTGCAAATGCAAGATACAATGCCGCTTCGCCCAGTATGAATACCGAACGACCATTGCCTCCACCCCCGGTTCCAGCATCTCGTCGGACTCGCTCCTTATCACTGCCAACTCCAAACTCCATGGCCAATGGAAACGGCAACGGGCGCCCGATACCGCCCCCACCGCCACCTTCAAGAAGAAGGGGTGTTTCAAACACAGTTCATTCACCTTCTCAATCTCTGCCTGCGCCGCCAGCACTTCCCCCAAAGGTTATGCCTTCAGATTTTTACCCACAGTCAACAGCACATCAAGAGTCACAGTCGACGTCCATGTACCCACAGCAGCCTCAACAGTTACGCAGTGGTGATTTGTATAATCAAGAGTCAGGATCAGGAAGCACAACCAACATTCTTCAGGACCTTAAAGATCTCCAGGCAGAGGTTGATCGAATAAGAGATATGACTGGAGGGTTTTGAGTAGCCTTTATAGACTTCTACCGAGCTCAATGCTTGAATGAACACCATTAGACCGGGTACGTAAGTGTAGTATAGAATCATTCATTGAGGCTGTTTCTAGTCGTAGGTGCTTATATTAGTAATAAGCTAGAGCTCACTAAAGGTTCTTGAACATATATCAAATTGATATAGTTATCCAATAAGTGATTAATTTACGTTTTAACAAATCAGCCAGTGAGATCGTACTCCACTACCCGCTGACTTACATCACCAATAGGGACAGTGATATCACAGCCCAAGAACGGCTGGGTCTTGATGCCAATAGAGACAGTGATATAGCAGGCCTATAACTATTATATTGAAAGCTGTCACAACAGAGTACCATCAGAACTGTTGATTAGCAGAAAACAACCGACAAATACGTTGATAAGCAGACACTGACTAGCGGACTACCGGACTGGTTCTCCTGGGTGCAAATGCTAGTTTCTTAAAATATCACATTCTAGCCCCACAGGGTAGTTCCAGCCCAGCCATGCAAACAAATACTAATTTGAGTTATTTTTCAGCTCAAAGAGTTGGTTCCCTTTCTAACACTAGCTACCTTCTTCCCAACATCTCTCTCTTCTCATCCACAGAACTCTCTACTATTAACTCCCACCATCCATCATAACCTAAAACTGTCAGTCTCAATCCTACCCAAGAAAAGCTGCACTAGCTCAGTTGGCAGAGCGTCAGTCTCATAGTTTGTAAAATTGTGTTATCTGAAGGTCGACAGTTCGAACCTGCCGTGGAGCATTTCTTTTTTCCTATCTCAACTCACTTTGTGTTGTTTACAACGCGAGTTTTTTTTTGCACATTCACAACACAACAAGAACATCGTCTTCACAAGAAACACCCAATTTCCGTCGTTGGAAACCGTATCTTCTAGTTTAAAAGCAGTTCAGTTCTGAACACGTGTCATTCCTTATACTCTGGTTTTTGCATCTGTCGCTCCCTATATATGTCTGCCATACTAAAGACATGCTTCCCCGAGATATAGTCCCTGAAAGACTGAAGAAACATTACACAGAAGATGACCACACGTTTCTTCCCCCGGCATTGAGCTCATATAGCATTGCTCTACTTAATGAGAGAACGTCCGCACAGCAACCGTCCGAGAATCCTCACGTAACGGGCGTTTACGACTTGGACTTCCCTCAGAACACCAGATACAAGCTCAAGGAGAAGCTAGCGTCTCACTTCAGAGACACATCAAGCAAGGCGGTTGCAGACCCATTCATAGAAGCTCTGCCTAATAGAAGTTCTGCCGATCCAGTGGCAGCAGCCAATTCGATCAACCCGTTGTCGAATACGAGCACCAATAACCAACAACATTCTAATTACAGCATCGTGCTGGGCAGCTCTGAGCGGAGCTTGTCCCACCACATTAACCACATTATTCCTCACCACAATTACCAGCAAAGCTCCGACCCCAGTTCCAATCAAGTTCCCAACGGCATGCCCAACCCGGGCAACTCTGGCTCCAAGTACCATTACTCGATCGGGCACACGGCGTCTACGAACACACTGTCTACCGTAGCCAAGGACGTATCACCCAGGGTGGTCCAAACTCGCCCTGCGAGCTTTACTATTGGGTCCGAGAGGTTCCCCAGTAGAATCATGCCTCCAGTGAAACGTTTGAGAGGGCCAAAGAGGTTCGGGAAATTGCTAGGACCCCCTCAAAGAGTAGTCAGAACGTCTCTGTTTGATCTCACTCCTCCTTCTGGGTCTCCGATTCAACAGGATCCTGTCAAACCTGAAATATCCAGAGACTTCGATCTTAGTTTTCTCGATCAAGATAAAGAAGTAGAACTACGGAGAAGAATTGATGAACAGAAGAAGCTCAACGAGTTGGAGAGCAGAAGAGCAAGGGCTCAAGCGAAAGCCCCTCCCGCATTCTTTGACAAGGAGCGTATTCCTGAGCTGAGGAACCCTTTGGCAGAGATTCACCCCAACAATAACGTGGGACATCAGGGGTTCGATGGTTTTAAAAAACCCTGGTTACCCAAGCCTTCTCCTCCCAAAGAAAAACCATTAGCATTTGATGAAAAGGAAAACAAAGAGTCATACGAAGCCAAACCCAAACCGAGTGACATGGAGTTGGCCCAAGGTGAAGGCATAAAGCTTCCCAAATCTATTGTACAATCAGTCCAATCAAGGAAGCAAGAGAAAATACAGGATAACAAGGAAGAACCCAAAAGGAAGACAATAATAATTAACGGTGTACAGTACGAAAAGCTAGAGCTTCTTGGTAGAGGAGGAACTTCTAAGGTCTATAAGGTCAAGTCTACGACTGACAACAGATTGTATGCCATCAAGAAGGTTACATTTGATCAATTTGACGATGCTTGCATCAAGGAGTTCAAGGGTGAGATAGACCTTTTATTGAAATTGAAAAATAACCCTCGAGTTGTACAGCTCGTGGATTATGCCATAGGTGATGGGCTTATCTATCTTGTCATGGAGTGTGGAGAAATAGACCTCTCGCATGTATTGCATAATAGGTTGAGTGTCAACGGGGTTTTGGACTTAAACTTCGTCAGATTCTACGCCATTGAATTACTAACTTGTTTGCAAACTGTCCATCAAGCAGAAATCGTCCATAGTGATTTGAAACCCGCCAACTTTCTCTTTGTCCGAGGCCTTCTCAAGATCATTGACTTCGGTATAGCTAATGCTGTTCCGGAACACACTTCTAATATCTACAAAGATGCCCAGATTGGAACCCCCAATTACATGGCACCCGAAGCATGGATAAATATAAACGAGTCTAACCTGCCTATGAAGCAACTGACTACGGAACAGAAGAATACATGGAGAGTAGGTAAACCTTCTGATATTTGGTCCTGTGGGTGTATTATTTATCAGATGATATACGGCAAACCACCGTACGGGAAATACAGTGGTAACCAAAGAATAATGGCCATCATGAATCCACAGGTCAAAATTCAGTATCCTTCCAAAGGCATTGGTGGAGTCTCCGTCCCTTCCAGTGCCATAGACTTGATGCAAAACTGCTTGTCTCGGTTCCCAAATGATAGATGGACGGTAGAAAAGTGTCTAAACAGCGACTTCTTGAAGCCCAAAGTAGTCAGTGAGAGTTTTATCAGAGATTTGGTTCACCTGGCAGTGAACTTTGGGTACAACAACCGAGTCAATGGTACTGGAATCATTAGTGCTGATGTGTACGACAAATTGGTTGAAACAGTCATGAGACAGATAGATGAGTTGAACTTTAGTTGAGCATCATAAACCTTGTATTGTAGTTATGTAGCATAGACAATATTGCATGAATATATCATTTGAAAGATTATAGTTCTTTATTCTAAATACTTTGCTATCCTACTTGTTTCATTTTCATCTTCTAGGGCCTAACTTCTCCAAAATCCTAGGCCCTTGTTCCTCCCATTCATGCTTATTCACCCACATGTGGTCCTTGTCGGCCATGATGTTGGCCAACACAGCACCTCCAATGAACACCATATGTCTTCTTCTAGGAGGATCCTCAATCTTAACTTTGAACTTATCCAATCTTGAGGCATCACCATTTAAGACCTTGGTCAACCACAACTGCTTCAATTCCTTTTCTAAACGAGATGGCAATCCCGGGTACATAGAAGAGCCACCAGACAACACAATGGCCTTGAACAATGTAGATCTCACATCGACATCAGCAGATTGGATGGTATTGAACAAGGTTTCGCCAACACCCGGTTGTTCAACGTCCACCAAGTGTGGCTGGAATAAGCACTCAGGAGCCTCGAATCTTTCAGGACCCACCTTGATCACTCTTCCATCCGGCAATTCGTAGGATTCCACCAAGGCAGTGGTTTCCTGAGCCAACTTGGTATCCAATTGTAAGTCGTAAGACACGTAGCACAACTTCTCCTTTATTTGACGAACGGTTTCGAAATCAGCAGTTCTGTTGAAAGCATATCCACGACGCAATAACAAATTGATCAAGTTTCTGGTGACATCTCTACCAGCCACGTCCAATCGCTTGGTCAAGTGGTTCAAGACTACAGACTCGTAAACAGGAACAATATGCGTGACACCATCCCCGGAGTCCACCACAACACCCGACGACAACCCTTGGGCATATAATGCTAAAACGGCTTGAATGGCCACATAAACACCGCCAAAATTGTACTTTTCAAACATCACTTGGCACATCGTCTCTCTGTTTTTCAACGGATTCATAGGAGGTTCGGTCAACAACACCTTCTTCCCGGTGGTGTCGATTTTCATTCTCTCATAGAAAGCATAGTCCCACAAATGCTCCATGTCTTCCCAGTTTTTGATTATCCCGTTTTCCATAGGATAGCTGATTTGAAGAAGGCTTCTGACTTCACTGGCTTCCGATCCACACATGATATCTTTGATTTCGATGTCGGACGACACAAGCGTGCTACGTTCTTCGGCCCGTAAGATTGGTCTCCCAACTATCGAAGGAAATGTGTGGTCGGGGAAGTTGGTTCCTGCCCTGCCTATTTTGACAAAACCAGTACCTTGGTCAAGAACTACCAAATGTTAGTAAATGTGTCGTAGAATGCACAGAAAAAACTATAGATGGATCCAACATACCAATTGGAGTATCTGCCATGTTAAACGGTATATCTTAACGTATGATGTGTCAAGCTTTATCTACGCCCGTTGTAAGAATGTTGAATTTTGGTGGATTGAGGGTCGAGAATAATGTCGCGACTTTCGGTAATGTGAAGGCTGTGAACAAAGCAGGAGAATCGGGAGTGGGTACCATTCACGTTGTGTAAGCGGCAACAATGTAGTGGGAAGTGTTGCGTATGGTTTGTTATAGAGATGGGCTTTTTTCCAGGATTTTTCGTGATTTTATATCTATTTAGGAGGGATACACAATTGTTGGAGACATTTTACCATTAATAGGCATGTCTGTGTAGGCATTTATTTGGAGTCACTTGTGGAATTCCTCGCTTCAGTGGGTTATTGAGTCGGACAGGGCGAATGTGGTACTCATACTGTACCAGTGAAGCAACTGCCTGGTCGTAGACTTCACAAGCTTGACGTGGCACTGAAACTCCTTGTGAATTCGACGGTAGTATGGCTTTGTATTATAATACCTATGCTTTGGGCAACCTAATAGCGAACGTCAAGTACGAAGTGTGGGTTTTGATCTCACTCTCTACCTTTGTAACATTTCTCCATGTGTAGTTTTCGTCACCTTCTTTGACTCTTTCTCCCCTACCAAAGGGATTGAATCCCTTACCGGCATTTGCAACTTTTTTGGAGCCGGAATCAGAGTCTGTATCATCGTTGACTTCTTCTATTGGCCTTTTGCCGTTGGCCAAATAGCCTCGTTTCCTTGTTTCGATTCCCTTGCCTCTTCTGGATTGAATATCCTTCAATCTCTTGACCACGTCACCGACGTCCCTAATCATGTCTTTTCTAGCCTCCCATCTTCTTCCAGAAACCTCCACAAGTTCTATATTTATCCACCCTTCTTCCTGAAGAGCCAAGACAGTCTTGTGCACCTGTTCAATACATGGAGAGAAACAACAGACTCCAACAGTGGAGGTCTTAGACATAACCGGATCAAGATGAGTCACAGCTGTCCATGGTGACGGTAAATCCAAAAACACCATGTCAGCATCAATTCCGCCGTTTTTCAGCACGAAGTCGGCCGGGATATTCTCGATTTCAAAACCGTCGTTGCACACATCTCTATGAGTGATGAAAGTGTTTTGGGTGAGTTCGTGCTCTTCCAATTCCTTTTTGGCTTCCACGTAACGCGGTTCATGAAACTCGTATGTAAACACTCTTCCTTGGTGACCCACTGTTCTCGAGAAAGAATGGGTGAACGAGGCAGATCCAGTACCAGCCTCAATCACTCTGGTTCCAGCTATCACATTCAATCTCTGCATAATGTAGGCAGAGTCATGCGTGTAGACAATCTGTGTTCTGTGTGGCAAAGAAAGAGTCCAGAGCTCAGGTGTTGGGTGAAGTAAATGTATGAATCCGTATCCTTTGGCACCTTCCATCTGCTCTCCATACTTGAGACCCACCATATCTTCATGCTTAAAATGACCAAAACGAGTGTTGAGAATCTGTCCTTTCGTCACCTTGATGGGTTTGGTGTCTGTTCTGCTTATGAAGGCAAGCACAAGGTCACCCTCCTCTATAATATCCTTGTACTTGAAGAATGACATGCTGTTTGGTGTGTGAAATATTCGGAAAATTGATGCGATGGGTTTCGCGATGAGCACTTCAATCATAATACTACAAATTGCGCTAATCTGTGTGAATTCGTAGAGAAAAAGATACTATGGGCCCCTACTACTAATAGTCTACGCTACGACTAGGTTCCGTGCCCACACCGCTCCCTGAACACCCACAATCCCTATACATCTTCAATACCTCTCCATGAGGAGTGCGCCAACCGTTCCGCGAACTTTTCAACACTAACTTCTAACTAAACTCTACAACAAACCATACATTGATGTCAGCCTTGAATACTCGTACGGTCTCTGAAGGATCGTCCAATGCTGAAGACTTGTACTTAGAAGCATATGCCTTCACCACAGCTGCTGCACTTGTTGGATCCGTCGACAGAAAAATCTTCTTATTGTTGAGGGACGGAAGAAACTTATTTGGAGTGTTGAGAACATTTGACCAGTTCGCCAACTTGGTGTTACAGGATACAACAGAAAGAATATATTTGGATGAAGAAGGAACCAAGACTTTGGACAAGCCTTCCAGATTTGGAGAAGCATACAGAGGAGTGTTTATGGTAAGAGGAGAGAATGTTGTTATGATGGGAGCCGTTGATATCGACCATGAAGATGAACATTTGGAGGTGTTGAAACAGATCCCCTTTGAAGCAGCCGAGGCTGAGTTAAAGCTGATCCAGAAGGAAAGAATCCAGGTAGAAAAACAAAAGACGAAAAAGTTATTGTCTAAAGGGTTAATTAACGATTTCACGAAGTCTGATTTGTACTAGTGTATTGTATATGCAAATGTAAAAACAGTAGAAAGAGCAACAAACGGAGGTCGGGACTACAACTTCTGGACCCGTTCTTGACGAGCAGTCTGCCCCTCAAAGTAGGCAATTGCATGAGCGAATTGTTTGGACTCGTCTCGAGCAAGCTGCCCAAGATGTGCTTCGTCAGGACCATCGGCAATCCGTAAGGTACGGGCATGAGCATACATTCTAGCAAGCTCTGTGTCCTGGGAAACACCTTCCGCCCCGTAGACTTGGATACACCAGTCAAGGATCTTCAACACGGCCCTGGGTGTTTCAATTTTGGCCATGGCTATGTCTCTTTTGGCCAGTTTGGCATCGGCAATGTCTATCTGGTGTGCAGCATTGAGCACCAAGAGACGACACTTCTGGAGCGAGATCTTATGTTCAGCATAGGCAGTCAAAAAAGACTCTCTTTGGGCCATAGGTTTACCAAAGATATCTCTTTTAGTTGCCCGCAGAGCAGCCCTCATGAGAGCAAACTCCCCAGCACCGATAAGACGCATACAGTGGTGGATTCTTCCGGGACCGAGACGGGACTGGATGATCTCGAACCCCATACCAGGCTTCCCAAGAACCGCATTGGCCATATCGCCTGCTGGAACCTCGTACCCATTGAACTCGATTTCACAATGGCCATGAGGAGCGTCGTCATAGCCAAACACACTGAGAGGTCTGACCAACTTGGCTTTTCCAGAAGCTAAAGCCTTTTTAGCATCCAACACCAATACACTGTGGTTGCGATATATGACATCGGAAGACTCGGTCTTACACATCACGAGCCACACGTCACACCGAGGATCACCAGCTCCCGAGGCAAACCATTTGAGCCCGTTGAGCACGTAGTTCCCCTTGGAATTCTTGGTGGCAGAACAGGAGATGTTCAAGGCATTGGACGAAGAGGTGCCCTTTTCCGTCATCAAGAAAGCCGACCGGATCTCTCCTTGCAACAATGGCTTCAAGTACTTATCCTTGTGGTAAGGCGAACCAAACTTTGCAAGAATCTCCATATTCCCCGTGTCAGGGGCATTAGTGTTGGTAGCCTCAGGTGCAACAAAAGACCGACCCAAATACTGAGCCATAAGACCATACTCCAAGTTGGTGAAGCCAGGCCCTTCAGGATAGTGCTTGGAGAGGAACATGTTCCACAACCCGAACTCTCGAGCCTTCTTTTTCAACTTCTCGGTCACTTGTGGTGTGGACTTCCATCTCAAGCTGGGGTCCTCTGAGATCTGCTGGTGGTAAAGGGAATCGGCAGGAATACAGTAGTCATGGACGAAATCGTAGGTTTTTTGAATGGCCTCCAAGCCACGAGGAGAAAGCTTGTCGACAAATACAGCTGGGATATCAACCTTTGACATTTTACTCACTTGTGTTAATATTTCGGCAGCTGTGTGGGTATTTATATTAGGTGTTTCCCCACAATAACTATTGAACTACCTTCGGCTCCATGTCGCACCTCCCACGACATTTTCTCACCAATCTCCAAACTCGCGAACATTTTCAATTCTATTTGCCATCATAACACCATGGAGTTTGATTCTGACGTTTTGCACATCCCAGATTACAAGCTTTCGCTGAAGGAGTTCCTTCTCTCAAGCACCACGGACGCCAGTGGCCGTCGGGAGATTTTTGAGCATCTCGCGGGCGAAATTGTTAAGAACAACCTCGCTCCCTATTACAAGTATCTCCACGAGGAATACGCAGACTTCCCATACGACGAGTCTGTGTATGCGAAATTGAGAGCTGCCAACGAGGAGGAGCTTGCTGGATTGAAGTCACGTGTGAAGGAAGCAGAGAGTGACGAAGAAAGTGAGTTGGACGTGGTGCAGACGAACTTGAAGCTTGCTGAGTACTATACAACGATAATCGACCGGGAAAACGCCACCGAGAGCTACAAGAAGACGTTGGAATTAACGTCCAATACCGGCTACAAGATTGACATATTGCTCACTCTTACTAGAATTGAGTTTTTCTTCAACGATTTCCATGAAGCTGCTAAGTACTTGGAACAAATCAAGTTATTGAGTGATAAAGGTGGGGATTGGGAGCGTCGGAACCGGTTCAAGACTTACCAGGGGATCTACTTAATGGCCACGAGGAACTTTGCTGATGCTTCCACGCTCTTGATCGACTCTTTGGCCACTTTCACCTCCAGTGAAATCTGTAGCTATGAGCAGATAGCTCATTATGCTATTGTTACGGGAGTGTTGACATTGGGTCGGACAGAATTGAAGTCCAAGATTATAGACCTGCCGGAAATCTTGTCGATATCCTCTTCGTGTCCAGATCTTGAGCCAGTTGTAAACTTGACCAATGCTTTGTACACCTGTCAATACAACTGCTTGTTTGAATACTTACTTCAAACACATGATCAGTTGCTCGTGCCCAACAAGTATCTTTCGCAGCATGCAAACTATTTCGTGAGAGAATTGAGATGCAAAGCCTACAAGCAGTTGTTGGAGAGTTACAAGCTGTTATCTGTCAAGTCTATGGCTCGTAGTTTCAGTATTTCAGAAGACTTTTTGGACAACGACTTATGTCGGTTTATCCCCAATAAGAAGTTGAACTGCACCATCGATAAAGTAAATGGTATTATTGAAACAAACCGCCCCGATAATAAGAATAGTCAATATCATTTGTTGATAAAACAAGGGGATGGTTTGTTGACCAAGTTGCAGAAATATGGTGCTGCTGTGAAGTTAAGTGGAGCAGAAAGAGTCGCATAGTTACCGTATTGTGCTCTTGAGGAAAGAGAAATAGATTCGCTAGCAAGTACACCCTGTTTGAACAGGGCTTTTGACCTTATTTTAGTAATGCATCTGTAGAAAACATCCGCCAGAACGCTGAAAACTCTAATAAATGCTGCAGACCGTACCTTGGTAGTGATATCGTGTTTCAACTATGATTTTAAGGTTATTGTTGTACGGAGGATACCTGATATGGGTTTGAAGCCAGTACAAGATTATTTTTCTGAAGCCTCAAGAGATTCTTTCCAACGTTTTCACCAAGGCCAAACCTTTGAAAGATCTGAATACAAACCATAATACCAGAGAAGCTAAGAAGCTAAAGAGCGATAATCACCGGCATTTGTAGCTCTCACAGTCGCAATATCATAAAGTAACACAAGTGAGAATTGTAAGAATGCAACAAAAGACAATAACTTCTTCACCATCACATCTAAACCAATGTAATTAATATGTGGACCTTCCATAATCTGATTACTAATTATCTGCAGACAAGGTTTCCAACAATCCCTTCTCGTCTTATTCTAGCAACAGATCTGTAACAAGACTTATAAACAGCCTATAAGAGTCAGGGCTCTTGTACGGCATTGTAAAAGCTTGACTCGATATTCTATATATTAAACTTCGTTCTACAACTGTATATGGACATATTCACTCACCAGAAAGAACCTTCCTTCTTCATACTCAGCCTTGCCTAAAGCCCAAAGCTAGTATGTTCGTTACTGCATTTGGGTTCACAACTTTGCAACATCCGATCAGGCATTGCCCCACTGTAAAAGTTTCTTTTCTGCCTACAAACTCTGCAATCCTCACAGCCTCTTCGGGTGACAGAAGGCCAACTGCTTAGAATCCCAAACACTAGTGTATGCTTCGCCAATATATAAGATATGATCTGATCTTCCGAAGTAACCTTCTCCTTTTGAAAAAAGCTTATACAAAAAGGAACTACATCAAAAATGTGCTTAGTTAAAATTGAATATAAATACTACTGCAATTTCTGCTCTGTCTGCGATACATTAAAGTACCAAGATGAGAGTTTTGCCTACAGTGGTGACTCTTTTAGTGAGTAGTAAGGTCGCTTCGGCCATTGTGATATCTGAAAAAGGTAACGATGCTTTTGAAATGGATAAAAAAGATGAAAATCCGGGGTTCTTCGCTCTCAACTTCGATATCCATAGAGGAAATTCCAGGGCAGATATGGGACCAGGTAGATCCTCTAGACTTGTCCAAAGATCGGTGCAAGATGGGGAGATTTCTGAATCTCCTAGAAGAAGGCTTTGGCGTCGTGGGTCTGTGGAAATGATCATTGAAGATGCCGAGACTTACTACCTTGCAGACCTCGAGATCGGCTCTAATGGTGAGAAGAATCGTGTTCAAGTGGATACAGGGCTGTCGGACTTGTGGGTCATGTCAAAGGACGTCAGCTGTGTTCTTCCTCCATCATTGGCATCCATAAAGAAAGGTGCCGACCACGACCCCACAAAAACTGACAAGTTGAATGCCAGAGCCGTTGGAGACGAGATCATCAGTGCAACTGGCTCTAGCACTGGCTCGCCCTTTTCTGACTTCGAGAATGGTGATGATAGTCCAGAAGGCTCAAACGATTGCACTTCTTTGGGCCTGTTTGACATCAAATCTTCAGACACATTCAGGATGAATTCACTGGCTCCTGCTGTTAACATGCTGTATTTTGATGGAACCCGGGTCACTGGTATTTGGGGCAATGATGATGTTAAAATCAACAATGTCACCGTCAAGAACGTATCTTTTGGTGTCTGCAATGAAACATCTCTGGAATTTGGTATTCTTGGCATAGGTTTCGCTTCTCTGGAATCCACATATGACATAGGAACTACATCTCCATACACTTACGAAAATTTGCCAATTCAACTCAAATCCCAAGGAGCAATTTCCAAAGTTGCTTATTCGGTTTATCTTGGTGGAGAAGACTCTGAGACTGGTGTTGTTCTTTTCGGAGCTGTGGACCATGCCAAATACTCTGGTACCCTTAAATCTCTTCCTATTGTCGACACCCACGAAAATGGCAGCATACCTCTTTCCAGGTTAGCACTCAACCTTGATAAGATCCTGTTGAACAATCTGAAACCAGAATGTATCCAAGTTAACTCCAACGGCTATACAGCTATTTTAGACACGGGCCTGACCTTGACTTATTTTCCCCAGGCTGTGTTGCAAAACGTTGCAGATGCTCTCAATCTCTCAGTTTCAGAGGATTTTAATGCCTATGGAATTGGCTGTGACATCGATAGTGATGCTCTGATTGACTTCAACTTCAGTGGAGTAAATATTTCTGTTCCATTGAATGATTTTGTCTTGGAGCAGGATACCAACACTTGTATATTAGGAATCATGCCCATGCCCCTGGAAATTGGTTTCGTGATCTTGGGAGACAACTTCTTACGAAGCACATACGTGGTGTACGACTTAGAGGGAATGACCATTTCTTTGGCTCAAGTCAAGCATTCCAGTGACGAGGACATAGAGGCTATTTCTTCGGATATTCCTCGTGCGGAGACCGTTGAGTCAGCTCCTACAGCTGGCAACACCGGTGGCCCTGAGCCCAGCACTTCGGCCGTCTTTGATTGGGATCTCAACAACAGCATTCGCGACAACAACACCTCGAATGCCATCCAATTGCTCCCCAAATTACTGATGTTGGCCACGGCCCTTTTTGTAATAACATTATAGACATGACTTTATAGATATTTAGGATAAGGAAATATATACAGACATGGATACAGAGATAATAAACATATACACACCTTTTCAGTTTTTGCTGTCTCTGAATTATTATCACTGCCTCAGATAGCACTTGAATGCTGTCTTCACTCCTGCTTTCGTGGTCTTGGTGGTGCTAGCTGCCTACGTTAAGTTTCCCTTTCATAACTTCGGTTTTGCAATCACTGGAGATTGTCGTTTGAAGCTCATGCAGAGTAATGCACACTCACTCGCAGCATGCAGGACTTACTCTGGCAGACAGCTTAGGTGCCTTTGGTCCCTCTGTAGAAGATTCTACTCACGAGATTTGTTTCTATGTTTTAGTTGTAACAGTCTGCTTATTGATCTGAGTATCAGGGAAACCAGTGAAAACTTTGAAACATTACCAATGACTCTCGGTTTATTTTAAGTAGTTTTACCATCCTAATATTATAGTACATAAAATATATGTGAATGGTAAGAAATCAGTGCCAAGAACTATTTCTATCTTCAAATATAAAAGAACATATTAGCCATAATCAATTGCCTGATAGCTTGATTATCAACTAACTGTAGACCAGGCTGACAGAACACTAAAAGATTACCAATGGCCTCAGGTCTTATTCTTGTAATAGCTCCTCGATGATCAAAACGCTTAGAAAACCTCAGGGCTCTTACACACGAATCTAAAATTGTCTCAATTTCCTTTACGTTACCACGATTATATATAGCAGGTTTCGCTAATCAGTCTGGACCTCAGGTACTCAGCCTTATACAGATCCCAAGACCACCCGATTGGTTGCCAGTATAATTCTGCAGCAATAAATTACGCAGTGCCCTCTACTCTTGATACCTCATTTAGGCTGCAAACTCTGTATTGTCACAGCCTCTTCTGGTGACAACAATAAAGAATATCACTAGCTTAGACAGTCTAAACTAGTGTATAGTCCACCAAAACGTTTTGTATTCGAAAGCCACCTCCCCCATTTGTGACCTGCGAAAACCACCTCCACCTTTTATGCAAACTTTTTGTAAAATGGAACTACATCATCTAAACAAGCATTTAAAAAATTTCTTAGCATAGCAAAAGTTAAATATAAATACTGCCGCAATGTCTGCTATATCTGCCATACATTAAAGTACCAAGATGAGAGTTCTACCTACAATGGTTTCTCTCTTAGTGAGTACTAAGGTCGCTTTGGCTAGTGTGATACCAGAAGAAAGACTGGATGCTTTTGAACTGGAGAAAAAAAATGGTAATCCGGGGTTCTTCGCTCTCAACTTCGATATCCATAGAGGAAACTCCAGGGACGATATGGGGCCAGGTAGATCCCCTAAACTTGTCCAAAGAGCGGTGCAAGATGATGACGTTTCCGAATCACCTGGAAGAAGGCTTTGGCGACGTGGGTCTGTGGAAATGATACTTGAAAATTCCCAGACTTACTACCTAAGTGAACTTGAGATTGGGTCTAACGGTGATAAAAATGGTGTGCTAGTGGATACAGGGCTGTCAGACTTATGGGTCATGTCAAATAATGTCAATTGTGTTCTGCGTTCCTCTGCATCCAAAAGAGAAGATGATGGAATCCACGTTGATGGGGTAATTGTTCAGCCCGTCAACGGTATCGACGAAGTGCCCACTAAAACTGAAAAGTTGGATGCCAGAGCAGTCGGAGATAAGATCATTAGTGCCATTGGCTCTAGCATCGGTTCACCTTTTTCTGGCTCTGGAGGCAGTAATTCAGGTGGCTCAAACACATGCACTTCCTATGGACTGTTTGACACCGGAACTTCAGACACATTCAAGGCAAATTCCCTGGCTCCAGCTTTTACTATACAATATTTTGATGGAACCCAGGCCACTGGTATTTGGGGTCACGATGATGTTAAAATCAACGGTGTCACTGTCAAGGATTTATCTTTTGCTGTTAGCAACAAAACTTCCTCAAACATTGGTGTTCTCGGCATAGGTTTGGCTCCAATGGAAGCAACATATTCCCAGGGAGGTACATCTCCATACACTTACGAAAATTTACCAATTCTACTCAAGTCCCAAGGAGCAATCTCTAGAGTCGCATATTCGGTTTATCTTGGTGGAGCAGACTCTAAGACTGGTGTTGTTCTTTTTGGAGCTGTAGATCATGCCAAATACTCTGGTATGCTCAGAAGTCTTCCACTCGTTAATTCTCTCGAGCATTATGGCTACAGGACACCTCCCAGGTTGGCAATCAACCTCGATAAAATCCTGTTGACCAATCTGAAGTCCGAGAGTGTCCAAGTCAACTCCGGCGGATACACAGCTGTTTTAGACACGGGCCTGACTTTGTCTTACTTCCCCCAGTCTGTGTTGCAAAACGTTGCAGATGCTCTCAAACTTTCATTTTCAAGAAACATTGGTGCCTTCGAAATTGATTGTGACATGGATAATGATGCTCTGATTGACTTCAACTTCAGTGGAGTAAATATTTCTGTTCCATTGGTTGACTTTGTCTTCCAAGCGGGTCCCAACACCTGTGTGTTCGGAATAACGCCCTCAACTGTGGAAACTGACTCTATCATCTTGGGTGACAACTTCTTACGAGGCGCATACGTGGTGTACGACTTAGAGGGATTGACTATTTCTTTGGCTCAAGTCAAACATTCCAGTGACGAGGACATAGAGGCTATTTCTTCGGATATTCCTCGTGCGGAGACCGTTGAGTCGGCTGCTACAGCTGCCAACACCGGTGGTAACCAGCCCACCACATCGAGCATCTTCAATTGGGGCTTTACCGGTAGCGGTGACGATAGCTCTGGGAAAACCTCGAGTGCCATCAAAGTACTCCCCCAAATTTTAGGCTTAGCCGCAGCCCTTTTACTAGTAGCATTATAGACGTGGCTTTATAGATACGATTTTATGGACATGGCTTTATGAACATTTAGAATATGGAAAAAAATGGATACGGATACAGAGATGGCCAACGACAAATCTAGTTTCATAGTCCGTAATGCCATATTAAATGATCCTGCCTCTAAATACCTCTAGTACTAGCCACCAATTACAAAATTGTCACCATAACTAACAAATATTATAAATCTTGAAGTTGGTGCTCATTTTAAGCTAAAGTAAATATGTATTGATGTTCTTGCAAGAACAACATAATGAATAATCTGATTATAATTGTGGTTTCTAGAGCCGAGACCTTCAGAACGCTAAAGAGATTACCAATAACATTTTCCTGCTTGTACGTAGCCTTTACACTTCTAGTACTATAGTATCAGAAGAGAATGGTAACAAATTAGTGTAAGGAACAATTTTCACCTTGAACTGCCAATTGCAACTAGACTCGTTACCTTGGTCGATTATTGGACAACGTGGTTTCCAATCATCTGCAGACAAAGCTGTCGGAACACTTTAATGTATTTCTGGCGTACTGAAGGATCTGTGAAACGACTTGTCAAAAAGCATAAGGAAGCGTCGGGGCTCGTGTAAAGGAATGTAGAAGCCCGTCTCAGTTGTGTATACATTAAGTTTCTGGCTACGATAAAGAAGCATTCACTCATTGTTCCAAACATTCCCGTCAGTAACTCAGCCGTGCACAATTCCAATTCAACCGTACATGTTACCTAATTGTCTTTGTAGTACTACATTGTAACATCACCCTCCGCTCTATTATATTTTTTTGGCTGCAAAACCATCTTGGTCGGTGCTTCTTCAGGTGGCGGAATACGAATTCGGCTGCTTCGAAAGACTGGTACAACCTTCGCCAAGACATGTTTCATGAATCGATCTTGAAAAGTTAACTTGATTTTCTACGGAATGTTTTTGTAAAGAAGAATTCCATCATCAAATTAAGCATGTCGATAGAAATTCTTAACATACTGAAAGTCAAATATAAATACCACTCCAATTCCCGGTTTCTTTACCATACAACAGAATCAAATATGAGAGTTTTGGCTACAATAGTGACTCTTTTAGTGAGTAGTAAGGTCGCTTCGGCCAGTGTGACACTTGAAAAAAGTAACGATGCTTTTGAACTGGAGAAAAAAAATGGTAATCCGGGGTTCTTCGCTCTCAACTTCGATATCCATAGAGGAAACTCCAGGGCAGATATGGGACCAGGTAGATCCCCTAAACTTGTCCAAAGAGCGGTGCAAGATGATGACGTTTCCGAATCACCTGGAAGAAGGCTTTGGCGTCGTGGGTCTGTGGAAATGCTCATTCAAGATGCCCAGACCTTCTTCCTTGCAGACATCGAGATCGGGTCTAACGGCGAGAAAAATAGTGTTTTGGTAGACACAGGTCTGTCAGACTTATGGGTCATGTCAAATAATGTCAATTGTGTTCTGCGTTCCTCTGCATCCAAAAGAGAAGATGATGGAATCCACGTTGATGGGGCAGTTGTTCAGCCTATCAACGGTATAGACGGAGTGCCCACTAAAACTGAAAAGTTGGATGCCAGAGCACTTGGCGACAACATGATGGATCCCCAGAGTCCTAACACGGGCTCACCTTTTTCTGGCTCCGGAGGAAGTAATTCAGGTGGCTCAAACACATGCACTTCTTATGGACTGTTCAACACCGGAACTTCAAGCTCCTTCAAGGCAAATTCCCTGGCTCCAGCTTTTACTATGGTTTATTTTGATGGGACCCGGGCCACTGGCATTTGGGGTTATGATGACGTTAAAATCAACGGTGCCACTGTCAAAGATTTATCTTTCGGTGTTTGCAGCGAAACATCCTCTAAAATCGGTATTCTTGGCATAGGTTTGACCCCATTAGAAGCCACTTATTCCCAAGGAGGATCATCCCCATACACCTACGAAAACTTGCCTTTCCTACTCAAGTCTCAAGGACTAACTTCTAAAGCTGCGTATTCCATTTATCTTGGTGGTCCAAACTCCAAGACTGGAGTTCTTCTTTTCGGAGCGGTGGACCATGCCAAATACTCTGGGACTCTCAAGTCTCTTCCAATTGTCAACACCCTCGAGAGTTCTGGCTACAAAACTCCTCCCAGGTTAGCCATCAAGCTCTCTAAACTCCTGTTGACCAATCTGAAGTCCGAGAATGTCAAAGTCAATTCCGATGGCTACACAGCTGTTTTAGACACGGGCCTGACTTTGTCTTACTTTCCCCAGGCTGTGTTCCAAAACACTGTTGATGCTCTTAAATCTTCGTTGTCACAAGGCGACGGGACCTATCAAATTGACTGCAACATCAATACTGACACCCAAATTGACTTCGACTTCAGTGGGGTAAAAATTTCTGTTCCATTGAAGGACTTGGTCTTTCAACAGGGCCCCAACACCTGTATTTTAGGAATTTTACCTACACCTCAGGGAACCGATTATATGATCTTGGGAGAGAACTTCTTAAAAAGTGCATACCTGGTGTACGATTTGGAGAGCTTGACTATTTCTTTAGCTCAAGTCAATCACTCCAGTGAAAAGAATATCGAGGCGATTTCTGCCAATCCCCCTCGTGCAGAGACCGTTGAGTCGGCTGCTACAGCTGTCAACACCGGTGGCTTCGAGCCCACTAATTCGAGAAGCGTCGATAGGGTCTTGAAAGACAGAAATATCGAGAATCCCTCGAGTGCTGTTAAGGCACTCCCCAAATGGGTGATCTTGGCTGCTGCTTTATTGGTAGTGACTTTATAGACATGGCTTTATGACATTTAGGTTGTGTATATTAACGTTTATTGTTACCCAAATACCAAACGACGAACACTCTTGTGCCAAGGTGCATAATTCCAAGTAGTACAAACTTGATTTCACGTAATTCTCTAGTCCTAGTGATTGTAGGCTCAAGATTCATAAAATATTTGGAGTTATTGTAAAAAACTATCTATATTTGACGATTATATCTACATCTTACTTTGATCAAATACTGGTGACTCTGATTAGTATTCCTGGCTTCTATAGAGAAAACTGTCAAAACGAAAAAGATTATAAATGCCTATGCCTGCTGCACCTAGCTTTTACACTACGAAGTTGAGTATTATAATAATTGTAACAATTCAAATTCTTATCAAACCAAACCAGCATAATTACGTTTGTCCACTATTAACCAATCTGTTCGTCATCTATCTCCAGACATGTCTTTCAGACTATTGAAAAATTGATAATAGCCTCTGGCCTTATTCTAGTATTATATCTGCATCAAGACTTACTAAAACGCATTAAAACGTCAGGGCTCCCGTACAGGAATTTAGTCTAGATCTCTAGTACAATAAGCTTCGGTCTACCACCACATCATAGACATTTGCTCATTAGCCAGAGTATCAGTCTCCGGTATTCGGCCTTGTAGAGATTTTGAAACCACACTATTTGTCACTAGTATAATACTAGGGTCGATTTCAATCACTCTCTACTCTATAAATTTCTTCTTTGGCTGCAAACTCTGCAATCACTCAAATATCCCCCGGTATTGGAAATTAGCTTTGCTAAGTTATGGTGCCCATGAAATTCCCAGAATTGGTTACCTCATTCAGAGGGACGTGGGCCTGGTCTTGTCTTACTTCCCCGTTTCCAAAACCTTGTTGATGCTCCTTAGCTCTCAGTAATCCGACCTCCATAACGTCGGCTGTGACTTCGATGAAACTCCCATATTGACTTCAATTCCAGTGTGATGAATGTTTCTCTCCCAGAGAGAAACTCTGTTCTTTAAGAATCTTCCACACATGGATTTTTTGGAATCATGCCCTCACCTCTAGATAGTGAAGTATCGGCCTAAGGAGATAACTTCTTGCGAGGCGTTAATCAATATATGACTCGGAGAACTACACTATTTTTCTAGCTCAAGCCAGTTCAGTGAGGAGGACATAGAGGCGAATTGTTCAAGCATTCCTCCTGCGGAGGTCGTTGAGTCGGCTGCCACTGCTGCCCCATATGGTGGCCGAGCTCAGGAGACACCGCATCGGGCAGCTTCAATTGGTGTCCCGCTTCAATAGCAATAGAACTGAGATACATTCGGGTGCTTCAGGGATCTCCTAGAATTTTACCCATTGGCCTTTTAGTAGTAAGTTTGTAGATATGGTTTTATATATGGCTACATAGACGTTTAAGAAAGGAAGATTGATATTCTGATGCAAAAATTCGTAGACACACCTTTTTACTTGCACGCACATTGCAGGAGCACTATTCTCTAATTCAACTACCGCCCCCAACTTTCACAGCCTTCTCAGAGGCCTCCTTGGTGTTCTGCTTTCGTTACTACGTTTTCCCAATCCCAAGAAATTGTCGCACGAAACTTAAATTCACTTATTAATAATCGATCTACTCGTTGTAGTTAGAGGCTATTAGATTGACAGTTGCCTCAAAATTGCTAGTGTGGTCATTTATTGGTATATAATCCACTGAAATACCACCTTCTTTTTTTCCGTCACTTTTTATCGGACGCTGACGGTGATTTTACAAAGCTCGTGTGATCCCATCATAAATCCGTTTAACAAATGAGCTCACACCAAAACACTCCTGAGGAGAGTGTTCCTCTAAGCAGTGGAGAAGCTTCGGACGATACATCTCCTTCCTCCAGAAGGACTGTCCTGGATCTGGCACCACAGCCGGTCGAGACTGCTCCCTCCGTCAATTCAGAACCTTCGTCTTCTCGTGTGCAAGCTGAACCACAATCGAGTTCAAGTGACCAGCAGAACCCCCAGTCACAACAGACACCTCCTCCAGTGGACAACAGTTTCACCCGCAGTATTCAGAACTTGCTCCGACAGACTGCCCAACATTTCCGTAGTAGCTCTGCTGCCACTACTGAACCTTCCACGGACGGTGCGCCAGGTTCGACCAGTAACCCTGCCACACCCGCTGCAAGACCTCGTGACGAAGACGCTGGTGCCATAGTCATCACCATAAACTATCTTTTTTCTGATGAGGCTAATCCGTTGAATCCCAACAGGTCTGGTTCCCTTGTGTTGACGCTTCCCAATAATGCTAATACTAGGAACCCAAGAACTCTTGAAGAGTTTATTCTGCTTGCAACGCAAATGGCCTACTCGACCATAGTCAACGGGCTTCAGACAGAAATGAAAGGCTTGACCACTGAGAGGTTCAACTCGTTTCCCGTCAAAGCCTTGGAAGACATCGAAGAAAACGACTGCTCTATCTGTCTCGAAAAGTTTGAGGCACTGGAGCCTGTGGAGATAGACGGTGACCGTCCTGTTAAGAGGAGACGTGTAAATAAGTCGGAGACTGTCCCCATATTTGCTGCCCAGACCTCTACGTCTACTACAGCTGACGCATCTGGACAATATCTCAAAGACATGAGCGAAGAGTACGGACACCAACCTGTCGAGTTGCCTTGTAAACATGTGTTTGGACGCCTGTGTGTTTCTGAGTGGCTCAAGAGCCATGTGACTTGCCCCTTGTGTCGTACGGTGGTGCTGAAACAGGAAGGTAATTCTCGGGTTTCCCAACCTCTGGAAGATATAGCAGCTGCAGAAGGGACACAGTACGGTATTCTTAACACCACATTCTCAGGACCCAATGTGCGTGTTATCACTAGGACAGGGCTTGACCAGATTCGTACAATGATCGGTTCTGGTGCTGCAAGGCGTGCTACCACGACTACTGATTCAGCATCTAGCAACCCTTTGAATAATCCAACAGCTCCGGCAAATCTTCTGTCTACTGAGTCTGAAACGTCTCCCTCAGCATCCGCATCAGGCTCTTCCGCTGCACCAGGCTCTTCCGCTGCTGCACGGGAATCTTCTTCTACTTCAGGATCAGCTCCAGGGAATCAGGACCCTCGTAATAACGAAATCTACTCTCAAGTGATGAACTACTTCCGCCGTTCGATGCAAGAACCATTGTTTGCCTCAGATATCGCTAGCAGGCGAACAGCTCATGGCGTAGAGACTACTGTCTCCGGAAGAAACCAACCAACTTCGGTCTCTCAATCTTCCACATCCACATCTGCAAACCTCCTGGAAGGCCCTGGAACTATGGCTACATCTATGGCCATCCCCATTCTCATGTCGAACAATGTAAGACAGCCGTCTACATTGGAAAACAGGCTGGCCTTCGAGGATGTTATGGATTACTTAAACCTTCACAGCCTAACTGAAAATACAGCCCCTCCTTCAGCTCCGCCGCCGCCCCCTCCTCCTCCAGTGTCATCTACAAGAGATTCCCCTTCTGCATCTGATCTGGTACCAGAGTCACCGGACGAAACGAGTGAATAATTCACTGTATATACCCTCTAGACATCCATTACATATACTCCAGAGTTACCCATTATATATATATATATACATAAGCTCTACTTGAAAAACTTGGCATAACGGGCTTTCTCATCTGACTTTTTCTTCTCTATCAGGTCTTCGGCCTTTTTGAGCTCCCTTTTAATTGCCTCATCAGTGGGCACATACTTACTAGCTTGAGCGAAGTCTTTGACTGCCTCTTCAAACTGGTTTTTGGCTACATATGCAAGACCCCGACGGTAGTGGGCTTTACCCTTCTCTACGTCAGTTGACTTAAGATCCAATAAGTACAGTGCAAAGTCAATTGCTCTACTTGGCTCTCCTACTTGAAGGTACACAAGAGCCATATTAAGGTAGAGCTTCCTTCTCAACTCATAGTATTTTTCAAACCACTGTGGTTCTTGCTCGTCATCTGGAATGTATTCCATCACATATCTCAAGCACTTGTGATACTTAAACAAAGCGTCCTGCTTGCGTCCTTGCTTGAGAAGCATGGTCCCGCTCTCTTTTATGATGTTCGAAGCATGATAGACCAGCTCTGAGGAGTCCTTGTCAATATGCTCATCGTCATCAGGATACTCTTCGTAGACATCGCCTCCAATGGTTTCCGTACAGGCGTTGAAAACAGGCACAGACATGGACTCGTCCCATAACCCACAGTCCTCTATCACTACCTTTTCGGCCTCAACTGGGCAATCATTAGCAGATGTATTCACCTGCTCGATCTGGCGAACTACCCATTTTCCTTGAACGACACGGCCGAAAATGGTGTGCTTCCCCGTCAAGTGCTTCTGGGGATGAGTGGTGATGAAAAACTGCAGACCATTTGCATTGATGTCAGAGTTGGCTGTGCACAACTTGAACAGAGAGTCAAGCTCCTCCAGAGCATTTTCCACGGGGAACAACAGCCCATTGTTCACGGTAGACACATTGGAGATGCCCATATTCTCTCCCCCATAAGCAGTTCCCTTTAAACAATTGACAACATCACCAGCCTGGATAACAAAATTCTTTTTCACTCTGTGAAAGTAGTTGTTCTTGTAGGAATAATTACCGGTTCCTGTGGATATATTAAGAAAATTTTGAGTGGCATTTGGGGCAGCATCGTCGTAAAGTTCAAACACAATACGCCCCGCCGGTTTGCCCCCTATAGACACATCTATGAACGAGTGTGGACGAACGAGCTCAACCTTCATTAGTTGCAAACTGAGAGTTCTGCGATCGATGAGATTCTTTGGTTTCAAAGATTGCGAAATCAAGAAAATCTAATTGACATACTTGATACTTTTCACTCATGTCACTTATCAAGAGCCGACTCGCCTTGGGGAGTGTCCGACTTTTAGGGACGGCCCCGAGTCTGGGGTATTTGGCCACACTTCACAGTGCACGTGAAGACGTCAACAAGATCCTTGAGTCACAGGATCGGTCCTCATACCTTCTTGCTCAGTATATGCCAGAGCCTACGAGAGACGCTTTTCTTGCAATTCGTGCTTTCAACTTGGAAATCAACAAGATACCTCCCAGCAAGTCTGGTAGCAACAGTCCACTTGGAGTGTCTGCTGCTGACCTCAAGTTCAAGTTTTGGAGCGATTTGCTTACACGGACCTTCTCCAACCCAGACTCTGACACCAACATTGGCGAGCCCATTGCATTTCTTTTAAGGGACTCGTTGAGGAACAACCTCAACCTCGAGCTCTCTTGCTTGCATCAGTTTCTTCAGACCCGCCGGCAGTTCTTGAGCAAGGGAGAATTCAACACAATCGACGATATCTGTTCGTACGGGGAAGGAACTTACTCTCAGCTCAACTACTTGACCCAAGGCCTATTGCTTTCTCCCGGTATTTCTCCGCTGGCAATTCTGCTTTTGGAACACCTGCCACGGTTGCAGGGCCTAGTGAGTGATGTTGCGGCCCATATTGGCCAAGCCACAGCTGTAGCATCGATGATCTTGGGGGCTCGATACTATGCTTCCAAGAATATAGTTACGTTGCCCATTCAAACCATGGCAAGCCACGATGTGAGTCAGGAAGCATTATTCAGGCTTGCCCAGGGCCACTCTGATGGCGAGTCGTCTCGGAATCAGCTCAAGAACTGTATCTACGATATTGCCGTGGTTGCAAATGATCACATTCTCACGGCTCGTCTGAAGCTCCAGGATATCCAACAAGAAGCACAGCGGGTGGTGCATCAAAACCCTAGCGATAAGCTTCTACAGAAGCACCACGGGAACTGGAGACGGGGTTTGCCGGACGTGATCTTCTTGCCGTTCATGGTGTCGATTCCTACCACACTCTACTTGAAGAAATTGGAGAAAAACGATTTCGATGTGTTTTCACCAGCAATGGATACCAAAGAGTGGAGGTTGGCGTGGAGAAGTTTCCTATGCTACTACCAGCGTCGGATCTAGTATAAACACCTATTTAATAGCTACATGTACATAGTTCAACTGCCTTCAGCTGATATCCTCCTCCATCGTACCGGCCTCCGCCACGCACACTGCGGGCCTCGCACTGCGTGCCGCAGTCTGTGGCCGCTCGTCATGGCGGTCGTGCGTGTGCCGCGCGTTCGTCAAGAAGCAAATGCAACTGAAAAGTGTACACATTATCACCAACTAGCTACAACGATGAACCGGCACAAAACTGGCGTCGTTAGCGGGTCTCGACGTGCTTCTGGAACCCCAGTGCTATCTGCGGTTCTGTCGGCACGGGCAACTCCTGAGCCTTTTTCTGACTCGCGCTACTCGACCCATAATCCTCCCTCAGTTTCCACCAATGCTCCGGCTAATTGTTCATTTGCAGTTGATCCATTGACTCTCGCCATTACCGAGTGCATGAATATGCTGCTGGCCATGCGGAAGGAAAGCCGGTGGCAACAGAGTGGCATGGCTGCCATTTTGGGTGGAGGTAACGATTTTTTCGCTGCTGACGATGATCTGCTTGCAAGGAACCTTGGTTTTGCTCCTACGAATCGCCACAACTCTCACGGTGCTTCCCAGAGCAATGGCTCTATTCAGCAGAGTACGGCAATGCCACTTGTTTCGAGCTTTGTGCAGCTTCGCTCAATGCTTCTGGAAGCTTCAGATATAGAACAACTCGACAGTCTTACGATTCTTCAGCCCTTTCTATTGGTGGTGAAGCTGCCACTGACTTCAGGACGCACCACTGCCATGGCCCTTGAAGTCATATCACGTTTCTTGCAATACGGCGTGCTTACTGATCGGTCTCCTAACCTTGGGCCCACTCTTGGCCAAATATGCTCTGCTTTAACTCATTGTAGATTTGAGGCAGCTTACCAAAGTTCGGATGATGCTGTGCTTCTCAAGGTGTTGCGGTTGATGGAAGCAGTGGCCACAAGTCCGCACGCGGGTCTTCTCACCAATGATGTGGTGCTGGAAGTGGTTCAGACCTGCTTGTCCCTTGCCTGTAATAAGAAGCGGAGCGAGGTGTTACGAAAAGCTGCCGAAATGGCCATAGGTACCATCACTACTCGGGTGTTTGCTAGGTTAGCCGAGCTTCCGGAACAGGAACCGAGTCTGGTCGTGGTGGGTGACTTACCAGAGGATGTCATAGGTGCTGGGGCTGATAATTCTGAGCAAACTCCAGAGGTTAGTGAGAAGAAACAAGAACTGAAAGAGGAGGGCTCAACTGACAAGATAGAAGAGGCAAACGAGATCATCCAAGAGGTGTCTGACGCCAACATCGAATTCCAAGATGTACTGTTCAATTCTGAAGAAGGTTTTGATGTGTCTGCACTCGTAGAATTCACATCCATTCTCATATCGATGATTTCACCCTCAAATCAGTATCAACATATGGAGAGTACCCGAGTTCTTGCTCTCCGTCTTATCAATACGGCCATCGAAGTTAGTGGGCACCATTTTGCTACTCACCCATCCCTCATGAACTTGTTTGCTGACCCAATATCCAAGCACGTACTCCAAATCATTACTACAGTTGAATCCCCGGCTTTGCTTGAGGTAGCCTGGAGGGTTTTCACCACAATGGCAGTAGTTTTGGGGCCACACTTGAAGAGTCAACTCGAATTGACCTTTTCTTTGATGTTCAGCGCAGCCGGGTCTGCTATCGATCCTTCTAAGGCATCTACAGGTCCAGCAGCTGCGGCTAAAACTGCACCTTCTGCATCGGGCTCTGCTTTTGCATCACCAATCGCAAAGGAAATGCTTCTTGAACTGCTTTCCCTCCTTTGGACTAGAGACCCATACTTTTTCACCAGATTGTATGCTGATTACGATTGTGACTTTGATAGAGCCGATTTAGCCAAACAGTTATTAGAATTCATCTGTACTCTTGCATTACCTGAACTGGCCCGGATATCTACTGACAACGTTCCTCCTCTTTGTCTCGAAGGTTTGTTAGCGTTTGTGAATGCAATCAACGAACGTGTGAAAAGGGATCAGTCTCCACATTCAGAAGCTCATTCGGAGGAAGTTCCACGTCGTCTTGCCAATAAAGCCAACAAAAATGCATTTGTCGAATGTACTGATGAATTCAACAGAAAGCCAGCCAAAGGAATTGAATCCCTTGCTCGTCATGGTTTCATTAAGGATCCCAATGATACCGCCGAGGTAGCTCAATTCATCTTTGGTAAACTGGGACGCTTGAATAAAAAAGTGTTGGGAGAATATCTTGCCAAGCCAAGCAATAAACCAGTATTGAAGCAGTTCATATCTTTATTCGATTACGATGGTTTGCGTGTTGATGAGGCTATTCGCTTATTGTTGAAAACATTCCGTTTACCGGGTGAAGCACAGCAGATTGAACGTATTGTCGAGTTGTTTGCCGAACGTTATGCTGAATGCCAAGAAGCATCTGCCAAAGATTCTGAAACTCACTCAGAAAGCAACGATGAAACCACTGGAAAAGACGAAGCAGAAGTGGTGCTGGCTGTAAGACCAAACAAAGATTCCGTTTTCATTCTCTCGTACTCAATCATCCTTCTTAACACTGATCTTCATAATCCTCAAGTGAAGAAGCAAATGACCCTCGATGCTTACAGAAAAAACCTTAGAGGTACTTTCAATGGAGGTGATTACCCAGATTGGTATCTTTCTAAGATCTACAGCAGTATAAGAGATAGAGAGATCATTATGCCCGAGGAGCATCACGGGACCGAGAAATGGTTCGATGATGTTTGGAATAATGTGGTTTCGGCTGAAGCTTTAGATCAGAACAACCAACACGAAAGTGTCACAGAAGATGTCTCTGTGTACGATAAGAATCTCTTTGCCGATACTGTTACCACTATTACTAAAACCCTCATCCAAGTTTTCAATGAAGCGAGTGACGACCATCTCATAACACGTCTTATGTCGACAATCGACAAATCTGTTAACATTTGTCTCCATTTTGGAATCCAGCAACCGGTGGACGAGCTCATAGGACTTCTTGCTGATCTTACGACTCTTACAGATCCTGCTGCCTTGAAGCGTAGCAAGGATGATGCTGACGACAATTTGCGAGATGAAATTCCAATAACTCAGATCAAACTTGAGTCGAAGGAAGAAGCCGTAACTGTCAGTGATGTTGCTGTCTGGTTTGGAAGGGATTTCAAAGCCCAAATTTCTACCGTAGTATTGTTCAGGTTATTAAAAAAGACAAAGTGCCATGTAACACCTGCTTGGGAGAAGGTGGTGAAGATATTGCTTACCTTATACGAAAGCTGTCTAGTTGACCCAAATTTCTACAGCGACTTTCAGAAGAAGCTCTCGCTTCCACCTTTAATGAGATCCAAACCCCGGTACATCATCAATCGTTCAAAGCCTCTCAAAGAGTCTGGACTCTTACTGACCTTCTCCTCATTCTTGAAGGGGTACTCCGATGAGCCACCGGAGCCAACCGATCTGGAAGTTGAGAGCACGTTGAGCACAATCGATTGCGTCAAGTCATTGGACTTGATTGGAATCTTCCGTACAGTTGCAGAAGGAAGCACCAAAAACAAGATACTGTTGACTCGGTTACTATTGGACTCTATTCCCGAGAAACAGGACGATGCTCTGAAGAGATACCACGAGCTGGAAGTAATGTTCATCTCTGAGCTTCTGGTATGCTTGGCTTTGTTGGTAGGGGACAAGCTGTTAGTGAGTGAGGTCCTTCAGAAGATTTCCAAAGTTAGGAATACGGTCAGTAAAAAGGGAGAGTTGAGAATGGTTGTGTATGAGTTGATCTTATGGAGAGAAGTTGACCCCGAGGCTTTGAAGTCTCTTGACGAGGAACCTCTGTTGTCCACAAATATTGAAGCGGCACTCTCATGCATACTTTCTCTCGAGAAAGACATTCTCACCAAGTACGGTGAGCCACTCTTGATACCTTTGATATCACTCGTGGACTCTTCATCGTCTTTGTACCAGCAATTAATGTCATCGGAGCTGTACTGGAAGGCACTTCGTTTCCTTGGATCAATCCCTGTTTTCTCATCTCAAATATTGAAACTTGTGGATTCATTAATTAAAGAGTCACCCGAGGATATAATGCCTGAAAATTTCATGTCTGTTTTAGGATTGTTGGATGAGATATCTTCAGTTGGAGCTTTGGCAGCTCAATGGGAACAGGATTCTGAGAAGCGGTCCAAGATCAATCATAAACAAGCTGATCCACCCTACGATAGCCAATATCTCTATGAACTCATGGACACCTCTAAGAAGTCGATCAACCTTACTGCCGACTTACAATTCGTGATAGGCAAAGAAGGATTTAACCGTGACAATGCTGGATATCCGTTGATTCAAGCGTTGGCACACCAATGCTTCAACCCATGCAGAGAAGTGCGGTCTACTGCTTTGAATACCCTTAAGTCTACAGTACTCTCTGTGGTAGAACAACATAACAAGGAACTCCCTCCTGCTGGTGTGTTCCAGTTTGGTCTTTTCCCTCTTTTGACTGAATTGGAGAAGCAGTCTGTTATCCAAACCGACCCTCACGGTTTTGTCACCACTCAGGTGGACGCCTTATCTTTGTGCAGTAAAGTGTTCCTTCAATTTATTGGGTTGTTTGAAGAAGACGAGCTTCACTCCTCATGGTATGCTATTCTTGACGGATTCAAAACGTTTGAAGACCTCAGGAAATCAGAAAGCAAATACGTTTCAGCTGGTCGAGAATCCAGCATGGAGTTGTTGAAGAACATGTTACTAGTACTTCAAAGTGGAGGTACCCTAACACCAGAAAAGCCCGAACTCTGGAACAACACCTGGGCTAGAGTGATTGCAGTCTACAGTGAATTGCAGCCAGAGGGAGCACAAGATAAAGCAGAAGAAACCACAGAAGAGACAGCCGTAAAGTCCCCCGACGATCCCAATGAAGCCGTAGATGTAACACCAGAAGCAGAAGCTACTCGGGAACAGTCCCCTGAAGTGGTTGCGAAAGAAGTGGATTAGAACAATATACCAAATGTATATCTATTAGAAAATCGATTCGCACTGAAAAATTCTCATCTTAGAACTAGAGCTGCTACTAAACCATGGTTAGCACCCAGACATACACATCCAGAGCTGCTGCTCATCCATCTCCAGTTGCCCAAAGACTTCTCCGTCTCATGGACTCCAAAAAAACCAATCTTTGTGCTTCCGTAGATGTGAGAACCAGCGATGAACTTCTCACTCTCATCGATAAGTTGGGGCCCTTTATTTGTCTTGTGAAAACACACATTGATATCATTGATGACTTCTCTTACGAAGGAACTGTGAAGCCACTTCTTGCACTTGCAAAGAAACACAACTTCATGCTTTTCGAGGACAGAAAGTTTGCTGATATTGGAAATACTGTCAAGTCTCAATATGTTGGAGGAGCATACAAGATCGCACAATGGGCGGATATCACCAATGCCCATGGCGTGACAGGAGCTGGTATCGTACAAGGTTTGAAGCAAGGAGCTCAGGAGACGACTACTAAACCAAGAGGTCTTTTGATGTTGGCCGAGTTATCTTCCAAGGGATCTTTAGCGTACGGAGAGTACACCGAAAAGACAGTTGAAATTGCTAAGACCGACAAGGAGTTTGTCATTGGATTTATCGCTCAAAGAGATATGGGTGGACACGACGAGGGTTTTGATTGGCTTATCATGACACCAGGTGTCGGTTTGGACGACAAGGGAGACAGTTTGGGACAACAATATCGTACGGTGGATGAGGTGGTGAGCACTGGAACTGATATCATTATCGTAGGAAGAGGTCTTTTCGGTAAGGGAAGAGATCCAGAAGTTGAAGGACAAAGATATAGAGAAGCGGGATGGGCTGCATACGAAAAGAGATGCAGTTAGGTATTCATTAAGACAGCTTGTGGCTTCAGCTACTATTTACAAAATATACATGTACACTATTTACAAGGATTTTTCCCTTTCATAATCAAGCCTATCCGCCATCCAGAAACCTAGTTCTCATAATCTCGAATACCAATAAGCCTATCGAAGTGGCTGGGATGGTTGTTAATGCATTTCTAGCGAAACCTTTGTACGCCATGTTAAACCAGCTCTCTCTGGTCCTCCTCTTCATACGAAGTACTTGGTAGTATGTATCGATGTAGGAATTATAATACACCTTGAAAAATGGCCGTCTCTGACTGGTTTTTCTCGAGGAGTTGAAAATATCTAATGCCTCCAATCTAGACAAGTGTAAACTTTGAATCTTTGAGATAGGGTACTGAACAGCCAAAAGGGTCCATGCAGCAGATGCACCAGCCAAGAGCACAAAAGACGATCTCAAGATTTTGGCCAGCCTTTTCTCTTCAAATTTTGTTAACCCTTCATCTATCTCGTAACTTCCTATGTTGGCGAAGAACTTCCTGAAAAACCTCTTGACCCTTCTGAATCCTTTGACAACGTCAATCGTAACTCTATAGCATTGGTTCTTGACGAGCTCAAATGTACAGAAGTAAAATGCAAACCCAATACTCTCTTTTATGACGGAAAACCCGTATCCTGCAAACACTCCTACAAGGCCAATTTCTTTGAGCTTATTGAGTCCATAAACCCACAAATTTTGATGCTTACCATTGATTATGTCTGCCGTGGACGACCGGGCGTAAATTGCATCCACGGGGGCCGCAGCTAGTGACTGAGCCACCCCAGCCACAAACCCTGCTTTCCAGGTGTCTCTAGGAGAATATTGAAGGTCTCTAGCAGAAACGGTTGGGGTGACCTTCCCACCATCAAAAAAGTCCAAACTTGACAAGTACGTACCGTAAAGAATAAGGCCAGTAGCAGAGTTCGCTAGAAGTGGTGGGAGTACTTGATCAGGGATAAGCCTCCAGCCTTGTTTGTTGATAGCTCTAACAAGAAGCGCAGGCGAAGAATGAGTAGTAAAACGCCACGGTTTCAGGCTGATAGCTTCGTTCTCGTTGGCAAGTGCTCGGATGTGTGCCAAGTAGTCGAACCGTGACGGCCTGAATAATTTAACTGGGGTTCTCATGTAAAGTGCTTGTAGTTGGTATATTAAAGCACGTACACCGGCAGTGGAAACCGTCACAGCTTGGTTGTTTTTTGACGGCACCGCTTCGTCAAGTTCTATTCCTATTCGGACAAGCTGTTCGCTCGGATCCAGAGCATTTCCTCGTAGTGTCGAGGTGTTATTTGACATCTAGTGTATCTTCCTTAGATTCGTTTTCGCGATCGTTGATGATTAGTTGGAAGGATGAGGCAGAGTGGTGATAAGTGTGTCAAGTGTGTGTGAGATGTGGGGTTTGCGGTAGCATGTAAGGTTGCTACCATTATGAAGTATGCGCTTGTTGTTGCTAATTTCTACAAATCTCTAAATGCTTTTGTAATCTATTAGTTACTTGAACAAAAAATCCGGTTTGGAGCAAAATCCTGAATGGTACCTAATTGTTGATTTCTCTAAACTGAAGCCCTGACTGTCTTTGAGCATGCCAGAATTCATAGCACGAGATCTCAAAGGGCAGGAGACCAGTGGAAGTGAACAACATGAATTGTATTTCCTTGGAAAGATGGACATAGAAGTGTAGATTAGGCTTTTCTTGGTTGCTGAATCGCTAAATATACCGAAGTGTCAGCACCATGCATGGGCAGGTTTCTGCCTCGGAGCTGCTGGGCCGTTCATTTAATTGACCCGGATTTGGGTGAACGAGCAGTTCTAGTAGTTTCTCTCTGCTATTAGGTGGATACAGAAAACATTAGCACCACCTCTTCCATTCGTTTACGAGTCTCTGTACAAGAAAATCTCACTCTGCTTGAAGTATCTCCTAGCATCTTCATCTATCAACACTAAGCTCAAATAGGTGCGTACGTTGAACTTCTTGTTTACATCTTTATATGTGGGAACGAGATCGAATCCTCCCAAGAACAATCGAATGGGGATCGTTTCCCCTTTGACTGGGGCTCCATCCATGATCTCAAACCGCACAACAGTCTCACTATCGGTGACCTGGTTTGGAGCCGCACCGACCGTCTCTCGTCTAATCAACGAGATCTCCATATGCTTGATCTTAAGTCTGGCCAAGAGGAAGTAGATCTTGCCCACGATCACTGACTTGAGTGAATAGCGAGATTTCAGGTATTCAAACTCAATATGAAGACAATCGAGAATCCCCACGTCCATTTTAACGGTTGACACTGCAGTTTCAGTGGGCACTTCGGAGTATTGATACACCCAAAGCTCCTTTTCTCTGATAATTTCCAGCAGTGATCTCCGGGACACTGTGACCTTGATGTAATACCGTAGACGGACGTTCTTTCCACGATAACTTTCGTATTGTTTTTCAACGTTCTTGAACTCAAACGGATAGATTTCAGGATGTGTTAGTACCAGGGGCTCGGCCAACTCTGTGGCCAACGTCAAAAACTCGGACGTAGTAATGGAGTCTGTGCTGGTTTCAATTGATCCAAGAAGTTGCACTTTTACTCCCAGATGTTCAACTTTACGGCCCTCTTTCGTGCGAATGGTCACCGTTCCCTTGACAGTTTCTCCGTCTTTATAAACGGGAAGCTTATCGATTCTTCCCTGATGGTTTTGGACATCGATATGCTTGCGGGAGTCCTCGGCTTCGAGACGAATCTCAACATCCACCGGAGCTTTAAAGAATATGGACATTTTATCGGGTTGCACTTTGGGGATTTAACGATAACTCAACACTGCGGAATCCAAATGAGAATCATGGACACGTGATTGAGAAAGTGCTCTACATTCAAGGGCAGTAACCTCTCTTCGTATTGTGCTAATCTCGCTCTACATACGAAATACTAAGATTGAAGTAGCTCAATTTTTGTGTCACTGAAGGGCAACCTCGTAGATTGTTCGAAGATTGGAAATGAGGGCCAACATTGTATTTCTTTTAAAAAGCCCCACCAGGCATGCAGACCTTAGACTTCTGCATCGAGCAATCAGTCTTCTTAGCTTTGATTCTACAACAGGATTACAAGATTGCATTTATGTTTAAGTATATTTAAACTTAGCACACATATGTACCTAGTCTTTTGGACGTGATTAAAGTCACTCGATGGTAGTAATTACTTACAATTTGGCAACGTATTCCAACAAGTCAACAACTCTAGTGGAGTAACCGTATTCGTTATCGTACCAAGCAATCAATTTAACGAAAGTTGGGGTCAACATGATACCGGCCTTGGCATCAAAGATGGACGATTCGCTGGAAGTAAGGAAATCAGTGGATACGACCGAGTCTTCGGTGTATCCCAAAACACCCTTTAAAGGACCTTCGGCTGCAGCCTTTACAGTGGCACAGATCTCAGCGTAGGTGGTTGGCTTTTCTAAGTTAACAGTCAAGTCAACAACGGAAACATCAGTGGTTGGAACTCTCATAGACAAACCAGTCAATTTTCCGTTCAATTCTGGAATAACCTTACCAACGGCCTTGGCTGCACCAGTAGATGAAGGAATGATGTTACCGGAGGCAGTTCTACCACCTCTCCAATCTTTATGGGATGGACCATCAACAGTCTTTTGGGTAGCAGTAATAGAGTGAATGGTGGTCATCAAACCATCTTTTATTCCGTAGGTATCATTGATAACCTTGGCCAATGGAGCCAAACAGTTGGTGGTACATGAGGCATTAGAAATGATGTTTAAGTCTGGAGTGTACTTTTCTTCATTGACACCGACAACGAACATAGGAGCATCAGCTGAAGGAGCAGTAATGATGACCTTCTTTGCACCAGCATCAATATGCTTTTGAGCACCTTCCAACTTGGTGAAAACACCAGTGGAGTCGATCACATACTCAACACCTTCTTTACCCCAAGGAATGTTGGCTGGATCACGTTCTTGGAAGACCTTAATGACCTTTCCATCGATCACCAAGTTAGAGCCTTCAGCAGTGACTTCTCCCTTATATCTACCGTGGGTAGAATCATATTTGAACATATAAGCAGCATAATCTGGAGCAATGAAAGGATCGTTAATGGCAACCACCTCAATGTCTGGTCTTGACACGGCAATTCTTAAGACTAATCTTCCAATTCTTCCAAATCCGTTAATTCCAATCTTCATAGTGTTCTGTTTTGTTTTGATGTGTTAATAAAATATCAATGTTATTGATTTAGTATATCTTTACAGGGAAATCCCTCCTCCCTTTATATGAACATTGTGTGCGTCAACTGACCCAATTAAATGTCGCGATTTGCAGCCATCCATCTGCTGACGCACATCAGTTGATCCTTTTAGTCTGAAAGGGGGTGTCGGAGTTTAGCTAGTTCGCACCAGCAGATGTCAGGGACAGAGCCAGTTACATTCTCACCAGGACGCTGGTTGGCACGAGCACTAGTGCCGCTCACGGTAACTCCAAGAACGTTGTTTTTCCACCCGGTTGGTACGGGGACTAGACATTTTTGGAATTGCCGATCCATAACCGTGAGAATAGTCAGGTGGTTAAACTTTAATATGAGGAGATGTGATAGAAATGATCACATGGTACCTAATTAGAGCAAGGCAAACCACCAATTGATACCTAGTGGTGATATTCACAGAGAAGCTGCTTTAATTGAGGAACGACCTTGATTTGGGTACCACGGTCCGCATCTCTTTCTATTGAACAAAATCTGGTTCGCATCATTTGCGCTCTAAATTAAGAATCCTACATATACCTCTTCTGATTTGAATGCAAAAACTACTCCAGGGTATTTTGCATCCTTAGCCTTTGAGCATCTTGGGGATATCGCTTGACATGTTAGACCACTAAAAGAGAGATTCTTAAACTACAATTTACAAGTCTTTCAAGTTATCGGCATATAACAACGCCTATATAACGACATTCTCGCTAGCGATCTTAGAACTCGGTACTTGTACCGTCATCTTTCAAGAACTTACCATTGTCCTCTGAACTTAGATTATCAACAATCTTCAAAATCCCGGAAGCACTCTCATCAGCCGAAAGATAAGGAAAGCCTGGAAGAGCTGCCTGAGCTTCTACGCCCCTAGCTCCTTCGGTGTCAACCACACCAGGGTGTACTAAGACCGTGACAGACTCCTTTTGAACCTCGTTGTCCGAAGCAGCATTTTCAGCAGCAATCTGGGTACCCCAGTAGTTGAGAGCAGCTTTGGAAGCACCGTATGCATTATTTTTAGGATACGGTATCGGCCTGTTAATCTGCCCAGCCAAGCTGGTGATTAAAATGATTTTCTTGGTTCCTTTCCCTTTGAAAATGTAAGGCGAAATGGCTTTGTAAGTTTTGGCAGGTCCACCGACATTTACTTTGAAAATCTCGTCGTAACCATCAGCATCGTAATCTTTTGAAGGGCAAAAGAATCTTGGTCCTGTACTTCCTGCATTGTGTATGTAAACATCTATTCCATTGGGTGCAATTATTTCCAATTCCTTAAAAGTCTTCTCAAACACAGCGTACTTGCTGTCCATTTCAATGTACAAGATCTTCAAGTTGGCCTTATTCAAAGCTTTCAACGGTTCTGATGACTTTTCGTTTCTGGCTGTTGCAATAACTAGGTTATTCTCATTCTGAAGTAAGCTCTTTACTAGCGAATAACCAATTCCTTTGTTGGCACCAACAACTAAATAAGTGGTAGACATTCTTGCACTAGAGTTTCTAGGTGTGTTTTGGTTCCTATGAAGACTTCTTATATACTTACAAGGATCCAACTATACATTACTAATTTTAATGTCGCTGGAGGCTTCGAAACTGCCCGTAATTCTGGCCGTTAACGATTATTACTAATCTAAATTTAGATTGATGAAGCGTGGCGTACACCCTTTAAGACACCCAACAGATCTAGATCAATGAATGATGAGGCTCGGATCTTGTGCATCCTCATTGAAGGCTGGTATTAAGGTGTCTATTGCAAGGGATATAAAAAAAGGGCCAGGAACATAATGGTGAGCGATTCCTGATACGTTCTAGACGGAGCACGTGGAACATACTTTTCATCTTATCTGGTGCCTCATGTAACTTAGATTAGTTTGAACAGAATATTTATACTGTGGAGTTAGTTGCTAGTATATCATGGTTCCAAGTACGTCTTCTACTGCTTAATGCTTGGGACTTATTTCATTAAACTATCATAAATCATCAAAATCTACGGCTTAATCACGAGATTTGTTAGGCACCCACCGGCGGTATATCACCTCGTTGACACGGTACAACCCAATCAACTCGGTGAGCAATTGTTCGTCTGACTTATCTTCCGTGAATACCGACTCGAACTCATCTGTTTCTGGTATCTCAACATAATTCAAGACCAATGTCTTCCTAACACTTCCAATAACTCTGGATAAAGTTTGTAGTTCTATCCAGCTCTTATTGTTTTCACCATCTGCTGGGATCACAAGAACAGCATGTTCCGCATGGGAGAACGGAGGACCTCTCTTATATAGTATGAAGTCACAGCCAAACTTGATTCCCAGTCGTGCACACCATCCAAGGGAACGGTAGTAATGGTAGGCTATATACTGAACAATAAAGCTGTTATTTGGGGCTGGGGAGGAAGTGCCACAGCAGGCATAAAATGCAGCCCGTGTCGAGATAGGGCCACTACCCAGATTATCAGCAGGAACGATATCAATGATATCCAAACAGTACTTCAAGAAAAACACTTCAATTGCTTGAAGCTGCAAACTCTCCATGTCTGACAAAGTCAATGTTTCTTGATCGACGATTTTTTGATCTTCTTGTCTCATGTCTGACCATAAAATAGGCTCCTGTTGTTCCTGTTGAACTTTCAACTTATTTGAGCGACGAAATTCCAAAAGAGTCGACTTAATAGTTTGCAACTCAGATTGATCTTCAGGTGAAAGTGGGCCTCTCCTACTCTGTAACTCGAGCTGTTGTTCACGAGCTCTCTCGGTTTTGAACCGAGTTCGCTCTTCTCTTCGAAACCTCGTTATATCTTCACTGGTCAACTCCACAGGTTCAGTTGAATTGTGATTCAAGTGAAGCCTCCTGGTAGTTCTGGCATGCCAAGTAGGATCAGACCGAGAGAATATCCCCTTACCAAAGAAACCCTGCTCCCAGAGCTGAGTCATAGAGGAAGAGTCATTTACTCTAAAAACCGTACCAGCATCGGTCTGATTAAAAGCTACGACAATGTTATCTATGGAACTTTGGGGTACAGGCTTTGTGAGCAAAGCCACATACTTATAAGCAAAATACACCCAAGACAACGGATTGTGAGGATACACATCGGGCAACAGTCCGTACACTGTTGAAGACAATGTTACAGGTAAAGGCCCAACATACTTCTTTTTATTATTCCTTTTCTTCGCCATCCAAAAACTTTATTGTTGTTAGTATTGAAGATATATCTTCCAAAAAGGCTTTGTTTCAGATACCGTTGTAGTCTATTGAGAAATCAAGTGCTTACATAGACAAAAGTCTTCAAGACACAGTTTAGTTATCATCAGGAGAAAGCCGTTGGATTCAAATGAACATACTTTTGGAGGTTGAATAAGAGAAGATGAAAAAAACCTGAAAATTTTTTGTGAAGCGAGAACTATGTGATGAGCATCCGGGTAAACACTAAATGAATATTATCGGAGATTTTGTAGATAAAGAGATATAGACTTCGAGAGGTTGGAGTGCAGTGAAATGCTTGGAGGTCTGTGCAATCCGGGTGATTCTTAGTCATTATTGGTGTGTGATGAAGAATAGAGTCTAAGCCTAGTAATACAGCTATAATCGCGATTTTTGCAGCAATTGGTTAATATATCCCCGTAGAGATGGGTATGCTTAGATCTAGAGATGGTTGCTACTATTGGGGGGATGAACAAGATTGTATTCAAGAAGCTGGTTTAAATAAAAGTACAAAAGAAACAGAAGCAGTATTCGCTATAATAAAATACTTATACATGAATTCTTTTAGAAAGGCATATAGGGTTGCTTGCATTTAAAAATATACTTCTGAAAGAACTTGAACTCTTTAAGAATGGCATATAGGGTTGCTTGCATCTAAAAAAAACTTCTGACAGAACTTCACTTTGGGAGATACCCTAAGACGGGGTCGAAAAATTCTAGCTCCTCTATCCTCCAACCATCTTATTTCAGTTAGTTGCATTTGTCTCATCATCCTCAACGACAACAGGAGGTGCTCCCTCGTGCTCTGCTTAGCAGCATGTACCAAATTGTGCCTCTTGGAGTGGTAGAAGCACTAGTAGCTAAGAGAGACAAAAACCGGTTCGATAGAGAACTCACAATTATTAGACCTGGCTAGTGGGTAGAAAATAGCGGGTATCTTGTTTTTTGCACCCAAAGCACCAAACAAATAAAGTAGCACCTGAGGGGCGTGAATTAGGTCAAAGTGTTCCCTTCAAACGAAAACTATAGACAGTCTAAGACGCACCAACGCTTTCCCTTCCTCTGTGCAGCATTCTTCGAGATATGGGAGTCCCACTATCATCATACAATGCGAGTCACCAGGGATCGAACCAGGCCCTAAGCCAACACTAAAGCCCTATTGCCACATCCAAAAGCACGGAGTATACTCTCTAGTGGTGGCAGAATGTTGCTACAGAGAAGTACCTGAAATACCCTTATCCCTACCGTAGCAGGATTTATTCACAACTGGTGCTGATAGTGACAAGTTTCTCGCGCACGCACAGCAGTATTTAGTTTATCATTTGAAAGTGCCATGCCTGACAAGTTCTATTGCCAGCGGTGCAATAACCAGCTCAGGCTCCACGAGTCGCTCCTCACTCTCAACACCGTGCAGGTGAACCTTCTCCGTGACAAAGGAAACCCCCAATTGAACCATTATACCCGACAGCCTGGAGATGCTGGGCTGACAGACGAACTAGACCCCATTGAGTTCATATCCAGTGACAAGCTTCAGTTCTACAACGAGCTTCTGAAGGACTCCACTGCTGCCATTATCAGTCGTGAAGATGCTCCCAAAGCGATAGACCCAACGTCAGTTTCGACTTCACTCACACTGAATTCGTTTGTGATGCTCACCGAGCACAGCGAAGACGACCAAGACAACGAAGACAACGACAGCGAGGTCAGTGCACTGGAAAACAACGGTGGTTCTATCTCGTCTCGCCTCCGTCTTCTTGAGAAGGTATTCGAGCTTCTTTCGACTAGTACGGAGGTGGATCATCCTCTTTGTCACGATTGCCTGGCCCTCGTGATTGAAAACTATAAGCACAAGTTTGACCAGAACCAGAAGGAAAAGGACTACTACCTCAACTTCCTCAAGAAGTTGCGAGACCAGGGCGAACTAGTGCAGGACACAGATGTTGATGCCCGACTTTCACAGGCCATTGAAGAGTATCGACGGCTAGAGGCTGAAGAAGGCACCAAAATAGCTGAGTTGCAAGAGCTTGAGCACACCAAGACGAAACTTGAAGACCAGTTGAAGCAGCTCCAAACCGATTTCGAGGCACTCAAGACTGGGGAATTGAATGAAATCTTGGCCACTCGTAATAGCCTCTCCCTTGAGCTCCAGGATAGCTCCGCTAGGCTTGGTCAAGTCAAAGCTCAGTACCAACATCATCTCGACCACTTGGATCGATTACGAAAGATGAACATATATCGCCAATTCTTTGACATCTCCTGTGACTCCAGCAACAAATATGGAACTGTCAATGGGTTCCGTTTAGGGTACCGTGTACCGTGGAGCGAAATCAACTCGGCATTGGGCCAAATCATGCTCCTAATGGTATTTTTGGTTCGTCGACTAGAGTTGCACCTCAAGGGCTACAAGCTAGTGCCAATGGGCAGCCAAAGCTACATTATCAAGTTGCTGGACGAAGAGGGTGAATCGGTTCGGAAAACCACCCTCAACCTCTACTCCTCCAACGAGTTTTCGCTCGGAAAGCTTTTCAACTTCAACAAATTCGACGTCCTGATGATAGCCCTTTTGGACGTGTTACAACAGATCCAAACAAAGCTATCTAGTCTCGACCCAGAACTCGAACTACCGTACCAAATTTCTGCCAAGAGAGACTCTATTGGAGGGAAGAGCATCCGAGTGACTTCGAATGCTGAGTGGACCGATGCTTGCAAGTTCATGCTCACAAATTTGAACTGGATTTTGGGGTACACCGCAGCCCATACGTCCCAAGCTGAAACTCCCTCGGTCTAGACTCCATGGGGCTCTAAGTATCGCCTATTGAATGACTAATGAGTCAACTCAACCCATTACTGCAGATGCGCATCTCTGTGAACGGTTTTTTTGCAACCTAAAGTATAGATCTCATCCATGGAAGAAAGCCAATCGCAGCCTCGTACACCGGTTGCAGCCCCAGAAGCAGAACCTCAGTCTCCATTGAGTCTTCGGTCACCCATCCATTTTCCCCACCATGAAAATACCTCCAGTTTTGAAAGTTTCTCGTTCCCTTTCACGGTGCCTTTTGATTCCAGGACTACGCACAATACTCCCACTGATTCAATGCTTTTGTCGCCAGCTTCTTACACAGAAGATCAACTAGGGGTAAGAGAATGTACGTCTTCAGATTTCCGCCACAACACGTTGCTTCCTGGTGTTTGTTTCGAAAGAGATACCGAGAACTGGGATATATTGACTGTATCGTCTGCGTTGCTCTCTCTACGGTCATCTTCACCCCTTGCGCTTAGTCCCTTTGTAAGGGAAAGCATTCCTGAAATATTGCTTAGTTCACCGAAAGACAAAAGTCCTCAGGTGGGAGACCAGAAGCCGTCTACTGAGAGCCAACCTAAAGAGAGCCAACCTAGAGAAAACCATACTGATGGTATCACGATGAAAACCAGCTCCTATGGTGTCACTGCAGAACCAGCTCACAGGGCAACCTCTTCGGCTAGCTCTCTGGACTCCGATCCCAAGGGAAAATCGTCCAGGAAAGTGTTGAAGAATATGAGCTCAAACTCTGCTAAAAATACAGCACAGCGGAGCATGAACGGATGCTGGACGTGCCGGATTCGTAGGAAGGCATGCCCCCAGGAACGGCCCGTGTGTGGGCAGTGCCAGAGATTGGGCATCAAGTGTGATTTCTCGGTCAAAAAACCACAGTACATGAAGAGCCAACTGTTAGCCAAAGAGAAGTTGTCGGAGATAAGAGTAATCACGGATCAAGCGAAGAAAGAGGCTCGACGTAGGCAGGCTAAGTGAGTGGCACGGGTATTGAATTTGAGTGCCAGTGTTTAGATAAATCGTCAAGTACAGAAACTTGTAGAGTGCCTGCAAACGTGCAAGCACGGTTTCAAGCTAGTATGCTTAGTGCACCAAAGCAACAGCCGCATGGAATAGCCAGGCATGGAACATCCAGGCATGGACCAGAGGTGGTATCAAATAGTACAGGAGAAACTGCTCAGAGAATTTGCTCCAAACCGCACCCCTACAAACCATCTCTGCTGAGATCTTCTCGGATCGTTCCACACCAATTGTCCACCCACAGCTTTGATTCTCTACACTTGCACTAATAAACACACAAATCCCCATGACACACCAGTCTCTCCCGGAGTACACGTAGATCACCCCCACCCTTGCTAACCTTTCCTCTGTCAACGGTACGGCAAGTGGTTGGCTGTGCAGGTTATGAGACAAATCGACGCGGGAAATTGCTTAGGAACAAAAGATTTTGAAAATTTACAACTCCAAACAACAGCAGAGAAAGATGACTCCGATGCTAAAGCTGTGGCAATTCATGATGGCCATATGCCAGCTTATGAGTGTTGCATATGCATTCTATCTCCCAGGTGTAGCACCTACCGACTACAAAAAGGACCAACAAATCCCGCTTCTCGTCAACCACTTGACCCCGTCGTTACAACATATGTCGTCAGACTCCAAAACATACGTGTATTCGTACGATTATTATTATCCAAAGTTCCACTTTTGTCAACCGAAAGAGGGTCCACAAAAACAACTGGAAAGTTTAGGTTCAATCATCTTTGGTGACCGAATTTTCGACTCGCCGTTCGAGATCAAGATGCTTGAGAACAAGCAGTGTCAAAGACTTTGTTCGTCTACTTACAGCAAAGCAGACTCTCTATTCGTTAATAGAAACATTCGTGCCGGCTACTCCCACAATTGGATTGTTGATGGCTTGCCAGCTGCACATAAAGTGTCGGAAACTCGTACTCACACAACCTTCTACGGTTTAGGATTCAGCATTGGTGAGGTGGACGAGCTCAATGCGGCTCATTTGTACAACCATTTCTCCATTGACATCGAGTACCACAAGCGTGATGAAAACACGTTCAGGGTGGTTGGTGTCACTGTTTCTCCGCTGTCTTTGAACAGAAAAGGCGTTGACCCCAACAGTGATGCTGAAAAATTCTGTTCAAGCGAGTTACCACCAGTCTCCTTAAAAACAAAGGAAGAAACAGTTCTTGACTTCACCTACGATGTTACGTTCACCGAAAGCAAGACTGCTTGGGCCACAAGATGGGACAAATACTTGCATGTTTATGATCCCAAGATCCAGTGGTTTTCGCTTATTAACTTCTCTTTGATAGTGTTGGTGTTGGCTATTGCCATGGCTAACATTTTAATGCGTACTTTGAAGAACGATATTGTCAAGTATAACGAAATCAATTTGGACAATGATATCAGTGATGAAAGTGGCTGGAAGTTGGTACACGGTGATGTGTTCCGTCCTCCACGCTATAAGCTTATTTTCTCAGTGCTTGTGGGTTCAGGAGCTCAAATTTTCCTTATGACTCTAGTGACAATTATCTTTGCATTGCTTGGTGTATTATCTCCCTCCAACAGAGGCAGCTTGTCAACCACTATGTTCATGCTTTACATCTTTTTCAGTGCCGTTTCTTCTTTTATTCTGAGCTATTTGTACAGATTTTTTGGAGGTGAAGAATGGAAGTGGAACATGATCCTCAATCCAATTTTGGTTCCAGGTTGTTTGTTCCTGTTGTTCATTTTGCTCAATTTCTTCCTCGTATTCGTGCACTCGTCGGGAGCTATTCCTATTGGAACAATGCTTGCCATCGTCGTTATTTGGTTTGTCATTTCAATCCCATTGGCTGTCACGGGTTCCTTATTTTCTTTCAAGAGACCTATGCTTATTGTTCCAGTTAAGACCAACCAAATCCCAAGACAAATTCCAACTCAACCATGGTACTTGAAGCAACTTCCAATCATGTTGATAAGTGGGCTTTTCCCGTTCGGTTCGATTGCTGTGGAAATGTATTTCATCTACACATCGATCTGGTTTAACAGAATCTTCTATATGTTTGGGTTCTTGTTCTTCTGTTTCGTATTGATGATTGTGACCACGTCCTTGATTTCAGTGTTGATGATTTACTACTTGTTGTGCTCTGAGAACTACAAGTGGCACTGGAACTCAATGTTAATTGGCGGAGGTTGTGCTATATATGTACTCGTGCATTCGTTATTCTTGGTTACTGGCAAAAACTTGGCCAACTTCACGTCAATTGTGTTGTATTTTGGATACTCGTTGGTGATTTCACTGTTGGTATTCCTTTGTTGTGGTGCCGTGGGATTTGTTTCTTGCTTTGTATTCATCAGAAAGATCTATTCCCAAATTAAGATCGACTAATTCAATAGTCTTACTGTACATTTATCCTTCCTAAAAGAAGCCCCGAGAGAAGTAGATTCTATTGTAGTATACACAAGCGATCGAAACATAAAGGAATGTTTAGACCGCCTTTCAAAGCCATCCGTCGACGTCTTCACGTTCGACAAATGGCATTATTGACGAGAAAAGCTCATATTTCCAACCCATTAAGTTATTAGTGCTAGTTGGTGGTGTAGTAGGGAAGTTGAAATTCATAGTAAAGCCTGAAATCTTATTTTTGATTAAGTTGAACGAATTCGTAGAGAGAACGTTCATGTTCAACGTCAAGTTCACGTTGAGATTATTAAAGCAATTGAGTAAGTCTGTGTTGATCTTGAGTATTCTTTGGTAAAGATCTCCTGAGACGACCGGCACCAAAGAATCAATGACAAGCTTGCAAAGCTTGATCAACTTGAACACCTGATTTACAGACAAATTCAAAATAGGTTGTATCAATTCCACCTTGTTGACACTCCTATTGATAAAATCAGTGATATTACCAAGGCTCACTGCCAAAGTTTTCATCAAACGGACTAGTTTAAGAACATGATCATACAATATCTCTTGTCTTTCTTCATTTGAAGTGGATGCAGTGTTGAACGATTCTGATCTCAAAAGACCTGCTATTTCAATTAGAAAGTTAATCAGCTCATATTTGCATTTTATAAGCTTCAAGAATAGCGTATGATAATTAAGATTGTAGTTGAGATTAAAGCTGTCGGCGAAACTGCCCCAAATTTCAGAAGACAAGCGGGAATCTTTTGCTGTTTTGAAGATGATCCTGTCACGAGACCGGAGCAAATCTCCCACTATGCCTACCAGTTGGAAAAGCAGGCGATTTGGAAAGTCTGATGGAATCAAGATCGACACATTCGAAAGTAGTTGGCTGTGATTTTGAGAAGGCACCATGGTCTTTATGCCGAAACTAAGAGCATAGAGTTGATCTATAACAACTAGGCACAAATATAACTTGGGCAAGTAAAGCTTGATATTGTCGACTGCAGCCTTGTCAAATGATTCCGCAGATGTCGACCCAATCAAATCATTGAAGTTCTCAAGGATCTTGAAATCATTGAAGACGGAAAGGGTCATCAGCAAGCTGAAAGAATAGATGTTGCCTGAAAGAAGTACCAGGTAGTTCACCAAAATCAACAGCGAAAAAAATAACACAAGTACATTATCGTGAAGCTGGACCCCGAAATTGCTGAAAGGATAGATCGATGCAACCTTGTAAACGAGGTTTATTGAGTCGTTTATGGAAATGTACTGGTAATTTACAAGCTGATGAACTGCTTGTGCAAACAAAGTCAATATAGGGTCATCTTGTGTGGCACTAGCAGCATAAGAGTCGACCAATTGGCCTATGTAAGTTTCGTTGAATGGCAATATGGGGAACTGTGAGTGGAACTTGGTATAATAGGTTTTGATGTCTTGGTCGAGACCAGATGGAACAGAACGAGCTGGAGGAGGAGGTGTATATGGAGGATTTATCGGTGGCATTATTGGATGTGAACTGGTCCGATTGTGGAACAGTTGAACCGGTGGAAGAGATGCAGTAGGAGAATTTATGCCGGTGGCTAAATTCACCTTCATTATACGGCCGTTCAAACTCGAAAGACTCAGCACAGAGTTTCGAGGCGACAACAGGGCCGAGGAGCGACGCAGATGATGACGATACGACAGGCTAGCCGAGTAGAAGTCATCGTCCAGATCAGAAACAATCAGAGCATCGGTGCCATTGAGACTGGGGAGCCGAGACCGTGGTGCCAGCAGTGAAAGCAGCGATGAGGTCAGGTCAATAGAAGACCTACGAGACAGCAGCAGCGGGCTTCTCTGATGATGATGATTGCCTCCCTGGGGCATTTCGTAAGGAACCTTCCAGAACGGTGCCAGCCGGAGACCTTGGGGAGGAGTGCTTGAAAGCGGCGTATTAGCAAGCAGCGACGTGGCGATGCCCTGGGCAATTGGGAGAGGCCCGGTGGTAGCCCCCACGCCGACAGCACCACCATTTCCGTTGGCAATCGGCGGTAGCACGATTCGATTCCGAACCACTTTAGTTTCAGCTCTTTCTTCCAAATCTCTGATGTAGCCTTTTGATGGACCTCTCTTCAATGGCACTCTGGAAAATGTGCACTCATCCTGGTTTTTTGAGCAATTATTGCATTTCTTGGTGACAGTTTGGAGCGAGGAGGAATATTCTGCGTTACATTTTATCTTTTTTCTACGACATGCATCACAAGCTCGAGACACTTTAGACCGTTTGCGTGGAGGATTGCCAGTGACATGTACAAAGGGCTTGGGGGATTCGGCTTGGGATTCCGAGGAGTTGGGAGTAGGAGACTCCCGAGTACCTGGCTGGTCATAGTGGGTAGAGCCGGTCTCTGGCACTGTATTTCCTGAATCAGAACTTCTCTTGGAACTGTCGGATGATTCTTCGTTTGGAGGAAATGAAGACGGAACTGAGTCATTTTCTTTGGCTTTCATTTCAACGTCCGGTTTTGATTCTGTTTGGGGATCAAGTATGCGTTCCGGAGTGAGCGCAACCAGCAGCATCATGACCAACGAGAACCAGTCTTTATTAGATGTACAGATGTTCAAGAAAAATGTTTCGATAAAAAGTTTTTTGGGGGTTTTCCTGTTTCTGGGGAATATGAGGAACAAACTACGGAAAAACTCCACACTGGGGAAATTCTCAGTGCGGGCCTGGAGGTTTGTGAGGCGAAACTGCGGAACTTGAATGTTAGTGCGGCGGTTCCTGTGTGCCGGGTTAATGAAAAAGTTTAGAGTTATGTTGTCCCGGGGCGACGGCGGATATTCGGAAAAATCTACCGAGGGACTGGGTCGAAGGAGGCTGAAGTAGTGGGAGGGGAGACTGGGAGGAGGATCAGGTGCGGGATGGCAGCCGTGAAGCTGAGAGCTGAGTGGCGGACTAGTCGCTTAGGTAAAGCGGGGTTACTTATTGAATGTGATTTTGCATACAGTGCAATGGCATGGAATTTCCACCGCATCTTTCCGGGAAATCTAAAGACGTTGCATTATTTTGCAGCGCCTAATGAGGGTCTCACGTGAGACGGGGCCTCGCGAATTGCCGGACCTTTGTACTAGATTAGGTATGGGGTTTTATTTTTCGTAACTAGATTGATCTGTGGCCGAAAGCGGAAACTGCCTACTCTACATACTTGAATTGGCACATAAGTCATGTACGACTATGCCTCCTTTTTAGACACTTATGAGGCTTGCTTGGCATGGTAAATCATCCCAAAAATAGCGCCAAATCCCATTCTCGTACCAATTCCATCCACACGATTGGATCATGGGCTCGCCTGTTGTCCATTTCAACGATCACTTGACGGCCTCGCCAGTAAGTGAGATCATCCCCATATGCTGCTTCAATCAAGAGCCGAGATGATTCATAGTCACTTTCGTTGGCACACATAAGGCCGACCCAAAGGGGTAGACGGATTCCAGAATGAGCCTGCTTCATTTGCTGGACTGCCCGAACTACCTGGGGTACAAGTTCAGGACTAGCCTGTGTTTTCACGAGTCTTCTAAAGTAAATCTTGATGCTGATGTGAATGGCTTGGATATACCAGTAGATGGCTCTGTGTGCTGAGGTCTTGAAGTATCCAGAAACGTCATTTAGGACCCATTGACAGTGCCACTTTTCTATCTTCTCTTCATGTTCCGAACAAATCTTGGGGAAGTTCCTGGGGTATCGCTTTTCACTGTAAAACATCCTTTTATGGTTTGCAAGGGTGACACTATCATCAAGTAGTGCACAAAGAGATTGGGGTATTCCGTAGGCAGCAAAGACAGCCTGCTGAGGTGACTTGTTCGCTTGTTCAAATGGGTCAAATCCAATATCGCAAGAATAATCGTTATAATCGGTATTTTCCACCAAGGGAACTGTCCGAGATTTGGCTACGGAACTTGCAACATCAGCACCGACTTTGTATTCAATGGGAGCTTCCCAGTTCCCGTTTCCAGCATCATCCGCCCCTTCTTCCTCATATTTTGCCATTGCTTTGACTAAATCGTAGGAATCTTTCAAATCATCGTATTTGTCCATGTCTGCTTCAGACATCTTATAATTGTAGACATTGATTCTCTGTGTCAGTTTGTAGAAAGTAGTCATGACTTCAAACATTGTGACGAGCGATTCAGCTACACTTGTACCACAAGTTTTCAATGGACCCTGTGAAACAAGTTCTCCAATGCTGAAAAGTAGCTCGAAATTTTCGAACACGTTGAAGTAGACATCAATTTCTACTTGCAAGATGATAGCCAAAAGCAATCCCGTGTCATATTCTACTACATTCTGGGCTGGAATCAACTCATGAATGTCATCATATTCGTCTAGATGGAAGTTGAGCATATTGAGGGCTTGCTTTCGGAGGCATACTGAGAGGGCAACGTCCTCAGGAATGTCGGACTTGTCTCTGATTTTAAACTTGGAAGAAGGACTACGACGAAAAGCACAGGTGCTCAAAACTAACTGATGCACCGCCTGCCGGAGGTGTTTCGTCCATCGAATCGATTTCTGGTGGGGCAGTCCTTTTTCATCCACTGATACTTCTGTCACCTGGATTTCCCGTGCAGCTAATTCCGAAAGTACCATACTATCTATAAGAGGACGCACATGCTGATCCCAAAAGTTTGGACTACTGTCTCTTCCAAAGCACTTAATTTTTGTAAACACCGGGCTAATCTCTGAAAGCTCTCGAATGAGGTCGACGTAGAGGGGTGTTAATGTAATACTATTGCCTCGATGTACCAACCGGGACATTTCCTGCAGTTCCGGCACCCAATCGTCTGAGTCAATGTTGGGAAAAAATGTGGGGTACGTGATATGGTGGATATTTTGTTCATTGATATGGTAATGAGGGCCCTTTATGGCATGAATACAAAGCCTAGCTAGTGGCATTAATTCAGCACCAATGATACCATTTGCCATATGTGGCTCTCCAGTGGCATCTAAGTTAGTATCCTGCAAACTCGAGCCGCCACCAATTGGCCCACGAAGAACTGGGCTGTCCTCAATAGGACTGCTGTTACGCATTGCGACGGCACCGCCAGGTTGCCCGCGAGAGTTAGCGCCAAGCGAACCACTTCCACCACGCTCGCGCGAGGGTTCCCCACCGGCATCTGGTATGGCCAAACTCTCAGCATCAGCCCTACTACTGACTCCCTCCACACTATCGATACCGTTCAAAAGGTCTTTGAGGGAATGTGAGTGAGGCACTGGGGCCTGCAAATCGCCAGCCCCATAGACGCTAAATGGACCAATAACATAACGACGGGCTCCTGAGCCAACGGCCCTTTCTAAGCTATTCAAGCTATGATTTAAAGCAGCAAATGTCGTGTAACGCAGACCAGCTGGGAACGTGACCAGTTCCATCTTTCGACGGTTATGCTTCAAAGTAGTTTCACTGCCATTACCGGCAGCCGCATCGACGAGTTCCCCTTTGTTGGAAACTGTTAGCGATTGATAAAAAGAGAGCTTAATATCGTATCCTTCACAGCCAATCCCAGCACGTTCACATCGTAAGCAAGCTCCTGGCCGGCCGTCGCATTTCACTTTACGGGCCCGACATGTCCAGCACCCGTTGAACGTTCTCCTTGCTGGCATCGAGATGGTTGTGTTAGCACGTTATTTCGATGAGTAGTGCGAAGCGAGGAATCTCCTATTTTCTACTGTTATGGTGTTAAGGTTATTTTGTTATCTCTTTCTTCCTCCCCTTGTATAGGATCTTTGGTGCCTTTGTGTAGAGCGAAACAAAAGTCAAGAGATGTTACCGAAATTCTATTCAAGATCGCTTTTGGTTCTACCAGCGAACTGGTTCTAAACTTGTATCAGTCTGTCTCACCCCTCCAAAGATTCTACAATCGAACAATACTCTAGATGAACCCTCCATTGGCTGGTTATGTCGAATTACTCTTAACAGTCGAATTGTGACTTGTCTTAAAGGCATGGTTCGAAATGGACGGTAAACAGAGACAATTTCCGTACGGCACTGAGGTCCGACTTTCTGAGGCGTATAGATAGTACTTGATGAGTAGATATCTGTGCCAACTAATTCCCTTGATCTCTACCCTTGATAGCCCAGCTATTCTTGACTCATTGCGTGAGGTGAATTCACCTTGAGGAACTTGAATTTGGCACCCACTTTTATCAGAAAATTTAGGCTTCCACTTCGCAAGAACTTTTCACTCTGAATGAGTACCATTTATCATGGGCCATACTCTGTGGTGAAACGAGAAGACAAGTATGCCGTCAAGGTGGTCGACCGGGACTTCAGCCTCCCTCCACATAACATTGAACGAGAAGTGGAGCTCCTACGAAACTTGGATCACCCCAACATTGTCAGTGTTCTCAAAGTAGAGACCAAGCTCGATGACGTCTTGATTTACATGGACTACTATCCGTACGACTTGAGTAAATATTTGACGGCCAATTGCAAGAAGAAGAGTCGATTTATCAATGGAGATGTCCAGTTTGAAGTCGAAAGCCGACTTCCAGAGGAGAAAATTATGCTTGTGTTGGACCAAGTTATTGAGGCTGTCTGGTACATCCACAAAAACTCCTTAATTCACCGAGATATCAAGCCAGCCAACTTCTTGGTGACTGAGGCGCCTGAATTGAAAGTGGTTCTCTGTGACTTCAGCATCCTGGTGCCAGTGGACAAAAACGATCAGATCCATGATGTTTGCTCCAGCTACTACAAATCATTAGAACTCATCTTTGGCCTCCCATATAGCCTTGAAATCGATGTGTGGTCATTGGGGATCTTGTTTCTGTACTTGTACTCTCGAAACGGCAAAAACGTGCTCTTTGAAGAGGAGGACAATCACGACACCTATAGAGAAATAAGCGACTTCAAGCTCATCGATCGTATACTCAAAAAGTTTGGCACTCCCACGAGGAACCATCAAGATGACGTCAATTATTGGCCAGAAATCTTCGAGGTGCACAACTTCCAGTTGATAAATTTGGAGCCAAGGCCCCGATGCAGAAATTTGTTTCCTCGGTGCAGCCGTCCGAAGATGGTTGAGCTATTCAATAAAATTTGTGACTTAAACCAGAGCCGCAGAGTGGGGATGAGTGAGATCAGGGAGTCATGGTTGGTGCTCCGTGCCGACGTATAACCCCCTGTGCTGTTAACACGGTGCTGTCATCACGGTGCTGTTTGGCCCTCTGACCTAAACCTTAAAATCAAGTGCTTGTCAACCAAAGCGCAATGTTGCTATAGAGATTAATTTACCGTCGTAAATACTAACATACATGTCCTTCTGTAGAGTGTCTATGAGCCTCGCACTGATCCTGCTGCACCAATGACTTGGAACCACCACCCGACACGGTTGGATCAACCCATCTAACAGGTACCATCTCCAGTACCGCCACCGCCCCACCGTGTCCCCCGTCCGCCGCGACAGCCACCGCCGGTCATGTTCGAATTTCACGTTACAGGCGCGCTATTGTTTTGGGTGTTCTCCACATTTCAGCACTAATGCGGTTTCAGCGCAAATGCGGATCTTTCAAAATGCCTAAGACGAGATGACATTTTTTTTTTGATATATTCCTGAAAACTACATTTAGAGAAGAGCATTCGAGGGCTCAACGAATAGAACTAAGCAACGAGTAGAACTAAACACAAACAGCCTGTATTCCTGTTGCTCCATATAACTGAGATCGTAACTACCCAAAACCATTTTTTCCAGCAACCATATCAGAGCAGCCAGTCACATCGAGCATAATTGCAATCCACATAGTCGCTAAATGGGGTCTCTATTGCACAACATCCGCAATGGAAAGCCGGAAGATATCAACCTCATCAACTACGAGGAGCTTGAAAAGAAGTTTAACATCTTCAAATACTATCCCAAATACTTCCACAACGAAGAAGCTACAACTCCAGACATAAAAGACTTAATTTTCGACAAGCCCATCTACTCCAAAGCGAACGAGCACGTCAAAAACTGGGTCAATCCCGGAGTGCGGAAGGTTTACGAGACCGAGTTGGACTTGACAAGTGGGAGGTTGAGGATCCGGAAGCAGGACAAAGAGCAGCAGAAGGAGGAGCGTAGGGAGCATAAACAAGAGAGGAGGCAGATGCTCGAGAACCAACGTCAGGAACGGAAACAGGTTCAGGCGGAGCACAAGCAAGAGCGGAGAGAAATGCGGGAAGAGCAGCGGGAGCTTCGTCAGGAGCATAAAGGGCTGAGGGCCGGGCTTGTTGACACCAGGAAGGACAAGCGTAAGGAGAAGCTTGAGAACAAATGGCTCATGAAGGAACGGCAACGGCTCATTGATGCCAAGGAGAAACACCATGACCCTATAGCTTTCAAGAATCCTTTTGGTAACCAGGAGTCACTTGAAATGTACAAGAATACGCTGCATAACCCCGAGCATGAGAGAAAGGGCAGTGTTACGCTGCGGTTGATTAGTTTAATGTCGAACAACAGTGATGAAATGAAGTTGACGAAGACGAGCAGTTATGATCAGACCAAAAGTGCATTAACTAGTGGGAGAAAAAAGAGCTTGTTCCGGAAGCGGTTCAGCGAACACATCGGTACGTATAGAGATAAAAGGGAGAGTCGTAGAGAGAAAGGAGACTGAAGGGATACTGAACTGGATGAACTAAGAAAGAGACTGAATGAACTAAGAAAGAGACTGAATGAATGAACTGAGAAAGAGACTGAACTGAGAAAGAGACTGAACTGAGAAAGAGACTGAACTGAGAAAGAGACTGAACTGAATGAACTGAGAAAGAGACTGAACTGAATGAACTGAGAAAGAGACTGAATGAATGAACTGAGAAAGAGACTGAACTGAGAAAGAGACTGAACTGAGAAAGAGACTGAACTGAGAAAGAGACTGAACTGAATTGAGGCAGATGGAGAGTGAACGGGGCAGAAAGAAAGTGAACTGAGACAGAAAGAGAGTCAACTGACTCACAGGCAGATTAGTAATTAGTGGAGACACTGCACATGCAGATCCGATCCACCAGGCCGCAAAAAAGGCATTGGCAGCGACCGACTACAAGGCCCCGGCAACAACACCCCAGCAAACACACCACAATTAACTGCCGACCCCCAACCCAACCATGTCGTAGGACCAACTGTACATTACGCCAGCTGCCTCACAGACTCCATGCCTCCACGCCACCACCCCGGCACCGCAGCATGGGCAGATTCTCGCACAATCAAAAAGTGGAGTCAAAAGCCGGTCGTGCGGCCGCGGCCGACAAAGTTAAAAGTCATTCATCAACTTTAAGATAACAAACCAAGCATTCTGTGTGGGAATCATTAATCTGCTTGTGTAACATCGTATCGAAAATCTGCTCTGCAATCAAATCCCATCGACATCGATCTCAAGTTTTTGTGTCTAGTCAATTTGTCCTCTTTCCCTAGTTTGTTATTTCCCCCAACATCAACAACAATCCCACATTCGGTTTTCCCATCGTTTTGACCTTGATTAATACGACTTCACTCCTTTAAAATTCACCACAACCAATACTAATGTCTAATAATATAGAAATCATAACCGAGCAGGTCCACAACGGGTATACTGACGAGGTTTCTACGATACAGTACACCCAATCGCAGATGGTTGGGCATGGGTCATTTGGTGTAGTGTTTCAGACGCTGATTCTCCCCTCCAACGAGATATTTGCCATTAAGCGAGTGTTGCAGGACAAGCGGTTCAAGAACAGAGAGCTTCAAATAATGAAAATCATACACCACCAGAATATCGTCGATATGAAGTACTACTTCTACAAAACCAACGAGAAAGATGAGCTCTACTTGAACTTGATCTTGGACTTTGTGCCCGAGACGTTGTATAAGGCCAGCCACTACTACGTTTCCAAGAGGTTATCGATGCCGTTGCTCGAAATCAAGCTCTACAGTTATCAAATGTTGCGGGCTTTGAACTTCATCCACTGCCAGGGCATTTGCCATCGAGATATCAAGCCCCAAAACTTGTTGATCAACCCGGCCACCTGTGAGTTGAAGCTATGTGACTTTGGCAGTGCCAAGATCCTTAATCCTGCCGAGCCCAACGTTAGTTACATTTGTTCTCGGTACTACAGAGCCCCCGAGTTGATCTTCGGCTCCATCAATTACACCACCCAGATCGACGTGTGGTCGGCTGGGTGTGTCATCGCCGAATTAATTTTGGGCCAGCCGTTGTTCCCAGGTGAATCGGGAATCGACCAGCTTGTAGAAATCATCAAGATCCTTGGAACTCCATCCCGAGATCAAATCAAGAGCATGAATCCCAATTACATGGAACATAAGTTCCCCCAAATCAAGCCAATTCCGTTGGTGAAGATCTTCAAGAAAATGCCCCCTGATTGCATTCTGTTTCTCTCTAAGCTTCTCCAGTATAATCCAACTGAACGTCTTACGTGCTTTACAAGTTTACTAGACTCTTATTTCGACGAATTGAGGCTGCAGCAAACAAAACTACCCAACTTCCGCAAGTTGTTCCCCAGTGAGCATTACAACCATACCAACAACTCGATTGATGGTGATCCAGACGTGAGAGAAATGCCTCCGCTATTTAACTTCAATGCTGTTGAGCTAAGTGTCAATCCCCCACAAAACTCAAAATTGGTGCCCGATTGGGCTTATGACCAGTTGCAAATAAACTGCCCATTAAACGAGTTTGTACCTTTAAGTCATGATGTGCTTCGCATCCGCCAATTATAGTTTATGAATACATGAACACATTATCTTCCTAGGTATCTGTCTTTGCATTGCTCTTTTAATCTCTCCCGTTTCCCCACAGAAAAACATCTAAAACGAAGTGACAGCAACCGTCTCACTACGTCTATTGTTTCCTTTACTACAACGCGTCCGCCATATGCCTACTATCACGGTCATCACGAAGTGCAACCCCTTACTCCCCAATCCTCCCCACCTGCCTTCCACACTAAACTTCCTCCGATACCTTCCTAACGAGCCGTGCACTTTCCACTGCTACACAACTCGCTGCAAAAAAATCCCTGCATAAATAAATGCTGCAATACATCAAAAAGAAACCTTCAAATAAATGATACTGACCAAGAATCGATCAACATTTGAGGTAATGTAGCTGTAGTGAATATCTTTATATAGCAACGACGTAGCGTGCCACCATACTGAATACATAGAAGCTATTGCTGAGTTCTTTCTTCACTTGAAAAGCCCGGAAGCAGTTTTATTCGAAATCATCTACGATGAGTTCTGTCCCGAAGGTATGAGCATATGAAAGCTTTGCTGCTGCTTTGGAAGACTAGAAACAACGTTACAGGGCAGGGCACAAATTCCACAAAGGGCAACTCCCAGCTGATAGGTGTTCAGAGCTAGTCACCTATTACAGTAAGGAGGACCTTCCAAGGTATCCCATAGATGGACTCGGTATGCTCCCACTCGACCAACTGTTTGTTGAGACTCCCATTGATCAACGAGCGGACTGCGGTGGAGTTCTCCACCGAGGAAATGTCATGTCTAGCTGTGAACACCACGAAGCTCCTGATCCCCCTACAAAAAACTGGGAACACTACAACACACTTGTTGGTGATTTTCATATTCAGCTGTTACATAGTGAATACTTCCCTGAGGCGACTGTGCCTCCCACAAGAGAAGACTTGGTAGCTGCTTTGCCACCAAAGCTTAGCTTTTCAACACCAAAGCTTATTCCTTCGACAGACTTTGCGCGTTAGGGTCGTATGCTGACAGTAGGCTAACGGTAGTGATGAACTGTAGATGCGGTGCAGAAGTAGTATCCAAGCTACAGGTAACCACACTGCTATGTATGCCAATTAGAGGCACAAACACAAACAGATCTTAAATTCCATCTACAACTCTATTACTACACCGACAACTTTCTTGTTTTTCTGCAACTTCATGCAATACACCGACCACTTTCTTATGTTTCTGTAACTTGTCAAGATGGTCAAACACCCGGGACGTATTCACATCCTTCGTGTGACATCCTGATACTTCCGTTTACACAAGCTTACAAAACACAAACATAAACCCACTGTGAAATGTCCATGTCTCTATTTTGGCAGCTATGACGACGGTCGTGCGGGGGCCGGCACACTCGTCATCACCGAAAATATGGGGAATATAAATAAGCCGTTTGCTGGTGTTTTTTCAAGTGACATAACCCACAGGTGTATTTTCGGACCAGGCAACAGGTCATCACTTCCACAAGTTCCTATAAGCATATACCATCAAAATGCTTCTCAACAACTCGGAGCCCGATCCCCCACGAGTGCCTGCCTCCAAGACAAACTTCTTGACCGAGCAAGTGCATAATTGCTTCGACGACTCCGTCACCACCATCCAATATGCCAGCCCCACGATGGTGGGCCACGGCTCGTTTGGAAAGGTGTTCAAGACCCACTTGGTGCCCAGCAACGAGGTCATTGCCATCAAAACCGTGTTGCAGGACCCCAAGTTCAAAAACCGAGAGCTTCAGATCATGAAGTTGATCCACCATCCCAACGTAGTGGACCTCAAATACTTTTTCTACAAATCAACCGAGCACCACGAGGTTTATTTGCACTTGATGTTGGAGTATGTTCCCGAAACATTGTATCAGTACATCAAATATTACACTCTACAGAAGATGCCCATGCCGATGCTCGAGATTAAGCTTTACTTCTACCAGATACTCCGAGCCATAAACTTCATCAATGTTCAGGGAGTGTGCCATCGGGACATCAAGCCACAGAACTTGTTGGTGAACCCGGCCACCTGTGAGTTGAAGCTCTGTGACTTTGGCAGTGCCAAGGTGTTGAAGGCACACGAGCCAAACGTCAGCTATGCGTGCTCTCGGTATTACAGAGCTCCCGAGTTGATCTTTGGCAACAGCTTCTACTCCACCAAGATCGACGTGTGGAGCATCGGGTGCGTGGTGGGAGAGATGATATTGGGCCGGCCTTTGTTCATAGGAGAGCTGAGCATCGACCAGCTCGTGGAGATCATCAAGGTGCTTGGAACGCCCTCCCGCGACCAGATCCGCAGCATGAACCCCAGCTATACCGAGCACAAGTTCCCCAAGATAAAGCCGGTGTCGTTAGCCAAGTTGTTCAGGCGAGTTCCGCCCGATTTGGCTCTGTTATTGGGCCAAATTCTCACCTACGACCCCAGCGACAGAATGTCGTGTCTCGAAGCGATGGTGCACCCGTTCTTTGACGAGCTCAAGGTCGAAGGTGCCAAAATCCCCACTCTTCGTAACACACAATCCTCATTTCCTCCACTTTTCAACTTCAATGCTATAGAATTGAGCGCAAGTCCCAGCCATAATGCCCAGTTGGTGCCGCAATGGGCACAAAATCAGCTTCTCATTGACCAGCCGCTCAGTGAGTTTAAGCCTTTAAACCCAATTGACTTCCAGATCCCGCCAATATAAGTATATAAACAGACATGAAGAAATGAAACAACATAGTTGCAGCCGTCGTCTGCAAACCAATTTGCCTACTTCGCACTGTGAATTTTCAGTCTCAAATTTTTCTCACCAACCAATAGAATCTACATCAATTATAATATCATAATGGCAGGTCACGGTCACGCTTATGTCAAACACGGTGCAGTCTCTATGCCACATACCGACCCCCGGTTGAAGTGGGGTGCAAAGATCTTAGGTGCCACCATGTGGTTCTACATCTTCTACAGAATCAAACAAGACGGTCCAGTGATGTTTGGCCAGAAGTTACCTTTCGAACACCACCATTAGAATGCTTGCACAACCACTCGAAACTTATCCAAAGCCTCATCATATTGAACAAAATATACATATTGTCACTTCAATTCCTGAAGGTACTCCATGGTAAATTCCTCTCGCTCTCTCTGCTCCTTTTCCTCTCGAATGGCCCAAGCTCTACACGTCCAAAAACAATGCTACTATTATCCTATATCATAAGTGTTGGTGCCTGGAAACCTTTGAGTGCCTGGTCTCCTATTGCTTCCAAGTTTCTGTTGCTGCTTGAAGCTCGTTTGGTATCAGTTGGTCTTATTGGTTGCTGCTCGCTCTACCCGGAGCATTTCATACTAGCTACTTTAGTGTCGCCAGTTTCTTCGGTCTACTGTCATTAGGAATTCTATATTCTATCAGAGGAGTCCGGGCTCTGGTATCAGGTTTCGGTTCAGTGTGTATCATATTTGCCTGAACTTCCCCCTGGCACGTCCTCTAGCCCGAGTTCTTCCCCGTCCTCTACCACGGCCACGGCCACGGCCTCTGCCTCTGCCTCTTCCCCTCGTTGTAAGCTGAAAGTCGTCGAAATCGTCTTCTTCGAGGTCATCCTCAATATCGTTGGATTCTATAAGATGGAAATTGTGTTCGTTCTCTTCGTCCCCGAAGTACTTTTGGTCGGTCTTGAAATTGAAGTCGAACCCGCTACTGTAGCAATGCTGAAGATTGATTCTTCCTTCTGAATAGTTCAAGTTTATTACGTTCTTTTCATGGCCGATTTTGAAATCACATAGATTGAAGTGCCACAAGTTGTAGAAGTTCTCGAAGTATAACTCGTTGATCTTATTTAGCATGGCATTGGTATCATGGTCCCTGTTGGAATATCTCCTCACGGGGTTTTCTTTGGTATATTGTGGGTCATCTTCATTTTCTGCTTCTTCTCCTATCACTTCCCCTTCGGTGTTATTGTCTTTTAGTGTTAGCGGAATGATTTGTTTAGAGTGAATGATTGGTATGACGTCCAAGACCTCAAGGGCAATTTCTAGCGTCTCTGCTGTGTCGGCATCTAATTCCTTCAAGTCGGATTTAATTAGCTTGAAGAGCTCTCCAAACTTGATTCTGAATTTGGAGAACTTCAACTTGAAGTTTTCGATGGAGTTAAGGAAACTCATTTCGTTGCCAATTATAGGGAACTTGAAGTGTAGCCCCTGGCTGACCGTGAAATTGGCATTGGTTACCATAGCCAAATACTCGAGAATTGGGTTTTTCATGATCGAATTGTACGCTACGAAGATGTTAATGGAGTTCAAGCTTCTAAAATTGAGCTGATAAAACTCACTAATCTGTAGCAAATTGATCCAGAGCTCGCCAAACTTTCCACTAATCTTGTTTGTGTAGTCTCCAGAGTTGAATAGGTTCAAGAATTTGAATCTCCCGCTCAATCCGTAGATCTTAAGGTCCGGCTGGCCGGGGCTTTCTATGGTATAGCTCTTGGTATGGTCTATCAAATGTAGGTTTTTCACATGGATTTCACCGCTCATAAGCTTCTCAACCAATACCGGGTCATCCATGGGCCCAAAGATCGTATAAACCGGGACCTTAAACGACTTTTTTCCACTGATATAGTCGTCAACATAGCTGAACCGGTCAATAACCTTGGCTTTTATGTCCTGAATAACATCCTGGTTGGGCACCTGGTTGATGTTGATCTTGTCGTTGATCTCGTCAACCAACTCCTTGTCTAAAATACTCAGAAACGAAATCAACTGCTTCAAATAATTGAAATCACAGTTATTAATCGTCTGGCTGTCCCATAGCCCAAAATTCCCCGAATGAATGATGATTTCGCCCGGCTCAGTCTGTAACTGGTTGACCTCGTCCCAGTTCCCTTGAATGTCAGCTAGTAGCGTAACTTTCATCGTGTATCTACAAGGACCTGCGAAGTATCTGCTGTATTTGCAATTGCAGTCGGTAACTTCCCTGTCGTTATCTAAGTAATTCCGCGACTCCTGAAGTTATCTACTGAAGATTTATTCGAACAATAGACCTGAGAACCTGTGAAAAATACCCCAGGCACTCGCTCGGCTTCCAGCTATACCACCATTGGAATAGAGTAATCGACTGTTCTGTAACTGTGAGGGGTTGGCAACATTGTAACTAGTGTATCATGCTCGAGCCCAGCGAAAGACTACGGAATGCCATAGTGGAGGGAAACCTTTCCATCACGAAGCGAATGCTCTTCAAATTCCCCGAGCTCTGGCTCAATATCGACACCAAGAACGGCTGGAACAATCTCCATTACAGCAGTTACATGGGAAACTACCTTATATGTTTCCACTTGATCTCGTTCATCAACCAGTTCAAAGACAAGAATCAAGACTTGGCTAGCATCCTCGAAAACCGAAACGATATGTTGAGTTTTGACAAGCTCTCGCCTGTGCATTTGACTATCAAAGCCTCTCATCTCCAGACTCTTCACTATTTGCTACAGGAGTTTCCGGGTGTCTACTGGCTTAACCATAAGGGAGGGAAGGACGAACAAACTCCATTACATTTCTGTTGCATTTACGGCTTCAATAATGGTTTGAAGTTGCTTCTTGAAAAGGGGGCAGACTATGGTGTTCACGACAAAAATGGCAACAACTTGTTGCACTTAGCATTTGAGTATGGAAACTTTGAGTGTATCAAGACATTCGTGGACTACTTGTATAACATGTCCCCCAATAAAGCCACCAACGTGAAGGTGTTGAAGACGTTTGAAAATTGCAAGAACAATAACGGTTGGCTTCCGATAGAGTTGAGTGTGGATTTCAAGTTGACAAGTGACTATAAGACATTCAAGAAGAACCTCGTATCAAATCCACCCGCCTCCAACTCCAACTCGGATTTGGAGGAAAGTATCAGTCGAGGCAGTTTTACTACGAGCCTGTTGAAAGAAACTGGCCTTTCTCTAGCCGACACTTCGTTTGTGCTGAAGTCGGGCTCGAGTTCCAACTTGAAAACTGACCAAGAGCCTGTGTTCGGTCTCGAGACATCCAATTCCACTACGTCCATCAATTCAACAAGTCCAAATAAGATACTTGCTAGCCCTATGCTTTCATTGAACGAGTTCCAGAAGAGATCACATTCTCAAAGTTTGCCCACGCAGGCGGAAGAGGATATTCCTTCTATACTAAGGCAGAGAGCTAACACTACACTAGGACCCACAGGCATGCCACTAATTCCCCCTTCAACACCTGTCATAAATAAGACACCGTCTTTAAAGTCTATAACCATTTCACCATCCATCAGGCTAAATACTGATGTTGATCATATCGACATTGATTCAGCTTCCTCAACTACGACAGCCAATTCATCTCCTATCAAAACTGCATTCCCATCTATCAAAGGCACGTTCACAAAAGCTGAACAGTCTTACATGAGGACAAGGAGCCATAGTTCGATCACCAACGACGATACCATTTCAATGGAATCACCTTCATCTATTGCCGCCAAGTTTGCATTCAACAGTAGTAAGTCAGCCACATCGTCTCGTAAGAATTCGAATTCAGATCAGAGTCCTATAAAGCTTCAGCATTCGACCTCGAATGTTCAACTACGAAACACAAACTCGGTTCAGTCCCTTAACAGGCTGGGTCTGCAACACTCATCTGCCAAGCAGGCATCTTCGCCTTCCAAACACAAGAACTCCATCAACTCTATAAGTTTCAGCAGAGTGAGGTGACTTTGGATTTATGCATTTAATGAATTATTTAGTAGACACACCAACGGGATCTCTCGGTACAACCTTTCACTTCTCTCGTGTATACTTTCATATATTATGATTACGTATTATAGCTTGTGGCTGCGTATTTTCTACTTGGAATAGCGGAAGGGTCTTCATTTATCATTAACACAAGCTTCTTTCTGATTTCAGGTTCAGGCTCAAACAATCGAGTTCTCATGGTATCGAACTAGGTACTTGTGGGTATAGGAGCTCACAGATGGAGCTCGGTTAGGGAGCTTCACGGGCAATAACTGGGAAAGCCAAAAACCAAGGCTGCAAGTATAGACAACAAGTGAGCAGTTGTTTGCGTTTACTTACGACAACATTGCAATGAGTTCTTTGTCCTCTCTCGCTCCATTGGTATAAATTCTAGGTAACTAAGGCTGTTTATCTGGGTGGGTCTGCGTGTCGAGTCTTTGATCTTGAATTGGTGTAAATGTTGCAAAATTGTCTGTTTGCAGCAATAAATTTTGAAGTTCTTGGGAAGGCGGGTGCTTGAAATTGCAATGATTCAAATTGAGTGCTTTCTTTATATACGGTGTGAGTGTGTATTGTCTGTATCCCTATGTGCTTCCACCTCCACGCTCGCCCTCCCCCTCCCTGCTCCTCCTATGTCCCGTCCAACTGGTATTGCAGCTTGCTGATGGACCGCACCTCTGATAAAAGGAGGTCGTACGTGTAACAAATCGCGATCGACTTTGAAATATAGCCTAAGCATATGAAGCACCACCAAATTAGCAAGTTCTTCCGGCCAGCCAAACGGAAGTTGGAGTTCCCGGATCCACCAAGCGAACGAACTGCTGCTCCTGAAAAGTCTGCCAAAAAATCGCTTCTCCTGAAAGAGAGCCGGCCTGTGAATTCCCCAACGAAAGAACTGGCCAAGCAGCAGAAACCATCGAAACTAACACCCTTAGAAAAGCAGATCTTGGACCTCAAAAACGGCCATTTGGACAAACTACTTGCCATCCAGGTTGGATATAAATACAAGTTCTATGGTAAGGATGCTGAAACTGTTTCAAAAATAATCAATATAATGTTGATTCCTCATAGTGATGCCAGGTTCAATTACTGCTCGATTCCAGATAACAGGCTCCATGTGCATCTAAAAAAGATCCTCAGTTTTGGGTATCGAGTAGGAGTGATCAAGCAGGTCGAGCTGGCAATGTCAAAAACCATGGAGAGCTCCAAAGGGATATTCGAAAGGAAACTCACCGGTGTCTACACGCAAGCTACCTACATGAACGAAGAGATTGAAGATGGCCGAAAGTTGGCAATTGATGACGATAATGGAGAGTTCATTTTTTGTATAAACCATGTGGCTAACGAGACTGGAATTGTTGTGCTAAAGCCAATAACTGGAGAGATTATTGTGGATTCTTTTGAAGACAATGATTTGCACCACGAACTAGAAACACGTTTGAACTATTTCAAGCCAAGTGAATGCATAATCATGTGCAATGATGAACTAAGTACAAAGACAATTCGGAATCTCGTGAATCTGATAAACAACTTTTGTAAAGTTGACACCAAAGAGTGTGGAGGTAATGCTTTAAACGAACTAGAGACATTCTTTAGTAAGGATGTTTTGGGAGACAATAACCTTTTTGAGTATTTCAAAGTGAACTTTAATTTGTTAATACTTAGTTGCATAAGCGAGCTTATCCACTACTTGGAGCCATTCAACCTCGGTAACATATTCACTGTTCCCTCAAACATCCAAAAGTTCAAGAATAATGACTATATGATCTTGTCATCGAACGTGCTCAAGACGTTGGAAATATTCCAGAACTCCACCGACAATACCACTAGAGGCTCGCTCATCTGGTTGTTAAACCACACACGTACGAAGATGGGAGAAAGACTATTGTACAAGTGGGTGTCCAGACCATTGACATCAAGAGAGAAAATCCAAGACAGAGTCAATGCTATAGATGATTTGTCAAAGGGATTCAACCACTTTATAGATAGCTTCAGCAATTTGCTCTCCAATGACTTTGATTTGGAAAAGAGCTTGATCAAATTGCATTACTCGTTGAACACTGTCAAGATTACAAGGACTGAGGTGTACACTATGTTGACGAAGTTCAACAACATTTTGAAGCTTGTCAAATCCTTCAAAAAAGATATAGAAATTCTTAACAACTCCTATGAGTCCCGGGAGTTGAAGGCAATTTTCAATGAGCTACTTGAGCTAGCTGAAAGTTTTGACCTCGAAAATCTATACCTACGCTTCATTTCCTCAACTTTTGGCCTGTCAAACTCCAAGGATCAGAAGCAACAATATTTCAACCTAGACTACCACAACTGGGAGGAGTTGTCAGAACAAAATGCCAAAATCGAACAAACCAAGAGGGACATAGAGGAAGAGACCAAAGTCGTCAGTAAAATATTAGGTAAACCCATCCACCTTGTCAAAGTGTTAAATCAAGAACACCTTATTGAAGTGAGAAATACTCAAATCAAACAACTTCCTGTGGACTGGATCAGAATTAATGCTACGAAGACCATAACAAGATTTAGGTCCCCCAACCTCCAACGATTGAGCAACTTGTTGACTTATAATTACGAATTACTAGACAAACTCTGCGATAAAGTGTTTCTTGAGTTTTTGGGAAGGATAAATGAAAACTACTATAAGTTCAGCAAGATCATAAACCACTTGGCTAGATTTGACTGCTTTTTATCACTCGTGGTCACTAAAGCACAAGGAGTAAAACCGGTACTTTTAGAAGAAGATTCCGTGATTGATGTCAAGGATTTTAAGAATCCAATAGTTAGTACATTGACTAATTACATCACAAATGATGTTGACATTACGCCATATACGAACAGAATCTCGGTTATCACGGGGCCAAACATGGGAGGTAAATCTAGTTACATCAAGTCTATTGGTATTCTCGTAATAATGAACCAAGTAGGTTGTTATCTCCCATGCCAGTCGGCCAAACTTAGCATATTCAAACAAATATTTGTTAGAATGGGGTCTTTTGATAACATCATCAAAGGGCAGTCTACATTCATGATTGAAATGGTAGAGATACTTAACATCCTAAATAATTTTAGCTCCAACTCGTTGATTCTACTTGACGAGATTGGAAGAGGCACGGGAACATTTGATGGTTATACAATCGCCTATTCGATCCTAAAATACTTTTGTGACCATGAAGAACGGCCTATAATTCTTTTCATCACTCACTTTCATAAGCTTACAGAGTTGATCAATGAATATGATGACGTGGGTAGTTTCTACATGGATTATTTAAAGCAGGCGGGCAGTGACGATATTCAATTCTTGTACAAGCTCGTCCCAGGAATTCTTGACAATCTGTTTGGAATGAATGTCGCCAAACTTGCCGGATTGCCAGACGAGATTATCGAAGGCGCCCAAGTCAAGTCAATTGAGATGAAAAACACCATGGACATGAAAAGCACGAGTGATATACTCCAACTAGTTAAGCAGAGAGAATTGATCAAGGCATTTAACAAAATTAACTAGATATCTATACATTATTACAACCCAGTCTAAGTTACCAGGTAAAAAAGTCTAGAGCTATCTTGTTGAATTCTTCTGGGTTGTCGAGATAAATGTGATGACCGGCATTCTTGACAACCTGGAAGTCGGCGTCAGCTCCCAACTGCTTCAACTTATCGTAAATATACTTACCTCCTTTAGAATTCATCCAATCTTTCTCTCCATAAACCCAAAGAGTTCTGATCTTATTTTCAGCAAAGAATTCAGCTATTTGCCTATCACATAGGGGTAATTTGGGCAAAATCTCATGGTTTATAAGCTTGGTGATGGCCAACTCTCCTGACCCCTGAAATTGATTGAATATGGAATAGGAATAGTAATGCAATTTCAAGAGAAGTTCGTGGTTAGTCTCGCCATTATAGTCCTTCAAATTCTTGAATCTTTGGTATGACCACAAACTTAAGAACTTGGAAAACATAGGCCCAAACAACTGGAGCAATTGAAATGGACTGATCTTCCACTCCCATAACTTCTTCAAAACTAAGTTATCTGGAAAGTTTGGTTTCCCCAAACTGTTCCATATTTTGACCAACTCTTCATTCTCAGCGACTTCTCCAGTTTCCTGCTGCTGCTGTATCAACTCCTCTAGAGGTCTACCCCCACGTTCATGGTGATTGACTTGCAAGTCCTTACTACTGAGCAAACTAGTGTAGTTTGATTCGGTTCCCATGGGGCTCACCACGATGAACTCGGATACCTGGTTAAAGTTGTATTTGGCAAGATAGCAACATGATAAGTAGGCACCCATCGAATGGCTGATCAACTTGAACTTGTCAATAGACTTTTCAATTCTCCACTTCTCGAATTTGTCGATGAACCAGTTTTCAATCTGCAAAACCTGGTTGATTTGGCTGTAGTTATCCGAGTAATTCTTCAACAATTCGTTGGGGAATTTGGGCCTCGAACTGTTTCCAAACCCTGGCAAGTCAATCACGTGTAACCTTACGCCGGGCTTGGCCTTTACCAACGCCTCAAAATTCTTCACAAAGTAGCCGGATGCCGCCATGTACCCGTGCATAATGACGATGGTGTCGGAGGCGGGCCCCAATCTGTTTTCTAGGTAAAACTCGTGGATGAAATTACCATCGTCTAGCTCGGTGTCTATAAAAGAACCCACAATAATGCCATCCTCCGTGTACTGTGGCAGCTCTCCTGGCTTGTTGAGCTTGATGTCGTCACTCAAGAGAGCCTCATATAGTTCGTACTCGATAAGGAGATTCTTGAGTCTTGCCTGGTCATAAGACCTGGTTTGCGAAGTGGGTTTCATTAGTGCCGAGGAAGTGGACCACCAGTCGTTGATGGACTGGTAAACCGACACACCATTGGATTCACTCGGGGGTGTGGCTTGTGTATCGAGAGACTTGTCTCCCATGGCTTCTATGGACTGCTTTATGATCGACATTTGGGAACTAGAGCGTACTGTGGTGGCAGCTGTTAGATAAGGAGAGTGAAAAATCAAGTGCGACCGATAAGAATGTGAGACACCGAGCACGGGCTACCGAGCAAAGGACAGAATGGGGGTGGAGAATGGGGGTGGAGAGTGGGAGTAGAGCAGTGTGAGTAGAGCAGTGGAGTGAGAGTACGAGAATCGAGTGAGAGCAGTGACTGATAGTAGAGCAGTGTGAATAGAGCAGTGAGAATAGAGCAGTGAGAGTAGAAGAGTGGAGTGAGAGCAGTTACTGATAGTAGAGCAGTGGAGTGTGAATAGAACAATGGCAAACGAGTAAGAGTACCACGCGAGAAGAGTTTGTGGCGATTCACAAGATTCACCTATCATAAATACACTATTATTCATTCGCATCTCTAATTAAATATCACATTCAGTAGACATCCCATCACCATGAGTTCTGCCTGTCACCTTAGCAGTTCTGGCATTGCTCTAAATCCACTCGTCTAAGTCCTCTTGTCGACCTCCGTGTACGGTGGAGGTGTGGCCGTGCTGTCGCTGACGGCCCCGTAGGTAGGCTGGGAAGAACTGGAGGGTTCTTGGTTGATATAGGTGGTGGTGTTATGGTGGTGGTGATGGTGGTGGCCCTGCTCCTGCTGGCCCCGCTCCAAGTCGTTGTTGTAGATGTAGTAGATCTTGGACTGGGTGTGCACCGTGTATGGAGGATACTTGGCAATGATGTACCACGAATGGATCAACCCTGGGAAGTAACCCAATACGCACAACAAGATGTTTATCAAGGAGTCGGCTGAGCACACACCTCTCCTGATCCACACCGGCAATGGTGGGAATAACACCGAAATGATGATAAGACAGATATCCGATAAACAGCCACACATGCTTTGGTCTGTTTGTTGTACGGGGAGATGCGACGATTTATAGTGACATTTGTATGATCGTGAGCACGTCGTGCGGGCGCTGAGAATCCGGCGTTCCGGCGTTGACAGGGTGCTACCGGACACTGTGTAGACCAGGCACACCGTTGTGCCGGTAGTGCTTGTTGTAGCCCAGTGTCAAGCTCCGGTGTGGGCGGTCTTTGGTCCTTAGTACTTTGTCGCTACTCCAGTCTTTGTCCCTTGCAGCCGCAGGCACATGTCGCATAACATGTCGCATTCTCAAACAGTTGTTAGAAGGCAAATGTCAACCATTACCTTCAATGTTCGCCACGGGCAGACCGTTAAGCGTATCACCACCACCAAGAGCAGCACCGTGGGGGGACTCTTACAATTGAGCTGCTCGAAATTCGGACTACTGAACGGCGAATTGCTCTACAATAATAAGAAGTTGGACATCTCTTTGCCTATCAAGTTCACGAATCTCATCAGCAACTGCAAGCTTGAATTGAGGGCAAAGGAGTTGGAAGAGAAGGTTGTGACCGTGAAGATTCTTGCTCCTGATAACACCAGTATCATCAAGAAGGTCTCCAATGCCACAAAGTTGCCCGAGTTGGTGAAGGAGGCAGGAATTCAGCTTTCAGGTCCCGGCAAATTGATGTTGGTATCTTTGCATGGGCCTTTGCCGGTGGACGAAAACGGATCGAAGACACTCTATGAGATCTTGGGAGACGTCAGTAGTGCCGTGATGCGGTTCAGCGTTGTAAGGGACGTTGAAGCTGAGCAGAAGCTGGTGGCAGAGAAGGAATTGAAGCTCCGGCAAAAGAGAGAAGAGTTGATGAAGCAGATGCGTGAGGAGCGTAAAGAGGCTGCCGCAGTCGCATCTACAGCTACCGGCCCAGAGAAGGCTCTAGTGCCCGAAAGCACACCGATAGAAGCAATTGAAGTCGATGCCCCTGTCACCACACCAGTGCCGCAGCAGCCAGACGTGACTCATCCTTCTCATTATGAGGCTCTCTCTTCCGAACCCTCCCTTCCCGCTGGGGAAACTTTCACAGAGATGTCCAAAGAACCACAATCCGATGTTGTCTACAAACCTTCGGCCGTGCACATCTATGATAACCCTGACGAAGATTACGAATTTACTACTACACATGCGAGAATCTATCAAAACCTCGTCAAGTATAAGAACCCCAAACTCCGGACTAGCAAGACCCCTAAGAAAGAAAAGCTCTACAAATTTCGTATAAAGTTTCCTAATGGTTACATTCTTGAAGTGCATTTGCTCAATACGTGTCGGTTTGGAGAATTGATCAAGAAGATTGATAGCCATCTCAACGATGAGTTCGTATCAAACTACAACTTGAAGTTGAGCTACCCGCCCTTCCGAAGTTTTGAGTCCTCTTTTGCCCTCAATGGCACCAAGTTGATCGATATCAGTGAGTTTGATTCCCAGATTTCGCTTGTCTTTGAGCCAAAGGTTTCGGGTTCCAACTACTTGAATGCCAATGTTGAAACCAGGAACTTCGCCGATATGCCAGAGATACAACTAGAAGAACACAGAGATAGTTTACCTGATGGCGAACAGACAAAAGACAGACAACCTGGCTTTTCAAATTCATCCTCAACCAAGACGCCTTCAGAAGGTGGCAAGAAAACCCCAAAGTGGTTGAAGCTAGGAAGGTAGCTTTTGATAGTTATTTAACAAGGACTTTCTCACCATTACACATCCGTAGGCCATTCACCTTGGTCAGTAACTTTGGAATGCTCTTGTTAGTTATCCAACGTTCATGCCGGGCCCCAGGTTGACGCACCTGTATTGTTCCTACCTCTAGCTATTGTGTTAACTCCTTCATCTTTTCCAGAAAACTGCCTAATGCCTGGCAAGATTCCAACAGCACATAACCGCATTGGCAAATCTTGAGTTGGACAATAGCCATATAAATGTTTTTAACGTTTCCATAAAGTTTGTATTCAAAGACATGCAAGGGGATTTTGAAGCTCGAAGTTTGACAACGGGATGTTTGTAATGTAGCTAATATATAGGTTCTTTATTTGTTATCATCCGAACTTTGTATAAAAGAAATGAGGCAAAGCCCTGATGTTGTGAATATGTAGTCTGTGACAACAGATGATGCTTAGCGTCATTTTCTGCTGATTCCTAATTCACTTTGCCTTCTCTACCAATTCGTGCCGCCGGGTGCTGAAGGGAGACATAATACGCTTAAGTTGAAATCTTGCTTTTAGGGTCTAAGAATCAATACAATAAGTTTCCTTCAAATTGAACTCTATCTCCTGAGTTTTGGTACTGTAAGTTCAAAGTGTAGTAAAAGGGCCAAGAAAACCTAGTATTTGGCTCATGGTCGGAGTTTGGAGTTTTTTGGGGGGGTTCGTAATATCTGTGCTATGGACTCAGATACGAAAACTCAGAACACACAAGAAACTGCTGGATTCTACAGTCATCAAAGTCTACAAAAGCAACACCATCCTACGAGCGAACGAGACAAGGAAGTTCTAGGGCTTCAATGTGTCATAAATTGATGACTCTTCATCTGTTCTGTCAAGCTCGGTCAGGATTTATGGTTATAAAGTTCGAGATTCCAGTTTTCGTAGAGAACAACGATTATTTTTGAATTTTCTTTAACAATATCAAGATATACCACTCTCCTGTAAGCGCATGTCCTGGAATCCTGTTGTGTGGAACTCGTCCTAATACAATCTACATCTTGGAAAGCCAATCTTCGTATGAACCAATTGGTTAAGTCAATGGTCGCTTTCGGCCTTACTGCAGCTTCGTATGGGGGTGTGCATGGCAAAACGCTCGCCCTGCACCTACTGCAAATCGTTTCAATTATACAGGAGGTGCTCCACTGGTGCGGAATTGATAAGTAAAGTTACCAATGCTACCTTTCGCCGTTACCGGCAGCCCCTACTATTGGAAATCTGGTGCATACCGATCCTCGTGATCTATCATCATTGGTCTTGCTTGGCCGTGACTGTTTTTTGCAACAGGTCTCACCTAAGGGACCAACATATCTATCAAACTTACCCTCTATCAAATCTTGTATACTAGCAAGGCTTGCTTGCACTGCTTATCTTCTATGAGTCATTATCTTGTATTCTCCTCCAAAATGTACGCATAATCTGTGTAAACCAAAAACCTCCTGCCACATTAGGAAGGTGGGTAAGATTTCTGCCGCCCCAATTGATATTCTTTGGTTATCCACGACCGTTGAAAATTTTTCACCTCAAATCCTTGCAAATATTTAAACAGTCCAGATTCCACTCCGATAATTTTTTTTTATATCAACAACAACAACCAAATCAATTTTCAATTTTTTATTTATTTTTCCAGTATAATCCCCCAAGAGTAGTATAGGAAAAATGTGTTTATAAATTGTTTAACCCCCAAATTTTGAAATGAATATTGATTAAAAAAGTTAGATAAATATATTATATTTATTACTTCACCCCAAAAAGTTGTTGTTAAAGTTATTTCCAAGATGATGCTAAAAATGAGTTAAATTATCCCCTTGTGTATCTTTTAAAGATTAATTGTTAGAGTTATTATTATCCCAGAGTGTTTACACAAAAAAATGTCCGAGATGTACAATCCAGTTATTTTAAATGATTCCTTCATTGGTTCCAACATTATGGAGGCTACCGGTGCAAAGGAAATGAATCACGTTACCGAGTTAAGTGCTGACAACAAGTCTGCCCCAGACAGTTCGTTAGCTTTCCATTCAGAAGTATTGAACTCAGTATTTCTGAATGATGAAGCCGTTGATCACACTCCTATGTTTGACGAGCTTGATTTCGTGCTAGAGTCGACCAAAGAGGATTGGGTTTCCTTGTTCGATGCTAGCAATGAGATTGACAACAATTCTAACCACTTTTCCAAAGTGGTTCAGGATGAAGACTTGTCAATCCCATTGGAGCATGAACCAATAGCATCTGCTGTTGGTGAACAGGAATCTGTCAACGATGAAGAAGGTTCTCGCAAGAGGTCCTTTGCTCAGTTGTTGACCCCAGCCACTTCGTCAACCTTGTCGACTCCAGACATCGATGTTCCAAGGAAAGAGAAACTCGACCACTTAGGTGTTGTTAAGTACAGTAAGAAGAGCAGGTCTCAGCCATTGCAGCCAATCAAGGTTGGTTGTAATGATCCTGTTTTGATGAAACGTGCTAAGAACACAGAAGCAGCTAGACGTTCTCGTGCCAGAAAGATGGAACGTATGCAGCAGTTAGAAGAAAAAGTCGAAGACTTGATCAATGCCAATTCTAGCCTCAACTCTGAAGTTGTCAGATTGAAAGAGTTGTTGGATTTGAACAACATTGAATACTAGACTGCTTAGTTAAAAAACCAAAAAAAATTATATTGTTTACGTAAGAAATAAAAAGGAGACCAAATTAAGTTGTAGTCGTTCAATCACATTTGAAACTTCAATTGCGTTGTAGCTCGTATTATACAGAAAGAGGCGCCTGATTGGTCCGTAGTTATTCATTTCACATTATGTATTAGATTCTGTCTTACTCTTTGGCAAATGATAGTTTTCCACCTATTGCCTTCATTGATTCGAGTGAAACGTCATTCAAGCAAATGCTTGCAAACTCTTCCGTTTCAAACTCTATGAATGCAATTCGTTTGTTTTTGATAACCCTCAAGTCTAGGAAGCCCTGGAAATCTCCAAACACTCCCATTAGGTATTCTTTGTCGATAGCTTCTTCGTTGTAATCGTTCAAAAGCAACATCCTGCTCAGCTTATTGAAAATCTTATACTTCTTTACTTCCACTCTAGTGTCTATGGTTTGCTGATCGAGGAGCTCATAAGAATCTTGCTTTGCACGGGACACTCGCATTGGTTTGTTTAATAATTTATAACTGTTGAATTTCTTTACTATTTCGTCCACATTTTCATTTCTAAACAGAACGAAGGCCTGGCCTTTTTTGCGAAGGCTCTTTTTCAAGTGAATACCCAAAATATCATACGGCTTGAAGAGCTGTTGTAGTTCTCTTTTGAGCGTGTTCACCGACACCTTCTCGTTGAGGTTATTGACATAGATCGTGTTCATCTATGGTGAAGAAGAGATGTTTTTTCGAAGTCGCAAATTTACTTTAAAGCGATTCAAGAAAAATATTTGTGATAATCACGAAAATGTCAATAGATGCAATATCTAATAATGGCACCTCAGAACAAGTGTGTCAAAAGACTCCATTTGCCTAAACCCCAGGTGGCTAGTATCAGTGAGGTCTACGCCTAACCTCTATTATTGACCACGCCGCTTTTATAATTCTGTCCCTTTTTACGATCGAAAGCACGGCCTTTAACAGGCTTAGTCATCTCTCTCTCACTCACACAGCAAAAAACCGAAACTCGAACACTATGGCTGCGAAAATATCAAAGCTACACTTGTGAACCAAACGAAAAACGAAAAACGACCCAGACTCCTCCACGGCTTTCAGCAGAAAGCCACATCTCGTTGCTACCTTCCTGCCCACCCTACCCGTTTTTGGGACCACAACATAGTTTCAGAAATTGTTTGTTGTTGTAACCCCATATAGTAAGCAGCGCATTTTGAGACCGAGCTATAGCTTTATTTAGCACAAATTACTGAATAATCCCTGTCATCCCAAAGCGTCTCTACATATTGGCCGAGTGCCTGTCACTCATCCCCTCCAACTGCTCCCAAACCGTCAAACCCCCAGGAACCAGAATTAAACCCGCTTCAAACCGACCAATGAGCTTGCGCGCAATAGTAAGCATTCGGACCCTCCTGCGTTTTTAACGCAAAGATGCAAAGCTTAAATTTTTTTCCTATACAAAAACATTAAATTTTCAGCCCGACTCGTCTTCGAATTCAGTTTATCTTTTTTTAATTAATACCCTTGAACTTGAAGACTCACAAGTAGCACAGGTAATACGATGCTTGTAACTTTAAAGAATCAAATAGTGGAGCTCCTCAAGGGCAAAGATCGCCGTGAAGAGCTCAACCAGATCGATACCTTGATTGACAACAACTATGGCTCTACTGGTGACAGAGCACAGCAAATTAGCGACGAAGAATTGATGGTTTCCATCAGTCGTAAGCAGAACGGGGAGAGTGAGGAGGACGAAGAAAACCAAGGGTTTTTCTCGAGCTTTGATCCCAGAGTGATGTCTGATGTGATCATCGGATTAAGTGATGGTTTAACGGTGCCATTTGCATTAACAGCAGGTTTGTCTTCTTTGGGTGATTCCAAGTTAGTGATCACCGGAGGATTGGCCGAGTTGGTGTCGGGAGCCATTTCCATGGGGTTGGGAGGCTACTTGGCTGCCAAGTCCGAGTCGGAGTACTATTTCAACCAAGTGAAGAAAGAGAAGATGAACTTTTTCAAGAAGCCTGAGTTGGTAAATCAAGAAGCAGCCGAAGTTTTGTTTGAGTTGGGAATCAGTGAAGCTAACATCTTGAATATCTTGAAGGATTTTGACACTCAGCCCAAGAACTTGATAGATTTCGTCATCACATATGGAAAAGGATTGGATGAGCCTGCTGAAGGTAGAGAATTTACGTCGGCTTTAACCATTGGGTCAGCATATTTTTTGGGAGGGTTTGTACCTTTGTTACCTTACTTCTTTTGCAGTGTAGTGAAAGTCGGTTTATTGGTTTCTGTGCTTGTGATGGCTGTGACATTATTTATTTTCGGTTACATAAAAACCATGATTTCATTGGGAGATTGTGGAACCGGGAAAAAAGTACTGGAGGGCTTTCAAATGGTGATTGTTGGATCAATTGCTGCAGGAGCTGCTTGGACTTTGGTTTTCTTTATCGACAATTAAACTTCGTCGGTTTTGGCTAATTTGCATTTTGTAATGAAATCCCCCATCCATTGGTCAAATTGGAAGGATTGAGTGGCCTATGTCTCACGTGGCTCTACAACCCGGCTGCTCTTCACTTGTCACATCTGTGTGCTCATCATCATGGCTCTAGTTTAGCTTCCAGCTTCAGGGCCCTTGTATATTAGAATATATATTGTACGACAATATTTCAGACATATCTCACACGCAATTCTAGGCTGGCCAACCTGTCGGCCCACTATGTGGATGCACGGCTACCGCATATGGGAAGCTGCTACTAGATACAGGGTGGACTTCCTTAGTATGGAACTCTTGAAGAAAACACTACACTTCCTGGCTTTCAGATTCCAACTCTTCAACCAGAAGTTGCAGCATGGAGCACAACACTACAACGAATGATTCATACGGTTATTGTGCCAATTGCCCTTGCAACTTGAACCGATATGGTTCTGGGTGTTATGCTGAGTGGCTATTTCAGAAATCGATCTTGAAGGGGCTTTCACTTTGAAGTGTTTCTCAGATTCATGCTCCATATACAATCGCCTATCCTAATTGCCAGTCGTACATGGAGTTGCAAATATTATTCATCGAAGAGAGTAGGAGATTTCAAGTAGGAAAATATTCAAATTGGACTTCCTTAGTGTCAAAAGATATTTTACAGGAATTGCCATGATTGAATCAGGTTCCAGTGAAAGTAAACGACTTGATAATGGAAGACGAAAGACTTCAAGTGTGAAATGAGAACCGTCAAAAGCTTATTCACAATAGCAAACCTAGTCTAATTAGTAGTCTATTAGTTCGATTCAAATGGCTTCTTTACTCTAGCGTAGGCATTGGTGTGCCCATTCTATTTGCAGCCATATATGAATGTAATCGGTGTGTACACGCATTTACTGATTGCCCTCACACAAAATTCACGCATTCGAAATTTTCATTATTGCCATCCATGTCTTCTAGATTATCAAAAATATTATCAAAGATCGCCATCCCTTTGGGGGTTACCCTCACTTTAGCTCAATCCGCCATCTATGATGTTGAGGGTGGAAAAAGAGCCGTCATTTTCGATAGATTGAACGGTGTGAAACAAGGAGTCGTGGGAGAAGGTACCCACTTTTTGATTCCTTGGTTACAAAAGGCCATTGTGTACGACGTAAGAACCAGACCAAAGACCATTGCCACCACCACCGGGTCCATGGACTTGCAGAACGTCTCTTTGACGTTGAGAGTGTTGCACAGACCCGATGTTTTGAGCTTGCCCAAGATTTATCAGAGCTTGGGTTTGGACTACGACGAAAGGGTTTTGCCAGCCATTGGTAACGAAATCTTGAAGAGTATTGTGGCCCAATTCGATGCTGCTGAGTTGATCACACAAAGAGAGATTGTCAGTGCCAGAATTAGACAAGAATTAAGTAAGAGAGCTGAAGAGTTCTCCATTAGATTGGAAGATGTTTCAATCACTCATATGACATTTGGAAGTGAATTCACCAGAGCCGTCGAACAAAAGCAAATTGCTCAACAAGACGCCGAAAGAGCCAAGTATTTGGTTGAAAAGGCCCAACAAGAAAAGAGAGCTAGTATCATTAGAGCCGAAGGTGAAGCTGAGCTGGCTGAAACCGTTTCAAAAGCTTTGAGCAAAAGCGGTGATGGTCTTTTGATGATTAGAAGATTAGATGCTTCCAAAGATATCGCCACGTTATTGGCAAACTCTCCAAATGTGTCTTACTTACCAAGTGGGCAAGGATCTGACAACAACTTGTTATTGAATGTTGGAAAGTGATTTTCCACCCTCTTCTACTGTAAATAGATTCTCAATAAAAATAATGAAACCATTAGAACTGAAAAATGTTGTGCGATTTGAAAATATTCAATTCGGTACGACAAGGTTGAGCAATAATCGCCATGTTTAGTGCTTCACGAGTGTATACCCATGGATTGGTGTTGGCTCGTTTGGCCCACACGGCACCAAAATTGCAGGATGTGGTGATCGTAGGAGGTGGCCCTGCTGGTTTATCAGTTTTGACCGCATTGAAAAACTCTAGCAAAACTGCTCATTTGAAGTGCAAGTTGGTGGAAGGAAGCGATTTGAACAAAATAAGGACGTTCGATGACGATTTGTACTCCAACAGAATCATCTCTTTAACCAATAAGTCCATGAATTTCATGCAAAAAATCGGCAATTGGGACCACTTGGACTTTGACCGAATGCAATTCTATGATAAAGTTGCAGCTTACGACTCACTGTCCCAGAGAGCCTTGATTGAATTCACAAATGATGCTATTGACTACGATCCTATGGGTGCCATGTGCGAGGTCATTAATATACAGAAGTCTTTGCTAAATCGACTTGAAGAATTGGACCAATCTGATTGTCTAGTAGACAACGTTAGAGTTGCTAGCATTGAACCCAGTACTGACGAGAATTTAGACTGGCCAGTCGTCAAATTGTCGAATGGGGAAGTCTACCAAACGAGGTTGTTGATCGGGGCTGACGGATACAACTCACCTGTCCGGAAGTATGCTGGAATTGAGTCCAGAGGCTGGTCTTACGACAGTTTTGGTACCGTCGGTGTTTTGAAACTTGCCTCAAATCAATACAATTTGGTTTCCTTACAAAGATTTTTGTCGTCTGGTCCTTTGGCTATTTTGCCATTACCAGAAGATGATGCTACGTTTGTTTGGTCTGCTAAGTCTGAAGTGGCTCAGATTTTGAAGTCTATTAGTAACGATGATATATTCGTGGCTCTCATTAATGGTGCCTTGAGATTGGATGAAGTGGATATAAAATACGCCTTGGACAAGCTTAAGAAAGATTCAAATGACACTTCCGTTATTGAAGATTTGAAGTGGAGGATTGACTTATTTGAGCCCAATGAAGAATTGGACATTCCTGTAGTGACCGGTGTGCAACAAGGCTCTAGAGCACAGTTTCCATTGAAAATGTCCCATGCCGACAATTACGTAGGCCCAAGAGTAGCATTGATTGGTGATGCAGCACATACAATTCATCCACTTGCAGGGCAAGGACTTAACATGGGACAATCTGATGTTGCGTCCCTAGTTGCAGCCATCGAAACCGGTGTGGATAGGGGTTTAGATATCGGATCAACTTTGGTCCTTGAACCATATTTTTCTCAATGTTACCCATATAATCATGCAGTATTGGGTGTTTGCGATAAACTCCACAAGATCTTTTCAAATGATGTCTATCCTATTATGCTTGTAAGAAGCTTTGGAATGAGGTTCATGAATTCTTTGACCCCAATCAAGGATTTCTTGATCAAAACTTTGAGTGTGTAATGTAGTGCTGATGATGGTTCACTTTGTAAATAGGAATAAAACTGAAGTTATGTATTTTTAGCTCTATTAATCTATATGCAAATGTGTTAATTCGTCATAAACGCCTGGGGTGGAGCATTTGCCAGCTGCTATCAACGCTTCGATATCAGGTACTTCCTTAACACACCCACTGGTTAAATTGATCGTATCCTTCGAGGCTGCACCCACTGCAATGTCATCTTCAACTCTCACCCCGATCCCTTGAAAATGCTTTGGCCATTTATCGTCCATGGGAATGTATAGTCCTGGTTCGATGGTGATGACATTTCCTGCCACAAGCTTTGTGAACTTGGAAACGCTAGGAACATCGTGCAAGTCTAAGCCCAAGTGATGTCCAATATAGTGGGGGTATAACGACTTAGAGAGGTCAGATCTCGTTACGTTGGAGAATCCTGTTAAATTCTTCAAATTGGAGTGCAATTTGTTTAAACTGAACTCATGTAGGTCGTTGAGAGACATCTGGTTATCAGCAAAGCACTGCTCAATACAAGCCTTGTTCACACTCAACACAGCTTCATAGATATCCTTTTGAGGGCCAGAGAACTTTCCAGAGATCGGCCATGCTCTAGAGATATCAGCACAATATCCTCCCAACTTTCCACCAGCATCGACGAACACCAATTCATCTTTATACAATAAGTCGTCGTTTCTGGTGTAGTGAATCACCAATGCATTTGGTCCTCCCGCAACCACCGGAATGTACGCCTGTTTATCGCATCCACTTCTGATGAACTCATAGTCCAAGAAAGCGGCCAACAGCTTTTCACTTTTGTAGGGATCCGAACTCCCAACTTTTGCAATAGCTTTGTTGATAGCTCGACTTGATATCTGCCCCGCTTTGTGCATTACCTTGATTTCCAGCGAAGACTTGACCTCTCTCATTTTTGCAATCACCGAATTGATGGATTTCACATACTTTCCAGTTCCGTAAGTCTTCAAAAGTTTGTTGATATCATCCCTGTTCTCGTCTCTATGGAAATTGAAAAACAGATTGAAATCATCGGAGCTTTGCTTGTCGATAAAAATATACTCGTTTCGCTTTATCAAACCAGTAAGATAGCTTTTATAGTTCTTGATGTCTTCAACACTATCGGGGTTGAAATTGTTATAGCATCCTTGTAAACCAGACTTTTCTCCCTCCCAAATCTCTGCGTGGGGATTGTTTTCTGGGACTATCATGTGGAACACTAAGTCTTCATCATTTCCTTGGTCATCAACCTTCTCCAAAATACCTATGGAGTTGGGCTCAAGCCAACCCGTCAAATAAAAAAGATTGTTGTCCTGTTGAAAGTCATAGAACACCGAACCAGAACTGTACTGGACGGAGTTTCCTACCAAAATTGTAGCTGATTTCTTGGGGAGTTGCTTGATAAGCTGAAGCCTTCTTTCATAATACTCAAGAGCAGTTATTCCAGGGGTCAAGTTCCCCGGCTGGGTGATGTAATGAGGCCTGGTTTCGAAGGTGGGCTGACCGAGCTTGTAAGGCACCTTGGGCCGGGTTCGAAACAATCTCTTAAACACAACAGACATCAGTATACGTCAAACATTCAATAGAGTGCGATTTTTCAAGTATGTCTATTGTACTTGATGAGTATAAAGGTTTCTGTATAGACTACAATAGTAGCATCTACAAGCATGATGCTGTCGTGACCACGGGAATTGATCGACTACCTGGATTTTCTGACTCTGACTCAGATCAATTGACAGAGCAAGAAGATGGGGCTCCACCACCTCAGACAATCAAAAAGAAGATATCCAAGCGAGAGAAGAAGCTCGAAAAACAATTAAAACGAGTCCGTGTAAGTCAACGAAGATCAAGAAGTCAGTTGCTACAAATAGAGGTTCAAAATCCGGTCCTCATTAGAAACGAAATCCGTAAAATCTACTCGAAGTTGCAAACACAAGAAGAGACTAAGTTGTTCCAGTACGAGTCGGTTGCACTTTATTCTACTGACTTGACACAAATATTACCGGGAGAATGGATCAACGATAACATTATTTCTCTAGTATACGAGTACTTGAATCAGGCTTATCTCAAGTCGTTCCAAAAGTTCATCCATCTATTATCTCCTGCAGTAGTGCAGTTAATGGTGTACACGGACCATGATATTATTGCAAAGGAAGACTTCGACCGGCTGAAGTTCATATTCATGCCCATAAATGAGTCAGAGGACGGAGACCACTGGTTTCTCGTGGTGGTGAACTTGCTCGAAAATTGTATGCTTGTTTATGACTCGATGGTTGGCGAAGATGGAGATGAAAATGCAAAGTTGTTGAACGACTTAGCAGCTAAACTCTTCAAGACGGGGGTGGTCAACTCCAAAAAGATAGAGATACGGCATATGAAAACGGACCAGCAGTCTAATTTCGATGACTGTGGTGTCTACGTAATAATGATATCATGCTACTTGATAAATATGCTCTTAAATGAGTCTATCAATTTCGATTTATCTAACGTCAAGTACGACCCCTTGAAGGGTCGGCTTGATATCCTAAAAATTGTCGACACCCTCTATGCCCAGGTAGATATTCTGGACTCAAGCTAAATACCAAAGCTAAGCTACTACCGCATTTATCATGTATTCATTATAAGTAATAAAACGCTTCAATCGATTATAGAGTTTATTACATCGTTTCTCAACAGCAACGCATAAGTGTGGGCCTTCAACAAATGGTCGGCTTTCTGCAAGTCGGTCCTGAGAGTATTGGCCTCCTTGTCGGAGTTGTAAAAGACGTCGTTTGCGACGTCGTAGCCTATACCTATTTGGTTCAAGCTTAAACTCCCTATAAGTAAAAAGAACTTGTTGATATCATCTGGGGCTTCACCTTCTCCCATTAACGCCCTGACGTCTGCAGACGATATCTTCGACGTAAAAGACATAAGGTTCAAGAACCACTTGCATTTGATCAAAACACTAAAGTAGTTTGGAAAGTCCATTTTGCTAGCTTCTGGCAACAAGAAGAGCACCAAGTCGAATTCCTGCTTCACCAAGTCAAAATCTACTAGCCTCAACTTCTTCAACTCTCTTGAGAGCTTTACTAAGTTCGGAACTTGCTCCTCTAAAACTTCCACCGTGCCTTCCTCTAATTTCACTTGACTGAAAGGCTTTTCCATAAGAGAATGCACGAGATTAACTATCAAGTATTCACCTAGGAAACCCACCTCTTTAAGAACGTCCAAGTTGGGGCTATACAAGTGTTTTTCTTCGTCACTTTTCCAAAGCGAATAGAAATAGTCCAACAAGTTGACCACCTGAAATAGCTTGCTCATCTCTTCTGATACCGACTCATTTTTCAGTCTATAAGTCCGAATCTTTCTGGAATTGGCCAGAGCCCCGTTCCTGGCCGCCTGGTCATCCTCTCCGAACAACAATTGGTACACTTGGCCAATATATAACCAGGTAAGGACCTCGATGTTGTTGGTGTTGATGAGAATCTTGCTCATCAAAAGGTTCAACTTTTTGAACTCCATAGCTACGAAAAACTTGGGTAAAAGCTCCATGACTAACAGAAGTTTGAACTCCTTATTGTCCCTCAGCATCTCCTCTCTCTTCTCATCGTAAGCTTCAAGTGTCCCATCTTGGTGCTGGAACTGCTCTTTGAACTGCTCGTCCTCTGCGAAAGCGACATTGACAAACTGGTACTGTTGCATCAAAGACACACATTGGTCGTAGAGCTCTGGCCTCTGGGTAGCTTTATACTGGCTCAATAGTTTGGGGAACTGGAGGAACTCCCACATGTTGATAGTGAGATGCAGAGTGCGAAGTCAAGTGAAAGAGGTAAGAAGCCGGCATGCGGTAGAGTGGTGGCATGCGGTAGAGTGGTGGCCGTTTACTCGTTCACTCGTTGGTTCGTTGGTTCGTTTATTTGTCTATTCGTTGGTTCGTTTATTCGTTTGCTCGTTTACTCTTTACTCTTTACTTCATTATTCATCACTCTCTACAACGTTATCAGACTCGTCAGGTAGCTGGTGCAAATATCGTACAAAATCCCCACGAGCGACCAGATAAACGGCATCCACGTGCTCATGGTCATCGACCCGGCCTTGTAGATCGCAGACATCAATAGCCCCACTACCGACCCGGCCACAAGAGCCATTAACGTCGACGAGAGCACGTAAGTTACAAATATCAACAAGCCCCGGAACATTGCCGAGCTGGCTGGCTGCTTCCGCTTGTTGTTAGACACACAGAAGTTGACGAACGAATACACCCCGGTCACCATATACACCCCTGCAAAGATGATCAAGTACCACTGAACGGTGAACCTCCAGATGTCTGTGGAGTAGTAGAGCACCAGCTGCGAGTAGAGCGAGTGAGTGGCTCCCAAAGGCCAGAAAAGCAGCGGAAACTTCGGCGTCGTGTAGCCTATGGGGATATTTAACGAGCTTATAAAGATCTTCATGTCCTGCCAACCTTTGGTTGTTTGTTCTTGAAAATCGCGATTCAAAAATTCAAATTTCCAATCTGAGTGGCAACGCTATGAGTAGAAGATACGACTCAAGAACAACGATTTTCTCGCCAGAGGGCAGATTGTACCAAGTGGAATACGCCCAGGAGTCGATTTCTATGGCCGGAACCGCCATGGGGATTTTGACCAAAGAAGGAGTGGTGTTGGCCTGTGAGAAGAAGTTCACCTCCAAGTTGTTGGATAACGATGGGCTGGCGGAAAAGTTGTACCTCATAAACGACAGAATGATCACCGCCGTGGCAGGAATGACTTCCGACGCCAGTATCTTGGTGAACAGAGCCAGGTACTATGGACAGCAATACTTGAAGACTTACAACGAGCCCATTCCTTGTGAGACGTTGATCAAGAGTATTTGTGATGTCAAACAAGGTTACACTCAGCATGGAGGATTGAGACCATTCGGAGTGAGTTTCTTGTACGCCGGTTACGATGATAGATACGACTTTCAATTGTACATGTCGAATCCCTCTGGGAACTACAGTGGGTGGAGAGCCACCAGTATTGGAGCCAACAATTCGGCTGCCCAGACGTTGTTGAAGAAAGATTACAGAGATGATTTGACTTTGAAAGAAGGATGCGAATTAGCCATCAAGATCTTGCTGAAAACCATGGACTCTTCCACCATGAGCTCCCAGAAGTTGGAGTTCGCTACCTTGTCAAAGAAGGGTGATAAAATCATCCAGAAAATCTGGAGTGACGAGGAGATCCAATTGTTGATCAAGGACTCGGGGGTGTTAGACAGGGAAGATGATGACGAGTAACCACGGCATTTTCATAGTAATATAGTCTTCAATATAATAAAGCCATTTTGAGCATCTGTCTATTTTGCGCAACGATGTTTTTCATTCACCTGTGGTTGTTTTTGCATTAGTTTTAGCCATGGACTTGTTCAATTCCCGGTCTCTTCTCAAGCAGATAGACCAGAACAACCTCATCACCAAAGCCGTCACTGAGTCCACAAAAGAGTTCAGTACCGTCACCAATGTGTTGATTCACCAAACACTTATGTTGAGAGAAAACTTGAAGTACTGGAGAAGAATAAAGAACTCTATTATCTACAAAGTTTACTATGGTTTACAAACGCTTCCGAAATATTTGTACAACTTGTTCCAAGATACCCGGAAACATGATTGGCAGGTCCAGAAGGTCCCCAACTTCATCAAGCTGGTGGAGAATGATATCAACAGCAACATAGACCTTATCAACTCCGAGTTGCTGAAAACCTACAGAAAATTGGGACATATCGTTGCTCACAAAGACCTGCTCAGTCAATTGAATGTTGAGGACTACAGAATCGACCACGTAAGCCATATTGAACCGAGTTTTGCTACCAAATATTGGATTCCTATTGCCTTAGCTGTGCTTATTGGGCCAACGTTTACCATCAAGGTGTTCCGGAACCGGTCGAAGATTTTGATGTGGATCAACAACAACATTCGGGACGTTATCATTGGCTTCTACGACAACTGGCTCATCAAGCCTGTGGGTGATGTAGTCAATATCATCAAGCAGGATTCCAACATTATTGCTGCCAAAGAGTCGTTAAACTCGCTGGTTTCTTCATTGGAACGGATGGTGAGAGACTATATTACTGACAATCGCATTCAGGTGGAAGAAGTGGACTTGAAGAAGCAGATAGAGCTCGGAGACTTAACGTTGATCATGTCCAAATACGAAAATGAGATGAAGAGTCCTGTCAAAAACTTGATCAACGGAACATTGATTCGTAGTCTCTTGATCCAGATCCAGAAAACAAAGGTGGACGGGGATTTGGTTATCAATGGAATCGACAAGTTGATGAAATCTCAGCAATTGTTGCTAGGTATTGTTTCCATCAGTCCGTCCGTGTTCATTGTTTACCAGTTGATGAAGTATTTGTACAGACCCAACTTTATCATCAACGGCAAAGACTTAAAAAAGAGTTGTCTCGGAAGCTTGGTTGGTTTACGCCTCAATGGCGACGACGAGTCCAGAGGAGTGTTGTTGGTGAACACCATCAACCTAAAGATCGAAAGCAGATTATTTTTGAGTAAAGAGGTGTTTGCGTTGCTCGACGCAGACTTGAACAGCTTGCTCGGAGGAGAGGATGTGTTAACCAAACTCTACGTGGTTTACCTGGGATTTTTCAAGTAGTGCAGCCTGTCGCCCACTTTAATGGGCCGAACACCCGAGTGCTCATTTTTCAATGCAAACTACAAATGAGAACACAAACAACAAGTAGAACACCCTAAAACAAATACAAACAGCAATATCAACATGGACAATGTCGTGCCTCTTTCTCAAACATGTGCAAAGCTCCCCTCTAGTTCTCTCTACTATCTCGTATCTTCCCTGGAACATCGCAAAGATCGACGTCGCACGACCCCATCCCCCACATTTTGATGATTGTGGGGAGTGGAGCCGTTAATACAACCTGCTAGAGCACTGGGTACGTCGGCCTAAGATGGCAGGTACTCGGTGTGGGTCCCAGTGTCGGGTGACAGAAATGTGCTTCAAAACCCACACCCGTTCAAGCGGAGGGTCCAAGTCTCTCACAAGCCTGTCGCAAGCTTGTTAATTATTTTATGTAAGAAAAACCGCTATGATTGTTCTCCCCCTCTTTTTGGCCCAATGCATATAAATCCCCGAGATGCTCCTTCTACGGAACAGAGATTTTTCCAAGCCATCAGCCATGAGTGATTTTGGATCCAAAACCCGTGGAGGCAATGCCCGGATCTTTAACTGTTTGAAATGTAACAAGGCATTCACTCGAGATGAGCATCTAACCAGACATATCTTGTCGACTCATAATAAGCTTAAACCCTTTGTGTGTGGAATATGCTCAAGACCGTTTTCAAGAAGAGACTTACTTTTACGACATGCCAAGAACCTTCATGAGGGCCTGGAGAAGAGTATCAACCGGCTCCGAAAGCTGAAAAAGCGGGAAAATAGTGTGAGTAGTGCTAGTAGTGGTAGTGGTGATGATGATGAAAAACATGAGCTGCCTCGGCATGGCCCCGGATCGGCTCACGACGATGCCGCAAAAAAGATGTCTGTAAACATGCTTATCACGTGAGGTCCTTGGTGGCACTACGAACGGTAGAGTATGAGCAGAGTCGGTGTATTTATTAATATGATGTAACGAGTTCATGAGAACAATTGCGACCTGATAACTTTTGATAATTTTTCACGGTCTTATTTACCTATTTATGACTTATGCATAAATGTACAAATTTGTATACAAGGCGAGTGATTGGTGGATTATAGTGGGTGATGGCACCCATTTCTACTATAACTGTGTGACGAAGGACCGATGTTGGACTAAACCAGACGAACTATCAGTGGAGTCTTTAGACTTTGATCACTTGGGTGTGTTATTCGCTAAGGCCCGGGGTTTGAGGGTGGAAGAGGATCAAAGTCCCACAGGTGGCAGGTACGAAACAAGGAATTCCAGTGCTTCTGGTGGTATTATCGAAGGAGACTTCAACGGGGCGGAACCGAACAATTGGGCCTCTGAGGAGATGAACAAGGTTTTCGGTGAAGGGAGCAATGAGAATAATGTTGAGATGCCTACTATAGCTTCTGAGGAGACTGAGGCTGAGCCGCAAGTACTCTCTCGTTCGGGTTTGGACTTGGGATATCTGTCATCTGATGACAGTGAAGGGGACGAGGAAGAAGCAAAGAGCGAAGACAATAACTTGGAGACAGGAAACGTAGAACTGGGGGATAAATCCCTGGATAAAGAGGACCAGCAACAGGACCGAGATTCTAGTTATGATCACATGGACGATCTTATCGATGATGTTCTAGGGAACAGTGGCTCCGAAAGCGAAGAACACATTGACGACCTTATCAACGACGTTCTAGGGAACAGTGGCTCCGAAAGTGAAGGTGAAAAAGAGCCCGAGGGTGACTACAAGCTGGGACATATGGCTACGGCTTTTACTGCTCTCCTTGATTCTCTCAAAGACCGCATCAACATATACAACCCCTACTCCATCACCGAAGAGGAACTCGCAGCCGAACTTGTCAAGGATCCAGTATTTTATAAGCTCTCCAGCAACGAGAAAGAACTAATCTACAATAAATGGGCCACCCCTGAGGACGTGCCCAAGAAATACCCAACCCCCAAGCAAATCTACATGAACGAGCTCTTTAAAATAAAGTCAGAAATCAAAACCAAGTACTATTTCGACCTAAAGGCTCGCTTGGCTTCCTTCGACTACCACGACAAAGAGGCTGCCTTCCTCAGCTACAAAAACATCCTTCAGATGCAAACAGACTTCGAGCGTCTGATGAAGAAGTCCCTGCATCCTGGAGTGAACTTGAAGAAGCTCAAGCTACGGGAGTTTCTCGTCAAAAGCTCAGTGGAAATTAAAGACTACCTTGCTCATGGTCAAGATGACTACGAAAAATGGATCAACATGTGCAACGATCTAGACCTCCCCGCAAAAATTGTGGAACACGAGACCAATTGGCTAGTGGGTGACACCAAAAGACTAGAGTGCTATTTTGAAGCCGCTCAACCCTCTGTATAATATGTATATATCGTAGTACCAGTCTTCAATGAAAAACTCTGGGGAAACTCTTCGCATTTTTCAACTCCAAGTTATCATGAAGCGAGTGGTAATAACAGGACTCGGGGCTGTCACCCCCCTAGGGGTTGGAGCTGCTGCCACTTGGAGAAATATTGTTGCTAACAACAGTGGGCTTGTATCTACAAAAACTTTTGGTCATCAATGGGACGGGATTCCTTGTAAAGTGGTGGGAAAAGTTCCAGAGGGCTCCATCGCAGATGATCTGTGGGATTCTTCAGAACACTTCAGCAAGTCCGAACTGAATCGTTTGGCACTCTTTGCTCAGTATGCTCTAGTGGCTACAGAGGAAGCTCTTAAGAACTCTGGTTTGGATCTTGCGGCTACAGATAAACGCAGAGTTGGTGTGAATGTTGGCTCAGGTATTGGATCTTTTCAAGATGCGTACGAGAACTCAGTAAATTTCCACGAACACGGCTACAAAAGGGTCCAACCGTTGTTTATTCCTAAGCTATTGACCAACATGGCTGCCGGTAATATCTCTATCAAGTATGGGCTCAAGGGCCCTAACCATTCAGTAGCAACCGCTTGTGCTACTGGACTTCATGCCATTGGAGATGCCTATAACTTCATCCGTAATGACTATAGTGACGTTATGATCAGTGGTAGTGCCGAGTCGTCTATCCACCCATTGGCCCTTGCTGGATTTGCCAGAGCACGGTCCGTCGTGGGAACCTTCAACGACGAGCCTCAAAGAGCATCTCGCCCCTTCGACAAAGATAGGAACGGGTTTGTACTTGGTGAAGGATGTGGGATTCTCGTAATAGAGTCCCTAGATCATGCATTATCTCGAGGAATAGATCCCAGCCATATACTAGCCGAGATCGTCGGCTACGGATTGTCAGGCGATGGGTTTCACATAACCGCACCACCAGAGACAGGAGAAGGCGCCCAATTGGCAATGGAAATGGCTTTACGTCATGCCAATGTTGATCCCATGTCTGTGGACTACATAAATGCACATGCTACGTCCACAAAAATCGGAGATATAGCTGAAAACAATGCCATGTTCAACATCTTCCACCACAACAAGGCCCTCAGTGTTTCGTCAACAAAATCTTCAATTGGCCACCTTTTAGGAGCTGCCGGATCTGTCGAGTCTGTACTCACTATTCTCGCTATGAAAACCGGTATCTTGCCTCCCACCTTGAATTTGGAGAATTTAGAGGAAAATGATAAATTCATCTTTGACTACGTTCCCCAGAAGTCGAGAGAGAAAATGGTAAAAGTGGCCATGAATAACTCTTTTGGGTTCGGTGGCGTTAATAGTAGTATTGTTTTCAAGAAATTCGCTCCTTCGCTGTAGCCAAGACGAACTACAACCCCAGCACACTGTATATATTAAGCACTAGACGTGATCTGTAAAGTTGCAAAATTGAGCACAATCGTAGAATTCTTGAACAAATTGTTCGCGTTGAAAAATTCAGTTGTTGGGCAGGCATCATGACAGAAGACGACGATAAGAAGCGTAAGAAGGTGAAGAAACCTAGTGCCGAAGTGTTGCAAAGACGTAAGGAGGGTCGTATCAAGGCAGCGGCTGCATTGGCATCGAATTTGAAGAAGACTGGAATCATGAGAGTCGAAGAACAAAATGGGTTCCCTTTGTCCAGTATCAAGCCAATTCCTCTAATTAATCAGAAAAACTACTTCACTGACTACTTGAAGAAAGACGAACAGATTGTGTTCATCCGTAGATGGAGAGCAGAGAAGTTGTTGAAGCAGAAGCTCAAGAAATTGAATCTGAAGAAGCAGGAAGATCAGTCTGGTGATGAGCCTAAGAACTTTGACGATTTCAACTTGAATGATATCGAAGAAGAAATGAAAAGAAAGAATGTGGACCCTGGTGATGCTGACGATGATGATGACGATGATGATGACGAAAACGGAGACGTTGATGTTGACGCCGATGGAGAGGCGGCTGAAAACGATGAAGTTATAGCTGAGAAGGCTCGAATTGGGTCTGATGTGGTGGTAATTCAGCCCGGGTCGTCGAACTTTCGGGTGGGAAGAGCAGTGGATGCGGTACCAATTTGTGTCCCAGCTGTAGTTGCAGTTCCTTATAATACTACTCCACAAGACTACTTCCCCGAGTCGCCTGAAAGAACCTATGTCGATGATGAAGCACCAGAAGGGGAAAAACGTGTCTGGTTCGGAGAGGACTTCGAAACTAACAAGGCCGAGATGACCAGAGACTTCAAAGCTCGTATGAGATTCTACAAGCGTCGTGTTTTGCCGAACTCGAGGGAAACCGCTGCCAACTTCAATAAGAGACAAGAGCCAGAGGTAATCCCGGAACATAACGATCCTCACAAAACAGAATGGACGGATGTGAAAGAACTCAAAGGCAAACGCCAATTCGTAGGCGAAGATGCGTTGAAGTTACCTATTTGTGACAAATTTGGCGGTTGGAAGCTTCGGAATCCAATGATCAATGGTCGATTTAACGAATCGTCAGACTATACCTCTACACAAGAACTCTTGGGAGACATAGCCTCCATAATCAACCACGCTTTGTCACAGTTGGAGATCTCTAACGCAAAGGATTTCAAGTGCATGTTGGTGATTCCAGACATGTACGACAAGACCATTGTTGAACAACTCGTCGACACACTTTTAAGGATCGTGGGATTCGGGCGTGTGGCTTACCTTCAAGAAAGTGTTGCTGCCAGTTTTGGAGCAGGAACATCCTCGGCCTGCATCATCGATGTGGGAAGTCAAACTACCACCGTTGCGTGTGTAGATGAAGGTCTAGTCATCAATGATTCAAGGATTCGTCTCAATTACGGAGGTGACAACATTACTGAGACATTCACAAAGCTTTTATTGCAACAGTTTTTCCCATACCGTGAAATCAACTTGAACTACAGGTACGACTGGGAATTGGCCCAAACGTTGAAACATAATTTCATCACATTTCAGGATGCTGATATTGCTGTGCAAATTTATAACTTTTACCGTCGAAAACCATTCGAAAATACTCTCAAGTACGAGTTCAAAGTGTTCGACGAGGTCATGTTGGCGCCATTGGGGCTCTTTTTCCCAAACATCTTCACTATCAAACAAAACCCAGAGTCTCGGTTGTTCCAAAAGGCAGTAGACCAGTACTCACACAAGTCGAACAATCCTTCGTCAAAGTCACAAGAAAACATTGTCAATGGTGTCAGCTTCACCAACCTAACTGATGACGTTCTCTTGGAGAGACTTCACGAAAACTACAAGGCGGTGAAATCCAGTAACCCCTTCGCAAAAGCTAAGCTCACAGCCACTGATATAAATGAAGTTCCAGCTCTGTTCCCGCTTGAGAGAGCTATCATCGAGTCCATTACCAATGCCGGTTTAGCCACCGACTTTGAAAAAGTAAAGAAGTTCTACAGCAACCTACTATTTGTTGGAGGGGGTTTAAGTAAGATTCCTGGGTTCGATACTTTGATGACAGACAGAATCAATATTTGGAGACCCAAGTTCTTGTCGACTACAAATGCTGATGAGATTCTCGACTATGTTGCCGTGGAAGAAAAGAAAATGGAGAAGCTTCGTCAGCAGCTAGTTGCTGAAGCACTTGCCTCGAGGGGGCCTGAGAATCAGCCGGATCCAGCTGACGAAACGGCATTGACTCCAGAAGAGTTGGCTGCGATCGACGAGCAGTGCCAAATGACACTCGATTTGGATTATGTTGACTCTATAGTAGACCGAGGCCAGCTTTTACCGGTGACGGTGTTGCCTCCACCTCGTGAGTTTGACCCTGAAATCTTGACTTGGAAGGGGGGCTCCATCTACGGACGATTGAAGGTGATCAACGAAATGTGGATTTCACAGAGTGAATGGGACTTGTTGGGAAGCCGGTGTTTGTACTACAAGTCGTTGTTTAACTATTAGTAAATGTAATATAAGATTGGAGAATTATAGGAGGCCTCCTCGGCCCTGCGTAGGTCCACCTTTGGGGTTATCAAGGCTGGAAACTGAGGGACAGTGACAGTAAGTAACAATCACTCAGTTTGCAAGACCAATTATCCGTTTGCAGTCACTAAACACTACTGACAAGAGACACAATCAGGGTGCACCCTTGAAGAACCCACATACCCATTAATCATACATTGTACACCAAACTCACCACCACGGCCACTTAGCAGCCGTCCAAGAATAGTGTGCGAAGAGCCAACAGCATTCGACCAACTTCCACTCCTCTGCCCCTCGCCAACTCCCGTCCTGCCTCCCTCATCCCTCGCCTGTGGCCATCGTTCCCTGCCTCACATGTCATCGTTCCCTGCCCCGCCTATGGACTCCCTGCCCCATCGCCCTATCGTCAGCCGTACATGCCATACCCGAATCGGCTGGGCAGTCGTGCGCCCGGGTCAGAGTCCGCCGGCACACGCGCAGCGACACGGCGACATCCCCTCCCTGCGTGCACGACCATGCTCGTGGCGGACGTCAACAACGCGGACTTGGGACCTGGCGCCAGCGGCCCTGGCGGTGGCCTCGGTACTCAGTGGCCCCGGAGCACAAGCTGGAATTTTTAATTCCTCGGCGGTCGCTGCAAATCCGAATCAACAAAGCGACACATTTTTTCTGAATTTCGACTTTTACATATCCTTTTTTTTTCACTTCTAAATTCATTGGATACCAATAACATTGCCAGTATAATCCATCATGTTCAACAAGCAATTTGCTCGTGGCTTTGCCTCCTCACAACCTGCCAGAAACTACGCTTCCACCATCAAAAACTTGAAAATTAACTCTGACACCAAAGTTATCTACCAAGGTTTCACTGGTAAGCAAGCCACCTTCCACGCCGAACAAGCGATTGCTTACGGTACCAAGGTGGTCGGAGGTACCAACCCCAAGAAGGCCGGACAAACCCACTTGGACCAACCGGTTTTCGCCAACGTCAGAGAAGCCATCAAGGAAACTGGTGCCAATGCCACCGGTATCTTTGTTCCTCCTTCAATTGCCGCCAAAGCCATCGAAGAAGCCATTGAGGCAGAGATCGAATTGGCCGTCGCCATCACCGAGGGTATTCCTCAGCACGACATGGTCAGAATCGCCCAAATGTTGAAGAGTCAAGACAAGACTAGATTGGTGGGACCAAACTGTCCCGGTATAATTGCCCCAGAACAATGTAAAATTGGTATTATGCCATCCAGTATCCACAAAAGGGGTAGGGTTGGTATCATCTCCAAGTCTGGTACCTTGACCTACGAAGCGGTGGCTCAAACCACCACCGTTGGATTGGGACAATCGTTGGTTATCGGTATGGGAGGAGACCCATTCCCCGGTACCAACTATATCGATGCCTTGACGTTGTTCTTGAACGACCCCGAAACCGAAGGAGTCATATTGATTGGGGAAATCGGTGGTACTGCCGAAGAAGAAGCTTCTGAATTCTTGAAGCAATACAACTTGACCAGAGATGTTCCAAAGCCAGTGGTTTCATTCATTGCCGGTGTTTCTGCTCCTCCAGGTAGAAGAATGGGTCACGCTGGTGCCATTGTTTCCGGTGGTAAGGGTGATGCCAAAAGTAAGATTGCCGCCTTGGAGTCTGCCGGTGTGGTGGTGGAAAAGTCTCCTGCTAGATTGGGTAACTCTTTGTTGGAACAATTCAAGGCCAGCGGTTTGTTGTGAGTCATGGCTATAATTGGCTTGCAACAAGTGGCTCGCATGTATCACTGGAATTTCCATGTCTATTTAGGGGCTTTCCTGTAGTATAATGCACGCTCTATAGATTTGGATATACGAGTTTCTCGTATCATTGACTCATCGTAATTACTTAAAGGCCGCATAAGCCATCCGCAATTTTTGGTCTCTAATGTGTGCTGCTATCGTGTCATTGTTGGACACAGATGTATACAAGTTGTTCATGCAGTGTGCTGTCTACAAGCACTTCAAGGATGTGGAAGTCACCTACATGTACAAGAATCGGACCCCCGACATGAAGTTGAATGGCGATGCGGTGCGGTGGTTAAAAGATCAAATCCATAGCCTTGGGGATCTCAGGTTTACCAGCGACGAAATCGCCTATTTGCGGCACGAAATTCCTCAGTTCTCCGACGAGTACTTGGAGTACTTGGCCACATGCCAGCTTGACCCGAAATCCCAGGTTTCGTACCGGGACGATGGAGAGTTTGAGCTCTTTATCAAAGGGCCGTGGCAGGATACAATATTGTACGAAATCCCCGTGTTGGCATTGGTTTCGGAGGCCTACTTTAGGTTTGTGGATACAGACTGGAGCTACGACGGCCAGCGTGAGTTGGCCACCGACAAGTGCCGACAATTGTTCGACAATGGGTGCAGCTTCAGTGAGTTTGGCACTCGGAGAAGACGGTCGTTCAAGACCCAAGACATCGTGGTCCTGGCCCTTGTGGACTACTCCAAGGGTCACCCCGACCAGGCCCAGCACTTGTTGGGGACGTCCAACGTGTACTTGGCGCAAAAGTACAATCTCAGGCCCATCGGAACCGTTGCTCACGAGTGGTTTATGGGAGTGGCCTCGATCTGCCAGGATTACAAGGCTGCCAACCGGTTGGCCATGCAATACTGGATAGATACCTTTACTCCAAAGTATGCCGGGTTGGCCTTGACTGATACCTTCGGCACAGACAACTTTTTGGTCAACTTCCAGAAGCCCTATACTGACTACTACGTGGGGGTCAGACAGGACTCTGGAGACCCCGAACAGTATGCGGCCAAGATCGCTGCCCACTACAAGTCGTTGGGTTATGCCGACGGGTCCAAGGTGATCTGTTTCAGCGATTCTCTTAACATAGAAAAGTGCTTGCAGTACAAGAAGACTTCGGACCGTTTGGGGCTCATAGCGACGTTTGGAATCGGCACCTTCTTCACCAACGACTTCAAGAGTGCCACCACGGCAGCCAAGTCTGCGCCTATGAACATCGTCATCAAGCTCAGCAGTGCTGGTGGAAAGCCGTCCATCAAGTTGAGTGACAACTTGGGCAAGAATATGGGGGACCAAACTGTGGTCCAGCATGTTAAAGAGGAATTGGGCTACACCGAGAGAGAATGGTCCGAGGGTGACGAGTCCAAGCGGTGGAAGCCATGAGGACCGACCTCAACACGTGTGGCTCTTCTAGAAGCGTGAAACTCCAACATCAGGAGTCCAACACTCCATTACTGTGGAACTATTCAGTAGATAGATTTAAATACATAATGTGCGACAGATGAGATGATTTTCTTGACTCACGCAAACTAGTCATGGAGTTAACAGAAGCGAACCTCGTCAACGTGCTTACTTTGGCTAACGGGTCGGAGAGGAATGCTCTGCAGCACGAGGCAGAAACCCAGTTGAAGCACTGGGAAGTTCAGCCGGGCTTCCACTACACTTTACAATCGATCTACCTAAACACCGACCTTCAACTCCAGGTTCGATGGCTCGCCATTATTTGCTTTAAAAATGGAATCGACAAGCATTGGCGGCCCACCCGCCTCCATGCCATCAGCAAAGAGGAGAAGCAGCAGATCAAGTCCCGTTTGTTCTTGTTGATGAACGAAAAGAACAACCAGTTATCGGTTCAAAATGCCCACTCCATTGCTCGCATCGTTAGGTTTGAGTTTCCCACTGATTGGCCCGACTTGTTTGACGAAATACACAAGAGCTTGGAGGAGTTTGTGTTTGTGAAGAACGACATGACGTCCACAAACAACTTGTTGATCATTTTGAACCAGATCATCAAGACATTGTCGGCAGTAAGAATCGGTAGGTCGAGGCATGCAATGCAATCCAAGTCTCCCATAATCATACCCCTACTTGTGAAGTTGTATATCAAATTTTTCCAGAGCTGGACTGCTTCGTTGGATCTTGGTGTTATGGAGCTTTGCTACTTGGTTTTGAAGAATCTACGGAGACTTATCCCGGAGAGCTATGAAAACATCCACAAGCATCACGAAGTGTGTGACTTTCTTAAGCTCAGTGTCAGCCACTTGCAATTGTTGATTAGCCAGCACGATAAGTACTCGTCTGACTTGATCGAAAGGTACGCTAAATGTTACAGCAAGTTATACTTCAATATCATTAGCATAAATCCCACCACCTTTGTACTTATGCCTTGTTGCAATGATATAGTCACCTTTTATCTCAACTACTTACAAACGGATGCTAAGCGTATCTACAAGTGTACAGAGGACGATAACTTTTGGGAAACCATTGCATTGAAAGGGTTTTTGATCTTAAAGAAACTAATCACCTATGTATTCAAAAAAGGTGCAATTACCTTGAGACAGCCTAAAGACAAGCAAGATATAACAGATGCCATTGCTAAATTGAAGGCCCAGTTCTTCAATGCCGGTGTGGTGCAGCAGCTTTGCGATTTAATCGTCAATTGGTACTTGTTGTTGAAACCATCTGATTTAGAAAGCTGGTTGTTGGAACCAGAAGAATGGTGCAACGAGGAATTTTCTTCTAGTTGGGAGTATCAAATCAGACCCTGTGCTGAAAACTTCTTCCAGGACTTGATCAAGTACTTTAAAGATGACTTGTCTGATTATATCTTGAATAAGATCTCTACGAATCTTTTGGGTGATAACAAGAATATATTAGTTCAAGACTCCATCTTATGCTGTTTCCAATTGTCGGCTGATTCTATTGCTGATCGGGTCGACTTCAACCAGCTTTTGAAAGATGTGTTTATCCCTATGGCTCTAAGAAACGAAGACGTCGAAGACAAAATCATCAAAAGAAGAATATGCTTGATTATAAGTGAGTGGGTGAAAATCAACTGTTCCAATGAGAGCAGAGTAGAAATCTACAAATTACTACTCACATTTTTGTCCACAGATGATAAGATGCATGATCATGTGGTAAAATTGGGATCCACACAATGTCTACGTACAATAGTTGATGACTGGGATTTCGAGAAAAAGGATTTCGAGCCTTTCTTGACTTCATACATCGATAACTTGATTCGTGTATTGCAACAAATGAACTTCACTGAATCCAAGTTGTACATTTTGCAGACTTTGGGTGTCTTGATAGAAAGGTGCAATCCTTTGATCAATTACGAAACATTAATTAGCCTTTTGAACATCATACCAAATTACTGGGAAGTCTCAGAACGGGACAATGAAAACATCTTGAAGAACTCCTTGATTAGGATCTTGAGGAACTTGGTCGTTGCTTTGAATGAGAACTCTTTGTCGACCTATTCCATTGCTCTTCCACTAGTTAAGATCTGCTGTGCTGGAAGCTCAGAAAGCTACCAGTTGTTGTCGGAAGACGCCTATGACTTGTGGCTTTCTATCTTACAGTTCTTCCCAAACACTGGCTCTCCAGAAAACAAAGCTAGCATCGATGAACTTTTCGACATGATCAACTATGGCTTGATGAACTCCACCGAAGTGCTACCCCTGATTTTGTCGATTGTCCGGAGTTACACATTATTGTCTCCAGAACTCTTTACAAACAGCTCTGTAACAGATCTCTTGAGAACATTGTCCGGGTACTTGGGTAACATGAGAGACGATTCCTTTGGGGTCTTCATTGCCCTAATGGATATTCTTTTCTTACAGAACTCAAAGAACGAGGCGTTCTTGAAGGCCATGATTGATAGTGCCTTGATTAATGCCATGGTATCCTTTGTTCTTGACGAAAACCAGTCGATTGTTAACGCCAACAAAGTATTGTTAGTTTTATCAAGATTGGCGTATAGCTCAAACATCTTCTTTTTAGAAATGTTGAGCTACCTTTCCAGTAACTTGTCGGAATTCCTCACCACCTGGATAAAGTACTACATCAACAACGGAAACCCCAGAAACAAGAAAATCAACTTGTTGGCATTCTTATCCTTGTTGAATACCTCTATTCCCAATAGAAACGAGTTTTTTATTCGATTGTTCCCCGACGTGGTAAAGCATGTTCTCTTATTCTTAGAGGAAATCCGGGAAAATGTGGAGGGAAAGGTTGAAGCTTACCACCTGGACTTGATCTACGACGATATCGACGACTACCGGTACTTGGATCCTGATATCAAGGAAAATGGAGAGAAACAAAGATACATGAGTCTTTTACAGAGAGCTGATCCGGTTTTCAACGTCAACCTCAAAACATACTTGGCAGAGTCCATCAACCACTTGAAACTGTCGCTCTCTGGACAGGAGTTCAGCCAACTTCTCTCTCTTCTCGACGACTACTCCGTTGAACAGTTGCAGAAGTTCGCAGCTTAATTTCGTATAAGGCCAATAAAACTATCGCACCATCTTTATAATTTTTCACCCACACAAGACATGCTAAACGTGATAAGACCTCTGATCTCGAGCCCAATGTTGGGCAGGGGCTTGCTTGGGAGGCCAACTGTTAAGCCTTCTCTTGTGCTCTTGAGCTTACCCCGGATGATTATGCCATCCAGACTGCTTTTCGGGTCTCGTATACTAAATCTTTCCAAAGATGAAAAGAGTAAGCTTTACGTTGAGAACTTCGACAGATTACAGAAAGACAGAATAGCACAGCAAAAGTACCGCATGCAGACATCGACCAACTATGCCACAGCGTTGGGAGTATTCTTTTTGGCGTTGGCTTTCATGGCCGTGCCGCTTTACAGAGCCCTTTGTAAGAGAACAGGCTGGGGTGGAAACCCCATCACAGATGCTTCCAAGTTCACCAAAGATAAAGTTATTCCAGTGGACACAAACAAGCGGATAAGGGTGTCATTCACATGCCAATCTTCGGGGATCTTACCTTGGAAGTTCACTCCTTTGCAAAGGGAGGTGTACGTGGTGCCTGGTGAAACTGCTTTAGCGTTCTACAGAGCCAAAAATATGTCCAAAGAAGACATAATAGGAATGGCCACGTACTCTGTGACTCCCGAGCAAGCTGCTGGATACTTTAACAAGATCCAGTGTTTCTGTTTTGAAGAACAAAGGTTGGCAGCCGGTGAAGAGGTCGATATGCCGGTGTTCTTCTTTATTGACCCTGACTTTGCTAAAGATCCTGATTTGAGGACCATTGATGACATTGTGTTGAATTATGCGTTCTTCAGAGCCTCCTATACTGATGGAGAGTTGGCAGCAATGCCGGTGCCACATCTTGAGCTTAGGGCAGACATCCAACCAGCAGAGACCTAAATTTGACTGTACATACATTCTGTCAAGTCAGACCTTGATACTACATACTTTTACCCTTGTAAATAAACGACAATCATCTACTGCTATATTCATACTATTCTGGTAACTGGCGACCGTTCTCTGTGGTACAAACTGGCGACTGTTCTCTGGAAACTGGCAACGGTTTTCTCTGGCACAAACTGGCGACTGTTCTCTGGTACAAACTGGCGACTGTTCTCTGGTACAAACTGGCGACTGTTCTCTGGAAACTGGCAACGGTTCTCTGGTACAAACTGGCGACTGTTCTCTGGAAACTGGCAACGGTTCTCTGGGGTTCCACTATCCATATATTGATAATTCTATTATTTACAATGAGTTTCCGGCTCCAACCACTTCAATGAACTTCCACGCTCCCCAAAACTATCCAGTCGTTGACATCTCCCTCCGTCAAAACCAACTTCAATACACCTCCATCCCATGACAAACCATTATCGGCCAATTCTTCCGAGTCACAGTCATCAATGTTCAAGTAGTCCTGTATTCTGGTCTTAATTGTCCTCCACAAGGCACTGTCAATGGGATATATATCGCTGTACACTAGAGAAAGGTGAGGATCAAACTCATTTGACGTCCATTCGGCGGCTTCGAGGGCCGCTTCTTCTCGTATTCTGGAAACATCCAACTCCTTAACTGGCTGCTGCTCCACAGGCCGACTCTTCTCCTTCTTGGACGGTTTTCGCTTCACCAAATTCCCATGGCTATCGTTACTATACAAATGGGGGTTTTCCTTCTGGTTCTCCTTCTCTAATTTGGCCGGCAAAATCACAAACAACTCACGAATGATCCTTGTCAACGACAACAAGTTGGGGTCCCTGTTGGCCTGAAAGTAAAGCTTCTTGAAGAACTTTCTCTGGCTGTTGACTCGTCCTAGAGTCACCGTATGAGAATGGTTCTTGGGGAGCGAGTCAAAGGCCACGGCTCCAGCCGAAAGAATCCGATCCACGTCGTCGTGGGGATTGTCCATATTAACAGACAAGTTGCTGGTAATGGTTATATGGGGCTCGAACCGGGGTGGCAGATTGGGGAAAACGGTGTTCAAGGAGCTCATAAGCGTGGTCAACTTGTCGTGCAAAGGGGTGTTTGCCTTCGGGCAAAGCCATAAACTTACTCCTAATGCCGCTAAGTGTCAGATTAGTACTCGGATGTAGAAGAGGTTGCGCCGGAAACGCCACTCGTACGTACCCATTGAATTAACTACTGGCAGGTTTATTAAATGTTTCGCATTGAATTTCAGGCCGTTGTATTTAGCTATCTAGTACTTGGAAGGGAGAACGTCGACTCCGTTGATGGCGTCGTTGTTGACGAACCAGGCCACTTCGACGTCCAAGTTGTTGACCATTTGCGAAGGCAATCCCGACTTTGGGTTGTTGAAGATCTCTTTCAAGATGGGGGCCTTTCCGGCACCTTCAGCTACGAAAGCCAAGCCGGAAGCCTTTTGCAACAATGGGAACGTGAAGGTGATTCTTCTTGGAGGAGGCTTGGGCGAATCTTGGATGTAGGCAATCCATTTAGACTGTTCCTGGAGCAATTGGTGGCCGGGGAACAATGAACAGGTGTGCCCGTCGGGGCCACATCCTAACAACACAAGATCGATCTTTTTATCGGCAGGTAATTTGCTTTCGTAGTCTTCGGCAATGGCATGGTCTTTGGTTATGTCGGCACCTTCCACCTGGCCGTCTTTTCCCGTTAACAACGACTCTTCTATGGTGATTACCTTAGGACTTGTGACGGAGGTGGGCAAATGGTCGATCACCAGCAGAAAGAAAAGACCGGCATTGGAATCCTCGTGCTTCAAAGGCACCAATCTCTCGTCACTGAAGTACACCTCCCACTTGTCCCATTGGACCTGGGAAAACGCTTCCTCGTTGTCTATTAATGCCTTCTTCAAGGCCTTGCCCAAAGAGCCTCCCGAAACCGCAATTTTGAATTTGCCCGATTCAGCAAGGGCCTGGGCTTGGTACTTCAACACGTGTTTGGCAAGTGCCTTGGCAACATCAGCTGAGTCTTGGTACGAGTATACGGTAGCAGCCATTATCAATTGTGTCGGGGTGAAAAACTACTTGGTTGTAGAAGAACTCGAAATGGCGATGGTGCGAATCGAGCTGCTGCTCTTCATGAATATGGTTCATTATATATTTACATAATACAAAAGGGGCTGGTTTGTGGGTAGAACTGAGCCCGTCTAGGTGTCTAAGAAATGCAGGTACTCCGGCGACTCTTTGATCTTGTTGGTCAAGAACTTCTCGAGCTTGTTAGCGTTTTTCCAATAGGTGGTGGACTCAGCATTGTAGGACCGACAGTTGTTGAAGATCAACCGGGCATCGTAGAGGAACTGGTCAAACGATTCGTACTTATCGTTTTCGAGTTTCAGTTCCATGGTGGCCAAATCCATTGGCTCCTTGATAACATCGTAGTAGTCTCCCACCTCGTCTTTATTAACTGCGGTTGCGAAAGGCCATGCAGATGGGTGGTTTTGGAGCTCCGAAAGCAACGTCACCATAAAGTTATAGTGGGGGCCTCTTTTGGGCTTCTGTGCTATTTTGTCCATCTCTTCCAGCCATCCTGCTTCGGCAAGACCAGGAATATCTTCATACTTTAGAGTGATATCGGATTTGGTCTTGAAGATCTGAAGCCCAGCTCGTACGACGTGGGACTTGGATCTTTCTTTGATTTTCTTCTCGATGGCTGCACGCTGAAGTATAAGAATCTTGCCCAGGTCCAAATATCTCAATAGGCTCGGTAGCATCGAACACTGCATCAACGTTCCTCCCTCATAATCTTTGATGTAACCCATCCACACCGATTTGTCCAACGTGATTTCTTTGGTGAAGCCCTGCTTTTTAAAATAACCAATAGCGTAGTTGTCAGCGTATGTCAAGAAATACTTAATTGGAGATGTCGCTCTTACATAATCCTTCAAATGGTTCATGAGGTGTGCACCGTAACCTCGGACTTGTTCGGTGGACAGAATAGCACAGAACACAATTTCAGCAAACTCTCTATTGTTGAAGGGTCTGTATGTGATTCCTCCAACCACCGTTAGCGGTTTTCTTACGACTGCCATAGACAAATGTGATCTGTCGTACACCAATCTAGCAATGTATTCACGAGGCATCTTGGGCAATTGTTTTTGGAAAATGTTCTTCAATCCTGTCAACACCATCAAGTTTTCCTTGGTATCGTCGTTATTCACAACTCTGAACTCGATCTTTCCTTCTTTCTCTTCTATCACAGATGGTCTTTCCTTGAAAGAGTACTGAATCCCATCGAAATTGAAGGTCGTAATGCGTTTCCGCTCTTCGGCAGCCTCGTCCTCTTCGTCCTCCTCGTCCTCTTCCTCATCTTCATCTTCATCATCTCCATCTCCATCTCCATCTCCATCTTCTCCATTCCCATTGGATTCCTTCTTGGTATTTTTCATACTATCCACGTCTTCGTCGTCTTTTTCGTTTTCCTCGTCTTCTTCGTCGTCATCGTCATCCTCATCGTCGTCCGCTTCTTCCTTTACCGCATCAGACTCATCTTCACTTGGCCTATCTTCGTCTTCGTCATAAACATCGTCTTCCTCGACATCTTCGAGATCTTCTTTGACGGCTCCATTGGTCTTCTGTTTCTTCACATGGCTTCCGTTGGCGTGGGCATCTCGTGCACTAGCATGCCTCTTTCTATCGATCATTACCCCGATTGATTAGTAGATTATCAACGTCAAACCGGATCTGGTGTTATTTCGCCAACTGCAGCAAATTATGCGTGCGGCCTGCGCTCACGCCGTCGCAAGCTGCAAAGTCTGCAAAAAAAATTAGAGATGAGAAGAGGAAATTTTTTTTGCATTAGTAACCAAGAACATCGATATTATGTCTAATTATACCCAACTTGATCCCAGCACCGCTGGGGTAGCAACCGTGTTGTGTTGTAACTGTGGGGTTCCTATGGATGGGTCCTCCGGTATGGTGATGTGTTACGACTGTATCAAATTGACGGTCGATATCACCGAAGGTATTCCTAGAGAAGCCAATGTTTCCTTCTGCAGAAACTGTGAAAGATTTTTACAGCCTCCCGGACAATGGATGAGAGCTGAGTTGGAGTCCAGAGAGTTGTTGGCTTTATGTTTGAGAAGATTGAAAGGTTTGAACAAGGTTAGATTGGTGGATGCATCGTTTATTTGGACCGAACCTCACTCTCGTCGTATCAGAATAAAGATCACAGTTCAAGGAGAAGCCATGAGCAACACCATCGTGCAGCAGTCATTTGAGGTTGTGTATGTTGTTGTGGCAATGCAATGCCCAGACTGTGCCAAGTCATATACTCCAAATACCTGGAGAGCCACTGTACAAATCAGGCAGAAAGTGCCCCATAAAAGAACCTTTTTGTATTTGGAACAGTTGATCTTGAGACATAATGCCCATCAAGATACGGTCTCCATTCAGGAAAGTTCTGACGGGTTGGATTTCTTCTATTCCCAGAAAAACCATGCTGTGAAAATGTTGGACTTTTTAACGGCTGTTGCTCCATTGAAATATAAGAAGTCTGAGGAATTGGTCAGTCAAGATATTCACTCCGGTTCTTCAACATATAAGTTTGCATACTCGGTTGAGATTGCCCCAATCTGCCGTGACGATTTGGTTATTTTACCTAAGAAGCTTGCCCACCTGATGGGTAATATCTCCAGAGTGGTATTGTGTTCCAAGGTGAGTAACATGCTTCATTTCCTTGATCCTTTCACTTTGCAATCGACCGATTTACAGGCCCAGATTTACTGGAGAGCACCATTTCCTTCGTTGGTGAGTGTCACCAATATGGTAGAGTTCATTGTATTGGATGTGGAACCAACTGGTGAGGTAAGAGGCAAGCATGTTTTAGCTGATGTGACGGTTTCCAGGGAAAGCGATTTGGGAGTCAATGATCAATCATACTATATTAGATCCCATCTAGGAGCTATTTTACATCCAGGGGATTCGTGTCTCGGGTACTTTTTGACAAATGCCAACTTCAATTCTGATTTGTGGGATTCTTTGGACGATACCAACACACCCGAGGTGATTTTGGTCAAGAAGTTCTACCCAAGAAAGTCACGGAAATCTAAGAACAGAAACTGGAAGTTGAAGAGAATGGCCAAAGAACATGCAGAACTCGGAGGTGCAGACGACTCGAGACAAGCCAGACAAGAACAAGAAAAGGCCGAAAGAGACTACGAATTGTTCTTACAAGAATTGGAAGAAGATGAGGAAATGAGACAAGCCATCAACTTATATAAGAGCACCCATCCAGCCCCACGTGAAGTCGATGAAGAAAGTGAAATGTTTGACGAAGACGATGCTCCTCAAATCGATATTGATGAGTTGTTGGACGAGTTGGATGACATGAACTTGGACGACATTCCTGAAGAAGAGTAGATCACGACGAGTTGTAAGATAGTTACGAGGCATAGTTAATAGTTATATAATGAATATCTTAAAATGGCTTTTGGTACTACTCTTCCTTCACTCTTCGCAATGATTATATTTATCATACCTCAACCGCAGGAGTAATGGCAGGAGAAGAGTTGCCATGCCCTTCTTTCAAGGTGGTAGTTCTTGGGGACTCTTCTGTAGGGAAAACCTCTCTAGTGCACAGATTCACCACCAACGAGTTCGATACGAATTTAGCCAATACCATTGGTGCTGCCTTTATCACCAAGAATCATGTATCGAAACTGTCGAACCGCAAGCTCAGGTTTGAGATCTGGGATACTGCTGGCCAGGAACGGTACAGGTCTTTGACCCCCATGTACTACAGAAACTCACGTGTGGCATTGGTATGCTATGATTTGACCAACATTGACGACAGCTTTGCCAAGGGAAAGTACTGGATAGACCAGCTCAAGTTGAATAATGAAAGTGCCAGTGAGGGACAGATCAATATCATTTTGGTAGGCACCAAGAGCGACTTGGTAGCGAAGCCCAACACATCAGTTATTACCGACTTTGTAGAGACCAATCCTGGGATGAGACATTTCGTCACTAGTGCTAAGACTGGTGAAGGTGTTGAGGCAATCTTCGATACCATAATAGACGTCATACCGGAGGAGTTCTTTACCTCACACTACGAGAAACTCAGACAAGAGGCAGAGGACAGTCTGAGGAGCCAAAGCATCAACTTCTTGAACAACCAGTTCAATGGTGCTAGTAGGAAGAACTGTTGTTGAAAGCTTTGCGATGTTGAATGTTTCTTTATTATGTACAATATGATTAATGCTAATTTACACTTACAACCCGGATCCCTTTTGTATCCAGTACTCTCTAACTTTCTTTTTGAACTCCTTCACGGGTGGTTTCTGGGGTAATGATTTCGGCACCTTTTGGTTGTCCTCGTCTTTGTCCTCGTCCTTATCTTCTTCATCCACCTCTACTTTGTCGTTCTCGTCTCCACCATTGTCCAGGTCTGAATCCTCTTTGATGGACAAGTACTTCGATACCTTTTCACGTACTTTTGGTGGCGGCTGTGGTTTTGTTTGGCTAAAAGTGGTGTCTTCTTCGTCGCTATCCACTGTTGCATCAGAAAAGAACTTGTGGGCAGCATTTGTATCGTCATCTAATGACACCAATACCTCTTCTTGCTTCTCCTCGTCGTGTTTTATCAATGCATTGTTGACGACCAAATCCCTTTCGTCATTGAAGTCTCTTTCTTTGCCTTTATATCTAATAATGTCACCCAAAATCAGCTGGCCAATCCTATTCTTATAAGAGGCAGAGTGAAGGTAATAACACCTATCTACTAGTAATTGGTAGGCCCCACCGAAGGATTTCTTGATGTCCCTCAAGTTGTAGGAAGATCTGGTGATGTTGTTAGAAGACTCGTCAGGATCCTGTACCACTAATGCAAAGGGATTTCTACCTGTCAGGAGACTTGGGTATTGGTACTTCTTCAAGTACCGGGGCATGTCAGTCTTGGGATCGAAAGACAAAATCAAGTTGTCGAATGAGAAGTTCCTCCCATATAACTCAAAAAACTCGATCAATAGAGTCCCTAAATTCTCCAATGCTGACATGTTACCGGTGGATATCCGTGGATGCAACTTGATGAAATGATAGCATAAGATTATAGTAGCATATCCACCCAATCCCCCTACATGAACGTTGTTCAACTTTCTACTCCTCAAAAACTGCTTCACCACTAACACCAATTCTCGTAACCCATCGGTAGTTTGAAGCCATTTACGAATTCTTCGGGCAGCATCCAAACCATTCGTCCTCTCGAAAGAAATATCAAGATGGATATTTGTTTTAGGGTCTACGAACTTAATGATAGGTACTTTGGCTCCAGCAATAACTTCTATATCTTTGGCCAATTTCTTCTGCCTCAAAAAGGAGGAGAGTTGATACAACTTGTGTCTGTTTTCACAATCCCCTTTTTTCGACACCACCACCATGTCAATGTCGGATCCAGGAAGATACAAGTCTGTTGCAAAGGAACCAAATACGTGGGCTTCTGCGTCGGGCCAGCAAATCTTTATTTGTTCTTTTAGTGTTTTCACCACCAAGTTTCTGGCTACGATTTCATCCTTAGATGGAGAAATATAGTTCACGAAATCCTTGATTTCCATTGTTAACCAGTCTGCAATCTCTTTCTGCTTAGAATGGTCGTGTGCTTTAATCCATGGGAATAATGACGTGGGGGTGGGAGAGTTTACAAGATGCCCTTCGTCATTACTTATAACTCCGTCATCTGAGTATTGGCCTTCTTCATCTTCTCCCTCTTCCTCTGAAGACGCAAACCCAAACCCAATAAAATCATTGTTCTGGGTCACCTCGTTGTTCCCACCTTCTGGGTCCTGTTGAAGACCCGAACCTGCTACCTCATCACCATCTTCATCCTCAACAACCACCACACTTTCCCCATCAGATTCGATCACAATGTTGTCGGAGTTTGCATCAGACCCTTCGCTCTCTGCTTCATCGTCAAGCACAACATCATTTTGCTTTTTCCCATTAAAATCGTACACTTCGTCAGAGCCTGACTCTTCATGAGAATCATCATTTAAGACACTGAGATTATTCTCCAGTAGCTGGACCTTGAACTCGGGCCTCTTTTTGTTTCTGTTGGAGAACCTCTTTTTAGCCTTTGGTTTCTTCACGGGAGCCTGGTTTTCAGAACCTTCACTCTTCCGCTTGTTGCTCGGCATTCTTTTGATAAAGTGATTGAAGGCTTGAAAAGTTTATCAACGAAATTGGTCCATCGCGCTTGAAGTGCAAAATGCATTCATCGTAGTCTTTTGGAATAGGCGACGTAGAAGAGGTTGAAACAGCCTTTTGTTGGTTGGATGCTATGTCAGACAGTAGAGGGTATGAGAGGATACCACCTGTAAATTTTGAGCTGCATTTTCTGTCTGGCTATCCAAATGCAAGTCAGTACACCTGCAAATGTATGTTTGAGTTGGAGTATAAATAGTGTATAATTAAGTGAACTAGAATGGTTCCAAAAAGTGACCAGGACGGGGCACCTGAATGTCCAAGAATATACTGAACATGTTCTTGGATACATCGGGCTTAGCAACAAAGGAAATAGAACAAGAGGGTTTGGGCCCACACACCTGCAACAGCAGATGGCATCACAAAGAAAGGTTTACGAGCCACAGGAAGAGTCTGTATTGTGGGAATTGTCTCCCCGAGGATTTGATGATGCTATAACTCTACGTGGGTTTCTCTCATGCAACGGCATTGTTGGCGAATGGCCATTAGTGTAAAATTGAATTCTCTTTCGTTGTACCAATTGCCTTTTAACTAAAAGTATAGTGTTTTGGGTAGACATGTTCAATGTATATCAACCATCAGAGAACATTCTCTCCTGTGTTTTATAAGGCTGGTGATGAAGTATGCACTGAGCTAATAGTAAATTTGCAGCCAACATTTTATACCCTTTTCAACTGATTAAGATAAAAGAGTGTGGAGTGTGGCCCACGTAATCAAAGGAGTTTAGTAAGAGGTCTGGTACTTTGGTCATTGTGTGACACAATCTAGGGAAATACTACTAGGGACTTGGATATCGTACGTGCGCCAATATGGGGTATTTGTGTTATTAAGGGTGATTCCTATAAAGGTTATTGCAACCAATTGGAACTTCATTACATATTGTGTATGAGTATGCTACTTTCTTCTTTGCTTCAAATACAACATGACCTTGAGGAGACGGCACTCTAAGGCATCTTGTTCCTCTTGTGTGAAAGCCGGGGGAGAATCTGACTCGAGCCAGTCAAGTAACTTGTTTATATCGTTAAGTTTCTCCTTGTGATCGATTCTCAGTTCAAGCTCTGGAGTTGGACACTTTTCTGCCCCGTGTTCTCGCTTGGGTGATTCTGTCTCTTGCTCTGCAAGGTTATATTGAGGGCTGACCTCAGCGACTACAGCTGGCTCTGACTTCTTCTCTTGAACTCCAGCCAACGAATCTTGTACCTGAACAACGGACTGAGGGCCTTCAATTGGATCTCCTCCTCCTTTGTCCTTCGAAAGTATTTCAATTGGACGGCTGAGGCTTTTAAGGGGTTTAGTTTCACTGCTAAGCTCTGCTGGAAGCAAATCTGGGGCTGCCACTGGGATTTTTTCTTTCGGATGGTGATTTTGAGGCTGTCTAGACGGAGATGAGCTGCCTTTTTGAGACGACAATACGTCTTCTTCTTCACTGCTGAGTGCCCTTTCCAACTCCATGAAACTGTCTTCATTGTCGTACACCTCACTTCCAGAGTCGGGAGAGAATGTATCAACTATCTCTGAGTCTTCCTCTGACGGCGGCAGAGACGTTTCTAGCTCCACAGATCTTTCAATCGCCACTTTGAGCCGGGGAAGCTTGATCATTTCATCTTCTGTAACATGTGGAATTTCAAAGTTGTATTCGTGACAAGTAGCAAAGAACTCATCAAGGAGAAGAAAGTTTCCCTTTTCTTTCAAGGAGTTGAGATACTTGTGAAAAGTGTTTGTGAACTGGAGCCTGCACTCACCGCAAGTAGTTTGTACTCTTTTCATCATGGCTTTTCTGAGGTTGTACAATTCAAGGTCTAAGTTATGATCCACCAAGAATTGTATCATAGACACAAAAGCCTCTTCTTCCTCGAACCTTAGTAAAATTAAGTTGAAGGCCATCTGCTTCATGTAATCAAATGGAGTATCATGAATTAATAGCACAAAAAACTTGAATATGGGGAAAGACCATCTCTGGATATTCACCAAATTCAATGTTTCTTCAAAAAGTCTGGCATTCAACAACACAATAGCCTGTATGACTCGTTTAGCAAAGGAGCTGAAGTCGCTAGCTAGAACCTCGAACAATGATCCAATGACTTTTAACTCCGATCTGTTAGTGATGTCCACTTCAGATCCCTTGAGAAGACCTGGAAAGTCGATAATTTTCAGTTTCTCCAATAAGTCGTATCTAATCATATAATACATGACCACGTAGTCCTTCTTTCCATTACGACAAAGCATTTTTTCAATTATGTTGTCGTGAATTGCTGGTGACAATTTAGTTATCGTGGAAAAAAGGAATGACATGAAGTCAGGAGAGTCTTCGCTTGAGGCATCCACATTTGTTAGATTAACTAAGCCAAAAGTACGCTTCAAGACTTCAAAAAGCTTGGGAATAAGGATGGGCGTCCTTTCAACATCTCCAAAAACATTTTCCATGACTTTGTAGGTTCTTCGTCTTAGTTCGATAGCTTCTATGCCGGAAGTATTCTTCAATGCTATAGAAGGGAAAAACTCAGTAAATCTGTCAAACAATCTGAATCTCTGTTCGTGTGTGAACGCCTCCTGTGATGTCGATGCTTCTAAAACCTCTGCTATCCGCTCGAGGTTTTGTGAAACCCAGTCAGGATTAAGCGGCTGGATGTCACTCAATTCGAAACCTTCAGCGGAGAGACATCTGAATGGCAAAAATTGATACTCTTTCCTGTTTGTACTGGTATCAGCCAATGTTTGGATTAATGACTCCCCAAACGTAAAAAGATACATACCTCTCGTTCTTTTCAAGAGAACTCCCAGCAAAAGGGGAACCATAATGTTCTCCCAGTAAACTGACAAATATTTACTATTCTTGCCTTGATGGTTGAATATGGTATGACAAATAGCCAAGATAACTTGCTTCACAGAATAGAACACCTCGTAGTTACCACAGTTCACATTCTTGAACATCCTGGGTAAAGACAACAACAAGTCAAACTTCCGCCGTAACTTGTCTGACATATTAGCTCTATCTCCGTCTATCTTCAAGTCTCCAGAGTCCACGTACTTGTCCAAATTATCAAGGTCAGACACACAAAGGTTGTAGACCACTACCCTCCAAGAAGAAATCATTGCTGCTTGCGCAGCTGGCACAGGTGTCAATAATTCTGATGTGATGAAACCCATCCATTCGTCAATTAAATCCCACAGTTCAAACCCCGACAGCTTATCACAAGCCAAAAGAGAAATACCAATCCAAATGTCACTAGAAATTTTGTATCTCTTGTGGTAGACCAAATCCTTGATGGTTTGAATTACAACATCGAAGACTCTGACGCCAACTTGAGGGAAACTGGTTGAGTTTAACTCGAACTCTGAAGAAAAAGATTTAAACACTGGTTGAACTCTTTGGCGGAGACACATTTGGGTCATAAAGTTGATTTCCTTATGCTTCAGACAGGCTTTCGCTATCTCTAGTAAGGTCAATGCACCGGAAGCGATTATTTTGGAATAGAAAGGAGAACCAATGTCACACAAAGTCATTAAATATATTTCGAACCAGTGCTTGAAGTTGTTCAACATCATGGTAGGGAAATTCTGCACCAAGTTCTTAACAGCAATAAGCCTCTCGCCAACAAGTGACTTACTGGGGAAGTTCTTCATGTTTACTACCGCATAGAGCATTTGATCGGGTATATCCATTCCATTAATGTTGTTGAACAACAACTTCCTCTTCTTCAATGGAAACCTACACTCCTTAATAATTGTGAGATATGGAACAGCTAATGTTTTGGATATTTTTGGTTTGACCATAACTGTAGCTGAATGCAAGTAAAACCACCTCAAATCTGTTAAGCTAAGCTCGTCGTTGATATCCTCTTCTGTCATAAAAAAAGATATTAGTTTCAAAGCCTGGCCAATGGTCCTCGTGAAAAATGGATCGTTTTTACCTTGATTGGGAGTATCGAAGTTCTCTTTGTCTTCCTCTGAAAGGGACAATTTAGCCTCCATTTGGGTTATATCCCTTTGTACTATAGCTGACAATATGCATACGGGACTCTTTTCGAAACTGGCCTGCCCTGGCAGCCCTTTTGATGGGGAGAACGATTTGGGAGTTCCACATAATAACGTAGAAAGAAAAGCGGGATTGTTAATTTTAAAATTGTGATTCAAAGAAGCATAAACTTCGAACCTTTTGTCAAATGACTTCATCTTCAATACTGCTATACTTCCATGAATGAACCTTAAGAGTTTGCTGGATTCTGCAGGTAATTGTATTATGTTACCTTTGATCCAAAAATTAGCCTGTTCAGGATGGAAGTTCTTCTCGTTGAAGCCAGCCTCTTTTATCACTGTCGGGGAGCTACGGTCCTCCGGCCCCTTCAATATCGATTTTTTTGGAGTAGCAGTAAGACACACTGGTTTCAGTGGACCATCCAGAGGAAGAAATGGTACATCACTGGTCAAATCGTCAGAAAACATCACATATTTCCTCCTCTTGAAGGGCGAAGAGTTCAAGTTCGGTTCTGGGTAGGGATGTGTTCTCTTTATTGGAGACGAGTTGAGTTCTCCTATATCAATTTGCGGCTCCGGATCCACCAAATCAGCAGTTATGGGTATCAGTAAAGCCGGCTCTTTCTGAATTTCGTCTCTTTGAGTAGGCTCAATTGGCTCTTTTATCGAATCTAGAGCCCGTTCGGATAATCTGTTGCAAGCCTCTGATATGCCTGGAGTAGCAGAGGCTTTCTTGACGCCTTTTCTTCGATTCCTCTTGGCCCTGGACCGCTTGGAGGGACCATGTGCAGGCGGCTTTGAGCCAGTCTCGTCTTCGTGGAGAAGCCTGGCTCTTGAACGGGTAATGGGTCTGTCGTCTAGAGGAGACAACGACATTCTCGGGGTTTACGAGTCCGAAAAATGGGAACTAGCTGTTAAAGAACCGTGTTGGAACCTGCGATGATTTGGAAAATACGTCGCGAAAGACGACCCAATGATCACCACCTCGATGAGCGGGTTCGAGGATCGTTGTGGTCTTGGTCTTTGAGTAATGGTGTCGACACGAGTAGGGGCTGCTGGATAGAGATGTGCTTATATGTTTTTCCCAGCAGGAGTACGTTGTCTATGACCGGTTACCAGATCTGCAACTCGATGTACTGTAAACGCGTGTTTCTGCAACAGTTGCAGACTGTCACATTAGCACTTGTTGGACCTTGTGGAGACCAGATGTATCCCTGTTCTGTTTCTCGGGATATTTGAGACTAGATTAACAAGATATGCAAGTAACACGTGTAGAAGTGGTGGAGCTGTCTACTAGAATATCCGAAGTGTTTAAAGCTAACATTGCAAATGCTGCAAAAAATACTAAAAAGCAAAATTCACAATAATTGGAGTCGTGTGAGTAAAAGGAGCAGGAACCACATTTGTACGTACAAGTAGTATATAGTATAAAAGGCTGTACGTATCGGTCACTTTGGCTGCATTAACTATTTACTCATCTACTTTTGGTTTTTTGGACTCCGGTTCTAGTGGTTCGGAGCCAGACTCGTTAGGACGTTTGTAGAGACTGGCAACCACTTCAGGCTTCAAGTCCTTTCCAAAGTTTATCCAATTGTGTTGTCTAGTTCTTCTATATTGTTTCCAAAGATGGACATTCTTCAAGTCTGGGTCGGTGGCCTCAGAGTCCATCGAATCCTCGTTGACGTTATCCCACTTCTTTATTTCAACATTTTCCAACCCATGCTTTCCTTTCATTCTCCGTGACAACTGAGGTGTGACATAAATGTTGAAGTATTTCTTCTCCTTGATAGGGAAAAGGGCTTGAAACTTTTGTTCGGTGGCTAGAAGCTCTTCGTCAGTGACTTTCCTATTGGCCAACAATGGCGTATTTGTTTTGGGGTCTTTGTTGTATAACAACCACAGCCACCAATGCCTTTCAACAACCATGATATGTTGGAGCAAAAACGAATAAGACGAATCAACGTCACGAAGGTCTTTCACTATACTTCTTCTCAATGCAAAAAACGTCTTGGAAACTTGTTCATTAGCGGTATCGTCTACCAAGTGCTTGGTCTTAGGAGGCAAGTCCTGTAAGAGTTGCTTCTTGGGATATGAAGACACCTCAGAAAAGAACATGCTTATGAAGAAAATTTGGATTAGAAGCACCTCTCTGAGGTTACTATTCTCTATAAGATCATGGATGAAATTTTGGTCGTCATTCACCTCTTTTTCTAAAGTCTGGGGGTTCTTATTGAACACAGACATCCAGTATACCTCGGGGAAGTACTCTTTGTTGGAATACTTCAGAGCTAGATATTCGATTTCAGACTCAGTCTGTGGGGGCTTCACCGTGAAATTATCGTGGGCCGTCAGCTTCAAATAGTCGGTCTCAAGTTTGATTAGTTTCTCGTAAACTCTGGAAAATGTATGGGACAGATCCCTGAAAGCTCTCAATTTAGCCGGCTTTATATACGTGTATGGGTCTCTGATGACCTTGAGGCATTCAATGATGTCCCATATAAAGTTGTCTCTTCTTTTCACATGAGATGACTCAGGTACTCGTCTTCCAGACAAAGAGAAGTACTTGTTTAAACCGGTATTGTCCTCTACACCTAAAAGCTTGTTGAGGAAAGTACGCACCCTAGATTGTATTTCATCATTGAATGAATCTTTCTTGTATGAGCTTACTCCGTATGTATCTTTACGATAGTATTTGTCTGTAAGAGGATTGCAAATCTCTAAAATCGCTATTCTGTCAGAAGTAATGGTTCTGTTGAAAATAGTGCCGTTCAATAAGTCGGTTCTAGACTCCATATAATACCAAAAGACCTCCAATAGTCTTGTGGAAAGTTCAAACAACGCACCCAGCGCATACCCAGCAAGCCGATGGAATATTTTTTTGTAGCTGGCACTTTCTGTCCCAATATATATCACTAGGTCAAGTAGGGTGCATATCTTGACGTAATCGGGGATCACGGTATCTATAATAGTGACGCTTCCGACTTTCACGGTGCTTGAGTGTGATTTTTCATGGTCTTCGTATAAGCTGATAATGCTATTGATGAGAGCTTCCAACGATTTGACAAAAGCAGTCGTCAACACAAAGTTCGTGGCTCTTGAGTCTAAGCCTTCATTATATGTGGCCACATCCTTCTCGGTGATTTCTTTGTCACCTTCATCGATATCCTCTGGTGTGGAAACATGATACTGGAGAGTATCGATTTTGAAGCTGGACTGAATTCTGGACGAGGCATTTTGAAACGCTTCGGAGGCGATTGGTGTTTGGAGGGCTTCACCTGCTTCTTGCTGGGAATATACCAGCAGTATTATATCAGTAATTGCGGCCTGGCATTCGGCCACAGGCACAGATAGTGGTGTGTCTAGAGACATTCAGGTCGAACGAAGTTAAGTTGGTTTGATTTCAACTGTGCGAGTGAAAAATTAATACTTCTATTGAAGATATTCAGTTATACAATACACATTCATATACAGACAGGGATGGGGAGAACAGATGCGAAGCTAGAAGTCGAACTTCTTGGAACGACTCTTCTTCTTTTCGCTGGCCCTTTTCTTTTGTAGTAATCTTTTCTCCTTGCTGATTTCTCTGAGTTCTTCCCACTTCTTCTTGTCTTCTTCTGACATCTCTTCTTCAAAGTAGGCGATTTGCTTGATCTCAGTAAGGAGTTTATTGATACAGTCAATTGTGTTGACGCTTCTATTCCTGGAAGAGTCACTTTGAATCAAAAGCCCTCCATTCTTGGTTTGATATCTCACTCTTTTGTTCTTTAGTTGAGCTCGAATAGGAGCTGGGATCCAGTAGCAAAATTGGGGATTCAACCATCGTTCTGGATCCAAAGCAACCGTTGCCTTTGAAGATGTTTTATTGACTTTTTGGCCTCCAGGACCCGAGGCTCTGCTGTAGGAAATTTCGAACTCATTCATGGGCACTTTACTGGCTGTGAAGTTTTTGAGCCATTCTTTGGCCTTGGTGACTTCTTGTTCATCAAAGGCTTGAGTGGAGTACAAGAACCGTCCCCGGGAAAGCAATATTCTCGCTTGAGTGTGCTGTGAGATCAGTGTACGACTGAGCCTGAAATATGGTCGTAGGAACATCTGTACAATGTGGGGGAGATATGACAGAGAAGTGAAAAATCAGTGGCTGCGATTGCATAAAATTGATGTGAATGAAGAACTAGCGTTTAGAAGAAAGAGTATTTAGGCTATAAGAAATCTAGATCTGAGTTAAGACCTTTGTGGCCTCCGAGACGTCAACAGGGGTGTTTTTGGGCTCGACAAAGGCCCCAGTGACGGATCCGTTTTCGACTGCAAGAGCAAATCTCTTAGATCTATGATTACCGAAGACTTCAGTAGCATCGAACTTCAAGTCCAAGGCGCCTACGAAATCACCTTTGGGGTCTGCGAGGAAAGTGACACCTTCAGGGACATTTGGAAACTGTTTGGCCCAGGAATCTACAACGAAGGCATCGTTGACGGTGACAAAATAGATCTTGTTGAAGCCCTTGTCGGCGAATTTGGAGTAGTTCTCCAAGTATCCTGGAACATGGGCTGCAGTACATCCTGGTGAAAAGGCACCGGGAACCCCGACGATCAAGGCCTTTCCTGAGCCAACTTTATCGGCAATAACAAATTCATTGCTTGGTTTTTCCAACACCAAGGGGACTTGAGGGATCTTGTCACCCACTTTAACAAAACGAGGTGCACTGGATCCAAAGAACCGTATCAATTGAGATCTTGGAGATTGTCTGGATAACTGGGAAAGCATTTTAATTGGTATAATGGACAGTTATTCAATTGTTGCAAGTACTTTCTAACTACTTGCTCCAGGAATTTTCAGTGCGATTTTTTTTTCGAAGTTGTACGGTTTGATAGACAATGGCCAAGAGTAAAAAGGGCGAAGCAGGCCAAGAAGAGAAACTATCAAGAAAGAAAGCGTTGGAGCTTTACAAAACGACCATCAACTTCAATGTCATAGGCAGATACGATCCTTCTGTGAAGAAATTGTTGTACAACACCTCGTACTGTGTGGTGTATAAGTTTGACGATGCCACCGAACAATGGAACAAAACCGACTACCAGGGGACTTTGACGCTCTACTTAAGAGGATTCCAAGTATCACAACACAACTTCGTTCCCAGCTTGCAAAACCTACAGAACTTGTTTTGCTACGGGTTGATACTCTTGAACCGCAACAACCCAGAGTGTTTTTCGATTGGGTTGTTGCCCAACAACGTCACCAAGCACTATTTCCCTCAGGGGGTCGACAACAACGGCATTCTGCAGATGGACGTGGAGCTCAACGACAACTTGATCATCGTCAAGAATCTCTTGGGAGAAATCTATGGGTTGTGGGTGTTTAACGAGGTGGACAGAATGAAGCTCTTCAAGCTCTTGGAATTCTGTTTGACCAGCGACTCGTCAAACCTCTGACTTCCTCCACCGTAACGACCGTGATGTGTATATAGAAACCACTGATAAATACTACATGCCATAAGCAAACTCCACTACTGTAGAAATGAGCATATGTTGAAATTTCGAGCTGAAAAAATTAAAATACTCCAGATACTTAGACGCTCCTCAAAAGACGGCTAGAATTCAACGCATTTATCGACTCATCAACATCTATCAACGTGTACGGTGTTGGGAGAATACGTGGTGTTTGTGTAGCAAAACCTCCTTGAATTTTCGTTGTTTCTGACTTTTTGGAACTTCCCCATGAGTGAGACCAAAGCATCCATTGGCACCAACAATGCCAACACAAATGCCAATTCACAGGTCCAAAGGAACGGCACCTCCCAGATGAATGGGCTGACGCCTCAACAACAGCAGATACTACTTATGAGGCAACAACAGCAATTGAAGCAGAAGAGAGCCGGTGCTAAGAACTATGACTTTGCAACTAGCTCGGAGGATATCTTGAAGAAGTACTCGAAATATCCTCCGTCGTTGACGTTCCATATCTACGAGAATCATTACAAGTTCAACAACTCCCAGGATTCGAACATGATCCCCAAAAACTCGCCTATGATCAAGGACTTCTTGCATTGTATGCTTAGAGAAGAGATCCCTCTTGAAATGAGTGAACTCATCAAAGACTTTGCCATAAAGCCCTACGACGGGTGCCTTATACTACAGGTCTACGACCATCGTAATATGGTAGTGACTGGTGCCCCTGCGTCGGCTGTTGCGCCTGCTTCTGACTCGGACTCCGCCAGCACCACAGCACCCACTGGTTCCTCGTCGAGTAAAGGGCCTTCATCGGACGCAAACAACAACTCGGCATTGACCACCACGACCCCGTCGTCTTCCACTAAGAATGCTGTTTCTGAACAAGCCAAACCAAAAACCTATAGAACCTTATTGAGGCCCACACAGCTTTCGTTGTATTATGATTTATTGTACCATACTGACTCGGCATTGACTAAGTTCACCGATGCACTTTCTTTGCAAATGGAGTCGGAGATACTAACGTTGACCAACCGGAAATTGGATTTGTCTGTACCACTTAATCCTTATACACAAGATGAGATCCTTGAGCCTGACGGAGAGTTTCCCAAGAAGATGTGGGACCAAAAAGCTCAGGATTACAAAATGGTACATCTGCATAGAGAGCTCGTTGAGAAGCCACTGAGAAAGCTACATCAAGACGAAATGGTATTGCACAAGTCCTCTGAGTACGAAGAAATCATGTTTTTGTTGTCAAGTAAGTACAAGAAAACTGATGAACCTGATAGGAAATTGGTGGCTGTTGGAGGCTTGTCTTCATCGATTGGAGGATCTGGTTCCTCGTCTGCTGGAGGTGCATCTTCATCGAACGGAATAGATACACCAGCTACTCCTTCCAAGTCCATTGAAGGTACGGTAGCCCCAGAGTTTGCCTCAAAACGGTCCGAAGTCATCCAATCGACTTCGCTTTCTTCAAATATCTCTGCTACAGGACAGTTCATGAGGTTGCGTTTCATAGAAGATATCAGAAAGAGAAAGGAGGCCCAAAAGGCACAGAAGGACGCAACAGTTGCAATGCAAGCCCAAGGAAGTGGCATTAACACCATCAACCAGAACAACAACATAAACGGCCAAAGTCCCGAAAAGATGATGGTCAACAGAACGTCACTATCAAGCAGTTCCACACCACAAATGGTTTCTCAAACCAATCCCGCCATGGCAACTTCTGTGAATCAAAGAGCCCAGCAATTACAGCAGCAACAGCAGCAGCAGCAACAATTGAGGATGCAACAACAGAGACAGCAAGCTCAACAGCAGCTCTCAAGTCAGGCCGTTCAACAAGCTCAATTTCAAGCACAACAGAAGAGACAAAAGCTTTCCCCACTGGTAAACCAGATGCACCAGTACAATCAACCTTACCTGTCGCCTCAAATGCCCGGCTCTCAATCCAACTCCAATATGGGAACACCTGTCATGGATAGAAACATGACGACCCAGCGAATGCAACAGGTTCAACTGCAGATGCCCGTTAATAATCAGAGAATCAATAATAACAGAATGGGACAACAGCAGATACCCATGCTGCAACAACCCACGCAGCAACAGTTTAGTCAAGTTAACCAACAACAACGTCCTCAACAAGGGACAGCCCATAACCAGGCGTTGCGGCAGATGCTTCAGCAGCAACAACAGCAGTTGTTCCAAAGTATGTTGAGCCCTAGTGACCAAGCTGCTTTCAAACAAGTCCAGGCCAAAGTCAATGCTCTTGTGAATATGGCAAACACGGGAGTCGCTCCCAACAAGACTAGATTGACTCCCCAACAACAGCAAGCTGCCCAGCAACAAGCTAAAGCTTTACAACAGTCTTTGATCCAGAAGTTTCCCATGTACTTTCAAAGACTTAGGCAATTGCAAATTGCCAGGCAGAGACAGCAGCAACAGGCTCAACAACAACCACAACAAGCACAACCATCCCAGCAGCAACAAAACACGATACCTCAGCAGGTTCATCCGCAACCGCTGCCTCATTACAGCCCAAACATGATGATGAACACCCAGCTGCCAATGATGCAGCTGCCTAATATGAACATGCAACTGCCCACGATGAACATGCAACTGCCAATGAATGCCCAGCTGCCAATGTACATGGGCTTCAACAATGATGACGATAAGAGAAACAAGGGGTATCGCAAGTAGTAGAATCACCTAGTAACATTATACATTAAAACAACTGAATACGTAAACAAACAACAAGTAAACCTACTTCCCTTCCTTGAGAATGCCGTAAGCCCCCAACGCAACAATGGCTGCCACCAGATAAAAAGCTGCTTTGGCAGCCTCCTTAGCAATGGTCTTGCAAATGCTTGACCTGGGTGGGGCCCTGTCAGTTTCTGTTCCCTTGGTCAGCTTTGTCTGGTCTTCGTACTCGTGATCTTCATTAAGAACATAGTACACGCCATCATCTTCGATGTAGTCGTCGTCATCGTCAGAAGTGTCGAACAAGAGAATGCCGACATTTGAAGACTCATAATTAGACTTGAAGTAGTCCACCAAAGCGCTTTCTCTTTGCATTTGCCAATCTTCTTCACTGATAGTGCTGGGAACTTTGTGACAGTTAATCCAAGCAGCTTCGTCGTCCAAAGAACCATCTTCGTCTTCATCGGAGTCGTCGTCGGAGTGGTGGGACTCGTTTTCGTCGAAGTCGTCATCATCCTCGGACTCAAAGCCTGTATCATTGTGACTGCACTCGACGATCTGTACCAACTCGATGTCATCGCTGTCTTCGCTTTCACTAACAAAAGAGTCCTCCTCCGATTCACTCCGCTCCTCCACGACTATAGGCTCCTCGTTCTCCTCTCCTAAGTCCGCTACACGCTCTTCGTCCGCCTCTTCGTCAGCCTCTTCGCTGCCGTCAAAATCACTGCCCTCTGTCACCGGTGAGTTCATCCGGGTGGCCCCACGAGCATATTCCCACCTGTCCTTAGCGTCGTCGATCCAGTCAAAGCGCAAAATCACCGACTCGTCAGAGGCGTTTTCAATTGTGACTGTAAACCTGAATAAAGGTTTGAAAAAACGGTCAGAATGGGGCAACCGAACAACAAAACCAACTTCGTCGCCACTATTGATAAGGTGAGGAGTATCTTCCAGGACAGAAGTGTCGCCCACAAAGGTACCGTAGGTTGAGCCGGTGTCTACGATGAACACTTCGCCGTTTTGGAGAAACAAAAGTGCGTGGTCTTTTGACATGTAGCTTGATTCCAAGCAGAGGTTATCTGCGGCAGCGGATCTGGCCATATCTTTGGTCGAGGCTCTTCTCACGGCCAGGGGGTTGTTTTCGGTGAGCCGAACGGTTCGCTTGAAATACTTCATGTCTTTGTACATATCTAGGGCTGAAGACTTTGTGTAGGTCAACGGGTATAAAGAAATATCGAAAGCTTCTGATAACTGCAAACAATCAAGGGGTTTGATTTTGCCATTGATTTGCAGCAGTGCGCATATTTAGAAGCAGGTCGTGCGACTGGTGATACGACACTGGGACGTGGAGTGAGGGCTGGAGATGGGGGAGGCGTAGTCAGGTATCTTGGTGGAGATTTAGAGGGAGAGTTTGGGGTGAATGGCGAAAAAAGGGGGTTTCTGGGGTGTTTTCACGGGTTTTGTGGTGGCCTTGTTAATGCTGCAAATCTACTGATAAGACTTTTGTATGCGTCTTCGGCACATTTACGGCAGAGGGTCTAAGTTTGCGTCACAGATTGAGGTTAGCCTCTGGTCTCAGTACAGTATCATCCCGAGCTTGGTCTCTATTACTTCCACAGCTCCTTTGTAGCCATCGGTGGTGTATGGGCCTGCGGTGGTGTATGGGCCTTCTGGTGGGAGCTAACGCAGCTGCATCAGATTTTGCGGCGCGCGCATCAGGTCGTTTCAAGTACAAAAACATTTTTTCTCTTGCATTACATTAATAACAACTAACACAAGGCCATGGCATTACCAGCGAACTTATGCCCCCGATGTGGGGAACCTTCGTTGGTGTCGGACATATCGACCAACTCGGGAAACTTGACGTGCAGCAAGTGTGGAACAGTTGTTCATGAGAACCCTATTGTCAGCGAAGTGTCGTTTGGAGAGACTGCTTCTGGTGGAGCCGTAGTCCAGGGTACAATGATGGGAGCAGACCAGTCACGAGTGGCCATATCGGGCCGTCAAAACTCCATGGACTCCAGAGAACAAACTTTGTCTACCGGAAAGCGTAACATCAAAGATTTGGCTGCCTCTTTGGGAATTTCTGACTATATTTCAGATGCTGCTTTTGGATGGTTCAAACTCGCTTTGAACACCAACTTTGTCCAAGGTAGAAGATCCCAGAATGTTACAGCTGCATGCTTGTACATTGCATGCAGAAAGGAAAAGACCTCGCATCTTTTAATCGACTTCAGTTCCCGATTGCAGATCTCGGTTTTTTCTTTGGGTGCTACATTTTTGAAGATGGTAAGGACTTTAAACATCACCAAGTTGCCATTGGTCGACCCTTCTTTGTTTATAACACATTTTGCTGAGAAATTGCACCTTGACAGAGAACGGCCCAACAGTACGAGTCAAGTGGTCAATGATGCCATTCGCATAGCTGCACGTATGTCTCAGGACTCTATTGTGGAAGGTAGACGGCCCGCAGGTATTGCAGGAGCTTGCGTCATGATAGCATTGAGAATGAACGGATTCCAAAAGGATCCTTCGGAGATTGTCACGATAGCCCACGTATCGAGTGATACTCTTCAGGCAAGGATGGACGAATTCAAGAAAACCTCTGCTGGTAAATTAAGAATCAAAGAGTTTAGAGACAAGGGTGCTCAAGCGGAAGTCTCTTTGCCACCTTCATTTATCAAGAACAAAATGAGGCTCAAAAAGGATGGCGAAAAGTACAAAGCAAGACTAAGGAGTTTGGGTGATGCTTATAAGTATGTAACCACTCCCAAGGTTACGCTGCGTCTTGGTTCTTTAAAGGGCAATTTGGGAAAGCCTCGAGTGACAGTACGATTGGCTTCCCAGCAACTGAGACAGAAGATTCAGAATCAACTTGATGAATCGGTAGCGCCAGAGCCTGAGGTCGAAGCCGATATGGCTGCGTCACAGGATTCTAGGGAGAACGATGGAGTTGTAGAGGCAAGAGAAGCAGAAGAAGATGTGCAAATTGAAGATTACCAAGATGAAGACCAAGACGATGACCAAGAAGAAGAAGATCGAGAAGCTGAGAACGATGCCTTAGAGGATACTCCAAACAAAAGGCGAAAGGGTACCCCACTTGTTAGACTGGGATCAGGACTTCCTCTTGACGATAACATACAAGGACCGTCCTTCATCAAGGAAATGACGATGCTAGGATTCAAACCCGATGTTCTCAAGGAAGACATAGAGAAATACCAAGCTATCATCGAAAGAAGATTCGTTCAAGACAATGACGTCGGGGGCCAAGAAGTAGACGTAGAAGGAATGACCGTCGACAAAGAACTTGACGAGCAAATCGAAAACAATAAGCCAAGAGGATTGGTCAAATACTGTAAACCATCCCAGCATTATTTGGACTTGGTGCCGTCCACTGAAGACTTGGATGACGTTGAGTTTTCTGAGATGGAAGAAAGGTTGTATTTCTGCGATGAAGAGCAAGCTAAGACCAAAGAACTCACGTGGATGAGCATGTATAAGGACTACTTACTCGAACAGGAGAGAAAGAGATTGAAGGCTGAAACCGATGAGTTGACAGGTAACACATCTGGCAAGAAGAAACGGAAGAGAACTCAAGATGATCCAGATAAATTGAACATTGCAGAGGCCCTCGAGTCGCTCACCGGAGAACCAAAAACACCAGCTGACAGTGTCAAGCAAATGATGCAAAGGAAAACCTTCTCCAAAAAGATCAACTACGACGCCTTGGACAATTCAGGTTTATTTTTGTAATTATGTAATTGTATTGGGAATTTATGTATTTAACGAATATGAAAAAAATGCGATGAGATGAGATAAAATATAATTCAAGTAAAACCATGGCTAAGAAGAGAAGAGTCGCTATTCTCCCCACCAACATCATTTTGTTGCAGAACGTAGTGAAAAGAGATCCTGAATCCTATCATGAAGAGTTTGTTCAACAATTTGCACATTATGAATCGTTGAGAGATATTTTTTTGACGAATCCTGACTCAAGCAATTCCCAAGAATTTGGAGATCTTATTGGCTTCGTGTCAGCAGTGTGTACCTGTTATCCCAAAGAGACTGAAAAGTTCCCTGATGACCTCAAGCATTTACTCATAAATAACCACAAAGACTTATCTCCTGAATTACGTGAAAAAATTATCCAATGTTTAACGATGTTAAGAAACAAAGATATCATTAGTGCCGAGTATTTGATCCAAACCATTTTCCCACTCTTAACTGCGTACGGAACTGGAGCAGCAGGACAACATGCCAAGGTTGTACGTCGTCAAATCTATAACACCTTGATTCTGTTGTTGAAGGCTGTCAACACAGGTGCTAAGAATCAGAAGATTAATAGATCCACTCAAGCATTATTATTCAATTTATTGGAGCAAAGAGATGCTCAAGGTTTATGGGCAACTAAATTGACCAGAGAGTTGTGGCGTAGAGGTATCTGGGATGACCTGAGAACCGTTGAAATAATGACCCATGCTGCTTTGCATCCTGAGGCCAAGGTGGCTATTGCTGGTGCTCGGTTCTTTTTAGGTGCTGATAAGGAAAGAGAAGAGAACTTCGAGGAACAATCCAGTGACGACGATATTGACATGGGTGCATTGCGTCACAAGATGCAAATCAACAAGAAGACCAGTAAAAGAGGTAAACGATTAGAGCAAGCTGTGAAAGCTGTTAAAAGAAAGAACAACAAAAACACTCAGGCCTATTTGAATTTTTCAGCTCTTCACTTGCTAAGAGATCCACAAGGGTTTGCTGAGCAGTTGTTTGAAGGCCATTTAAGCGGAAAAAACTCCAACAAGTTTGACTTGGATCAAAAAATCGTTTTTATGAACTTGATATCCAGATTAATTGGTTCCCATAAATTAACTGTGTTGGGAATCTACTCATTTTTCATGAAATATTTGACTCCTAAACAGAGAAATGTAACCCAGATTATGGCAGCTGCAGCTCAGGCCTCTCATGACTTGGTTCCTCCAGAATCCATCTCCACGGTGGTAAGGAAAATCGCTGATGAGTTCGTGAGTGATGGGGTGTCTGCTGAAGTGGCCCTGGCTGGATTGAACACCATCAGAGAAATATTAGCAAGAGCTCCGTTAGCTATTGACACCACATTGTTGCAAGATTTGACTGAATACAAGGGGCTGAAAGCTAAAGCTGTGATGATGGCCGCAAGATCATTGATTGGTTTATACAGAGATGTGGCACCTGAAATGTTGAAGAAGAAAGATAGAGGTAAAGCTGGAAGTATCGAGGTCCAACACAGTGATAAGGGAAAACTCCCCGAGTACGGTGTGGAGAGTACTACCACTTCTATTCCAGGTATCGAATTATTAGCTAAGTGGAGAGAAGAACAAGGTCTCGGTAACGAAGACAATGAAGAAGACTGGGAAGTTGAGGAAAATGAGAACAGTGAAGAAGAAGACGGTGAAGATATCGAAGGGGATTGGGTCAATATCGAGTCCGACAAAGAGTATAATGTGAGCGACTCAGATGATGAAGACGAAGAAGCTAAGAAAGCTGAAGACAACTCTGAAGACTCAGATCTCGAATTATCGGACGAAGATGAAGACGAAGACGAGGATAATGGTGATGAACCTTCCAAGAAGAAGCAGAAGACATCAGAAGACCCAATAAGTGCTGAAAAGGCGTTAAACGATATTCTTTCCAGTAAAGTGTTAACACCAGCTGACTTTGCCAAATTGGACGAGTTAAGAGTCCAAGCTGGGGTTGAAAAGCACATGGGAATCAAGACCGATGACCTGGTTGATGGAGACTCTTTAGTTGGAACCGTTAAAAGTAAGCAAACCAAGGCCGAAAGACTTGAGCACGTCAAGGAAGGAAGAGAAGGTCGTGAGAAGTTTGGTTCCAGAAAGGGTAGGAGAGAAGGAGCCCATTCTACTACGAATAGAGAGAAGGCGAGAAAGAAGAACTTTGTTATGATGATTCACAAGAGAAGTGTTCAGGGCAAACAAAAAATGTCTTTAAGAGATAGGCAAAAGGTGTTGACAGCACATATCACCAAGCAGAAGCGGAAGAGTTGATAGTTAGGTAGGTACTTAGATGATACGATATACTTCATGAAGTTAGCGACCCGGGCATTAAAATAGCCGATGAAGTAATGTAAGCAAAACTGGTATACTATGTGCTCAATAAGGTAATATGAGTGAAATTGGTATACGATAGAGCCACTGAAATAGTTGAGCCGTATCGGTTTGCTGGCGAAACAGAAGAATAGCCACCTAACATCGAAACCACAGGCTTGTGTGCTCTGCAGCCTCTGGCCTACACACGTCAGACAAATCACATATATTCAATAATACAATACAGTTACCAAACATTTCGACAGCGAAATTAATAGGAATACAGTTACATTAATACAGCCGTTGCCGGGAATTAAAAGAAACACAGGGCAAGGTAAGAGTCCAATTACTTTTTAGATTTCTTCTTCTTCTCGCTCTTGTCATGCTTCCGCTTCTTCTTCTTTTCCTTCTTATCACGAATCTCCACCTCAACTTCAGACTCAGAAGATGAGCTCGAGTCAGACGAGTCAGACGACTCGGGGATCACTTTGGGCAACTCAACAGGAATATCTGGCAAAGCAGCAACCGCAGGAACTCCAGCCAATTTGGCCTTGTAAAGCTCCTTTTCTTTGTTGTAAACCTTCAAATCCTCTTGGTACTTCTTTTGCCAGGTGCCCTTCTCGACATCTGACAACTTACTCCAACGGTCCTTGACAAAAGCATTCATCTCGATGGCCGACAAAGGTGGCAACCCATTGGCTTTACGCTCGTCACGAATTTGCTCTCTGATATGGAACGAGTAGGCAAAGTACATCGTGAGAGGCTTTTTTGGGGCATTTGGATCTCTTTCAACCTTCTTCTTCTTTTCCACCTTCTTCACGTCAGCACCACCGGCGGGAAGCTCGATGGAGGCGATAAGAGTGTTCATGGCTTTGGCAAGATTGTTCAAAGAATCAAGAGGAACGTTGGAGTCCACGTGAGATGCTTTGTATAAGTTAGCGGTAGCAGAAGCGGCATCCTGAGCGGCTTTGGATAACTCAAATAACGAGGCCACTAAGGCGTCTTTGGCGGCTTTGACTTCAGACATGGGTTTAGCAAGGGTGTTTCTTTCGAACCAACGGCAGTTGTGGTAGTAGGTATGACAAAAATGGTACCAACTATGAAAAGGCTCTGGTAAGGCTTGTTGTTGTGGAAGGAAAAAACAAGTGGACGAAAAAAAACAATTTGGGGGGGGGACCACGCTCGCGCTAGGGCGAGGGACAGCAACGACATTTTTCCTGACGACAGGAGTTTACGATTGCGAAGGCACGAAATCGGCCCAGAAGAAAACAAATTCTCGGGATGGGAGGCCGAAACGGACAACGCCAATTCGCGGCCCCTGGTGGTAGAGTTTGAGGTGGTCAAGCTTCGGGCGGGGCCGGGACAAACTGCGGTGCTACCTCGGTAGTCCTTACGGGGCGGTTGTGCCACACATGCTGGGCCGGCACCCGGCCATTGAGAGGCCCCGTGCCCCGTGCCACAACGCGTCAGGCTCGCTGCACCTAGATGACCCATGCCTAACGGCACATGATGCATATCACGTGCATTGCCTCACGTCCTGTAACCTACGCATTTACCCATTGGAGTTGCAAAATCTTTCCCACCATTTACACCGGTCCATAATCGTCGAGACAAGGGCTTAGTACAGATGTTTGCAGTGACATGCCCCGGCCAAGGGTTTATTCGGACGTCTCTCATGGCACCATATGCTCGTTTTGGGAAGGTTGTGGAGTCGATTTACACCACGGTCGATGAGGCTCTTCAGGTGCCCTTCGCACGGCAGATATCCACTAATGACGAGGGCTTTCTACGCCGTACATCCAATGCTCAGCCAGCAATACTCACAGCCACAGTCACAGTGGCAGAGGTGCTACGACTCCAGTTCGGGCTTGATTTCGTAGGCGAATCGGCCGCCGTTTGCGGCCACTCTTTGGGTGAGTATACGGCCATGGTACTAAACGGGTCTCTTGATTTGGCTAGTGGTGTGAGGCTCGTACGGCGGCGTGGGATGCTTATGGAAGCGCTTAAATTGAAGGGCTATACGATGGTTGCTATCATAATACGGCCAGAGACTTTCGACATGGTGGTGGAAGCTTGCGACACCGCTGGTGTGTTGGCCAACGTCAACTCGACCAAGCAGGTGGTGCTTTCGGGTCGTCAGTCCGTCGTAGAGAAGGTGATTGCTGGCCTCAATAGTCAGAAACGAGTGGTGATGCGAGTGGTGCCGTTGCCTGTAGAGATACCGTTCCATCATTCTGTTTTGAAGGATATAGAGCAGCCGTTGAGCGAGTTTGCAGCGGAGCTAGTCTCCAGCCCACTGTGCTTCACGGCCCCGCGTACCGAAATGATTTGCAATATTACGGGTAAGGTCGTTCAGCCCTCCGATGTTTTGAACTCGGTGATCTCTGCTAACAGTCGGCCTGTTCAGTGGGTAGAAACCTTAAACTCGCTCACAGAGTTGGGTGTCACACATCTCATCAACTTGGGACCGGGACAGGTGCTCAAGGGAATCAACCTGCTTCCGGGCCTACACAATGTGTCTGCCGACACCCTCGATTCTGGAGAGATAGAACGTCTTGCGGCCATCTACGAGAAATTAACGTCTCAGACCTCAAAACACTGACTTCAGTTCGGTCTGCGTCTCTTTAGGAGCTGCTTGTCCCAAAACTGCAACTAGAGTGCTTACTATACCATGGCCGTCAACCACAATGATTACTACACCCTGGCCGGCAACGACAAAATCTACTATACTTGACCAGCAGGGTTTGAGTGTCGCAGTTGCAGCCAAATCAAGCTGAAGTCGATAACAGTCATTACGGTGCCGAAAAACCTCAAACTTCGCCGGTTGCTTCCCAGTACCCTCTACAGCCACCCCGCCTCCTCCTCCCTCCCAAACTTGTATATACTAAACCCACACATGTGTCTCTCAAATCAACCTCATCTTCGAAATGACTCTTTTCGTTGACTCCTCGCCCGCGTATATAAACCTTCAACATCGCACTTTTTTTTTATCGTATAACCAAATCATGGCCCAAATAATCGATGGAAAAGCGATTGCTGCCAGCATTCGTCACCAGATCCACGAGCAGATCGCTGCTATTCAATCTAAGCATGCTGGTTTTGTTCCAAAGTTATCGATCATTCAAGTCGGTGAACGTGAAGACTCATCAACCTATGTGAGAATGAAATTAAAGGCTGCTAAAGAAGCCAACATCGACTGTGAAATCATCAATCTTCCAGCAGATGTCACCCAATTCGAGTTATTGAGTCACATCCACAGATTGAACGACGACATCAACGTCGATGGAATTTTGGTCCAATTGCCTGTGCCAGATCATATCGATGAAGCTGCCATCACTGCTGCCGTAGCTGCTGAAAAAGACGTCGATGGATTCGGGCCATACAACGTGGGCGAATTGAACAAGAAGGGTGGAAGCCCCCACTTTTTGCCTTGTACTCCCAAAGGTGTTTTGCGTTTGTTAGAGGTTTCCGGTGTGAAAATTGCTGGAGCTAATGCCGTTGTTCTCGGCCGTAGTGACATCGTTGGAAAGCCAATGGCCAACTTGTTGACCGATGCCAATGCTAGTGTATCTGTCTTGCACTCTCGCACCCCAGCAGAAGAGTTGGTCAAGTATTTGGGCCATGCTGATATTGTGGTGGCTGCTATCGGCCAACCAAACTTCGTTCAAGGTGAATGGTTGAAGCCTGGTGCTGTGGTTATCGATGTTGGTACCAATTTCATTTCAGATGCCTCTAAGAAGAACGGCTCTCGTATGGTTGGTGACTGTGATCCATCTTGTGCTACTGCTGCCAGTTTGATCACCCCCGTTCCTGGTGGAGTTGGTCCTATGACTGTCGCTTCTTTGTTGGACAACGTGGTTGAGGCCGCAAAGGCTCATTACACCAAGAACACTGTGACACCAAAGTTCACCAATCCATTGAAATTGAACTTAGTCAAACCAGTTCCTCTGGATTACGAGATTTCTCGTGCTCAAGAACCAAAGAGAATTACTCAGGTGGCTTCTGAAGCTGGGATCTTGGACCTGGAATTGGAGCCTTTCGGTAGTTACAAGGCCAAGGTTTCCTTAGATCTTTTGAAGAGGTTGCAGAACAAAGACGATGGTAAATACGTCTTGGTTACCGGTATTACTCCAACCCCATTGGGAGAAGGTAAGTCTACCACCACCGTAGGTTTAGCCCAAGCTTTGGGTGCCCATCTCCAAAAGAACGTGTTTGCTAATGTTCGTCAACCAAGTATGGGGCCAACCTTTGGTATCAAGGGTGGTGCTGCTGGTGGAGGGTACTCTCAAGTGATTCCTATGGATGAATTCAACATGCACGTTACTGGAGACATTCACGCCATCACCATGGCTAACAACTTGTTGGCTGCCGCCATTGACACCAGAATGTTCCACGAAAGCACCCAAAAGGATGGTCCTTTGTACCGTAGATTGGTGCCAGCCAAAAAGGGTGTCAGAAAGTTCCCATTATGTATGTTGAAAAGATTGCAAAACTTGGGAATCAACAAGACCAACCCTGATGACTTAACTCAAGAAGAAATCTCCAGATTTGTACGTTTGGACATTGACCCAGACACCATCACCTGGAGAAGAGTTGTCGACTGTAACGATCGTTTCTTGAGAGGAATTACTGTCGGTGAGGCTCCAACTGAAAAGGGTATGACCAGAAAGACTGGTTTCGATATCACTGTTGCTTCTGAGTGTATGGCTATTTTAGCTTTGGCCAACTCTTTGGAGGACATGAGAGAAAGATTGGGTAAGATGGTTGTGGCTTCTTCAAGAGCTGGTGAACCAATTACCTGTGAAGATATCGGATGTGCTGGTGCTTTGACCGCTTTGTTGAAGGATGCCATCAAACCTAATATCATGCAAACCTTAGAAGGTACTCCGGTGTTTGTTCACGCTGGTCCTTTTGCCAACATCTCTATTGGTGCCTCTTCTATCTTGGCCGACAAAATGGCCTTGAAATTGGCTGGTACTGCCAAAGAATTAAGCCCAGAGGAAAAGCAACAACAAGAAGGTTACGTGGTCACTGAAGCTGGATTCGACTTCACCATGGGAGGAGAACGTTTCATGAACATCAAGTGTCGTTCCTCTGGTTTGAAACCTGACTGTATTGTTATCGTTGCTACCGTCAGAGCCTTAAAGGTTCACGGAGGTGGTCCTGAAGTCAAGGCCGGTGCTCCATTGGCTGCTGAATATACTCAAGAAAACTGTGAGTTATTGAGAACCGGATGTTCCAACTTGGGTAAGCATATTGCCAATGCTCGTGCCTACGGATTGCCTGTTGTGGTTGCTATCAACAAGATGTCTTCTGACAGTGACAAAGAACATGAAATCATTAGAGAAGAAGCCCTCAAGGCTGGTGCCATAGACGCCATTGTTTCCAATCACTGGGAAGAAGGTGGTAAGGGAGCAGTAGACTTGGCTCACGGTGTTATCGCTGCTTGTAACTCTCCCGACAAGAACTTCAAGTTCTTGTACGACACTGCCCCAAGCGTCGAAGAAAAAATCACCACCATTGCCCAACAGATGTACGGTGCTAAAGACGTTGAATTCTTGCCCGAAGCTCAAAAGAAGATCGACTTGTACACCAAACAAGGGTTCGGAAACTTGCCAATCTGTATCGCCAAGACCCAGTACTCGTTGTCCCACGATGCTGCTTTGAAAGGAGTTCCTACTGGATTCACCTTCCCCATCAGAGATGTACGTGCTTCTATTGGTGCCGGTTATTTATACGCATTGGCAGCCGAAATCCAAACCATTCCAGGTTTGCCCACCCACTGTGGGTTCATGAACGTGGAAGTCAATGAAGACGGTGAGATCGACGGGTTGTTTTAAGCCAATGATCTCCTGCATGTCGAGTTCAACCTTACGATGCTAACGATAGTTCATTTTCTCCCTTCCCAAACCATATGTTTCTGCGGTTTCAACAACATATATAATAATAGATAGACTCTTACCCACTCTCTACGCTTTCTACTGGTTCCACCTCTGTCCTCCCACTCTGCCAGTTGCAGCCTAAACTTCGGTGGATCCACGCCGGTGCGACCACGATCGGATAACCTTTCCAGGAGAAAAACTTTTTAAAGTCTAACCGTTTTTACATCAGTTGTCAACATCTTACTGTCCGCTTGCATTGCTTCGAGACTGTCTATAGACTTGCATACATATCAAATAACCTAGTTGCTCACACGTGATGTTGCGGATCAAAATAGCTTTGCCAATGATTGGCAGAAGAGCCATCTCTGGTTTATCACCCGTTTTCCGTTCCTCGAACCTCCCAGCATTGGCTCGTGTTCAGGTCGCCCGCTCGTGGAATTCGACTGCCAAAGGAGTCCGTTTCTACAGTGTCATTGCCGAGGAGTGTAAGGCCAAAATGTATGACTACAAACTGATCAAGCAGTTGACAGAATCTCCCAAACCAGATACAGTTATTATCGATGTGAGAGAGCCTGTTGAATATCAAGAAGGACACATTCCGGGGGCCATAAATATCCCCTTCAAGTCGAGTCCTGGTGCTTTGGGATTGAGTGCCGAGGAGTTTGAAGAAAACTTTGGATTCGAGAAGCCCGATGCCGACAAGGAGTTGGTATTCTACTGTTTGGCGGGTATCAGGTCCACTGCTGCTGAAGACTTGGCTAAGACATTTGGTTACAAGAAAAGGGGAAACTATCTTGGTTCTTACGAGGACTGGATTACCAATGAAATTGTGAAGAAGGATAAAGCCCCTCCAGCTTCATCGGTTTAATAGAGATTTCTCTCCTGTTGTTATATATTGTTACGATCTTGTCAAATAGTCACTGCACCATTACCCTTGTTTACGTTATCATATATTGATAATAAATAATAAAATCTGGCTTTGCTCTTGTGCAGCTCTTTCAGCTGTGCACTTTGATCTGCTACTGACTCTTTCGCTCTGGTGGCACCAGCTCTAGTTTGGCTGCCCTCTTGTTCGGCTGCTCTCTTGTTCAGATGCTCTTTTATTTGCCTACCTCTTATTTGCCATCCTCTTTTTCGCCTATCTCTCATTCGCCTATCTCCTGAACTCCAACTCTTTAAACTCCTTACCGAGCTTTCTCTTTCTCTTTCTCTCTATGACCTTTTCTCTTTGAGCAGGCTTCAACGACTCGAATTTGGCCTTTTGAATCAACTTTCTTTGCTCGCTTCTCTTCAAGAAGTATGGGTTGGATTGTTTTCCTTCACGGAAATTTTGCATCTGCTCCTTCTTGTAGTCGTCCAAGATCTTATGCTCAAGATCTCTATTCTTAAGAGTGTCGAGACGGGACTTCAATGACTGTAGTTTGTCCTTGGCGTCATTCTGCTCGCGATACAGCAACATGTTGAAGGTCTTCTTATCCTTGATTAACGTTTGCAACTCGTTTATCTCTTTCTGCCTGTAATCGTCCAAAAATGAATAGTTCTTCCGGGCCTCTCGAAGGTCAGCTTTACCATATGCGGCGTCAAACCGTATGTCCAGGTGTAGGTTGGTTGCATATTTAGGGTTTATGACTTCTGAAAGCGATCTTATCCGAGAAACTGGCTTCTTAGAGGAGGCCTCAGATGGAGCATGCTTATGCTTCTTTTTCTTTTGGTCTTTGGGTTTCATGGGCTTCGTATGGTTGGGTTTTTCTCTGCGACGATGTTCATCTTCAGAAGAGTAGTCGTCACCGTCGTAGTCGGACTCATCTTTGCTGCCGTTCGAGTTCGACATCTGCTTCTGAGCAGAGCTTAGGGAACCAAAGGATAAACCTCCAAACTCGTCGTCCTCAGTAGCTGATTTTTGGGATGACTGTTTCTTCCGCTTCAAGGTACGTGCCAAAGCGTCCTCGTCGTCGCTACCACTTATCACATGGGGCCTTACGTGTTTCATGGTGTGGGACATTGGGTTGAATATTTTTAGCATGAGATGAGCATGCGACTCGTGCAGTATGCAGCCAGCCTGGCACCGCGGGTCTCCCGTGCGTCAGCGCGAGAGAGGGCGACAGAACTGGTTCGGTTCAGCAGTGCCCGCGCGCAATACCACCACCGCCCCTGCTCACCCCAGCCCACGGTGCGGTACGCCCAGCCCACAGTCCCCTCCTCGTGGCCGTACTCCCCCGGTATCCCGACATGCCCTGCGAATATCCTCCACCACTACAACTCCACCACCTCCCACCTCCATCAGCTCCCCAACTCCAATACTACCAACCCACCCTACCTAGCCTCTCCGCCTTCTCGTCCTCTCCCCTTATCATCCATTCTCCCTCAACCTGCCCCGGTGCATTTAGGTCCGTGATGTTACACAAAACCCCCCCAAACTTCTCCCACCTCGGACATCTGGCTTATATGCAAGAGCAACGCCTATGTTATATATTTCACTCGACAAAAAAAACTTTTGGATATCCAATTTATATTGAAATACCGTCCAGTATTTTAATTGTACGAACCATTGTTGAAGTCTAACCCACTGAACCTGGAATATCATATCACAATGTTGTCTAGAACTATTGCCCGTGCCTCAAGAGTATGTAGACCGATTTCACCTGACCAACTGCGAGCGAAACACCTTCGATTCACAGGGATCCGGCCACCACATCCACCCATTCCTCGGTATACTAACGACTGTTTAGAGTGTTACCCAACAAAAGAGATTCTTGTCTTTACATGAATACCGTTCTGCTGCCTTATTAAAGCAATACGGTGTTGGTGTGCCAGCTGGTGAAGCTGCCACCACCCCCGAAGGTGCTTATCAAGCTGCCCAGAAGTTGGGAACCAATGAGTTGGTTATTAAGGCCCAAGCTTTGACTGGTGGTAGAGGTAAAGGTCATTTTGACAACGGCTTCCAAGGAGGTGTCAAGTTGGTGTCGTCTCCTGAAGAAGCTAAGGAATTGGCTGAAAAGATGTTAAACCACAAGTTGATCACCAAACAAACTGGTGCTGCTGGTAAAGAGGTCACTGCTGTTTACATTTGTGAAAGAAGAGACGCTGCCACCGAAGCCTACTTGGCCATTTTGATGGACAGAAGTACTCAGCTTCCAATGATTGTTGCTTCCTCTCAAGGTGGTATGGACATAGAAGGTGTTGCTGCCAAGGACCCAGATGCCATCAAGACTTTCCCTGTTCCTTTGAAGGAAGGAGTGACCGACTCTTTGGCCACCGAAATCGCCGGTGTTTTGGGTTATACTCAAGAAGCCATTCCAGAAGCTGCTAAGACTATCCAAAACTTGTACAAGGTTTTCATCGAAAGAGACTGTACTCAGGTTGAAATCAACCCATTGTCTGAAACCCCAGACCACAAGGTTTTGGCCATGGATGCCAAGTTGGGTTTCGACGATAACGCCAGTTTCCGTCAAGAAGAAGTGTTTTCATGGAGAGACCCAACTCAAGAAGACCCACAAGAAGTCGAAGCTGCTCAATACGGATTGAACTTCATCAAGTTGGACGGTAACATTGCCAACATTGTTAACGGTGCCGGTTTGGCTATGGCCACCATGGACATCATCAAATTATACGGTGGTGAACCAGCCAACTTTTTGGACTGTGGTGGTACTGCTACTCCACAAACCATTGAAAAGGCTTTCGAATTGATCTTGTCCGACAAGAAGGTCAACGGTATTTTCGTCAATATTTTCGGTGGTATTGTCAGATGTGACTACGTTGCCGAAGGTTTAATTGCTGCCACCAAGAACTTCAAGTTGGAGATTCCTGTGGTTGTCAGATTGCAAGGTACCAACATGGAGAAGGCCAAGGAATTGATCAACAACTCAGGCTTGAAGTTGTTTGCTTTTGAAGACTTGGACCCAGCTGCCGAGAAGATTGTTGAGTTGGCTCCAAAGGCCTAAGCATGTAGAACTAAATATGTAATTGGAAACTGTCAGTAGTAGATGTAGAGAGTTTTGGGGGAGGTTTCGGGGTGAGGTTTCTGGTCTGTAGATGTGGCGAGAGATGGAGGAGAAATTGGGGAGAGATAGCGATCAGAACAGAATATACCAAATTGTTGTCTCTCAGTGCTAGACAGAGAAAGAAGTAGCACTTTTGTGTAAAAATGTTACAGATGTGCACCAAAATACACAGAGATATTCCACTGATGTCGTAGAGACGGCAGTGGCTCACACAGAAGCAGTACCGTACTGAGTCTGCCCATTCTGAAAAGTGCTTCCTCTTCACTCTCCAGTCTTCACTCTACTCAATTCGCACTAATTTGCTTGCCACCAAATTTTAATCAATAACCATGTTCTTAACTAGAAGTGAATACGACAGAGGAGTGTCGACGTTCTCGCCGGAAGGAAGATTATTCCAGGTCGAGTACTCTCTCGAAGCCATCAAGTTGGGATCCACTGCCATTGGTATTGCCACTTCAGAAGGAGTGATTTTGGGGGTTGAAAAAAGAGTAACCTCACCGTTATTAGAACATTCTTCGATCGAAAAGATTTTGGAAGTCGACAGACACATAGGCTGTGCCATGTCCGGGTTGACTGCTGATGCCAGATCCATGATTGATCACGCCCGGGTTTCATCTTTGACCCACGACTTGTACTACGACGAGGAGATCCAGGTTGAAAGTTTGACCCAATCGGTTTGTGATTTGGCATTGAGATTCGGTGAAGGTGCTGGCGGAGAAAAGAGGTTGATGTCGAGACCCTTCGGAGTAGCGTTGTTGATTGCTGGGATTGACAAACAGAATGGGCCCCAGTTGTACCACGCTGAACCTTCGGGTACTTTTTACAGATACGACGCCAAGGCCATTGGTTCAGGATCTGAGGGAGCCCAAGCTGAGTTACAGAATGAGTATCACAAGTCATTGACGTTGAAGGAGGCAGAGTTGTTGACTTTGAAAATCTTGAAGCAGGTGATGGAAGAGAAGTTGGATTGTAAAAACGCCCAATTGGCCAGTGTTACTGTCGAAAAGGGATTCAGAATCTATACTGACGAAGAAACTGACGAAATCATCAAGACCTTGAATGAACAACAGGCTGAGACCGAAGAAGCTGAAGAGTAGATGTTTATTCTATGTTTTATAAAGGGTCGAGTGCCCAGTATATATTAATATATGTACATCATAGCAAGTAAAGCTTATAAGCAGGCAGCTCAACTATTGGGTCTCTTGGGAGGTTCGCAACCAATAGTACTGGTATGTCTGTCCCGTACCAATAGCACTGGTATTCCTGTCTCGTAACCAATAGTACTGGTTTACGAGGCAATACGGTTACTGGTCTGGAAAGCAGTTCTCTAACGACTCAAAAAGGTTCAAAAACTGCTGACTTGAGTTGTCGAGGTTAGAGTTGATTGAAGACATGAATTTCGTCAACAGGTTGTTGAAGCCCTCGAAGTATTTGATCAATTCGTCATTGAGATTGGTGTAAATCGTAACCGCCAGGCTCGGACTGATCTCTTTGTCTCCCATATAATCAGGATATGCTTCTCGGTACTGGAAGAAAAGCTCTTCGTTCATCATGATCAACGACAGTTTCAACTTGCTAAGAAACTGGTTGTACAGCACTATCAATATTAGCAATTCCTGAAGTTCATTCATCACCTTCTCGTGCACCAAAAAAGTATCTCTCAAGATGTTGTTTAAAGTGGTAGCCATCTTACTGGACAAGTGATCTAAATCTACTATGTCTCCTAATGAGGGCTTCGAATCGTTGAGTTTACTGCTGAAAAGCTCATGATAACTGTTTGCATAGCCTTTAACAAATGAAGAGGAGTGACCATCTATTCCATGAGTAACGGTATCATCAAATCTCGTCTCCAAATCCTCCTCTCTCAACTGAGTTGCTACGCTCTCAAGATGTTTCTTCAACTCGTTGTTGTTCTTTTCGATGATCTCCAATGATATGTAGTAATGCAACTCATTGACAAAGTCCCTCATCCTGTTAAGCAACACTCGGCTACGAAGGACCCACTTCTTGATCTTGTTGTCAAAGCCTCGAAAATTCCACACGTTTGATAAAGTAATCTCTTTCCATGTGTTGTCGATGAGTTTGTTGATGAACTTGAGGAAAATTTGGTTGTTGAAGATGAGCTGATACTGAAGGTTGAAGTTGTAGTTGATAACCAAGTTCAAGGGAAACTGCAAATCCATATTGAGGTTTACTCCCAATATAGTGAGCTGGTCAATGTTTTGTGACTCGTACCTGAAGTTTACGGTCGATTCAGGGCTTGCAGCATTCGGATTCGAACTTGAACTAGCAACGTTCTGTCGTTTGCTCTCCAAATTCTTGTGTAATATCTCTTCGAATGTCTCTCCTCTATTGATATTTACAGCATGTTCGGCACTTATAGGCTCGATGGCCAACACCTCCTTAGCTAGATCATAAAAGCTAAGAGAGTTGATGGAAAATTCAAGTTTACTGTTCAAACTTTTGTACAATGGGTGTCTGTCATAAGAGTCGTCATGAATAATGGTGATATTGAAGCTCTTTATAAGCTTGGAAATGGATATTTTGAATTTGTTCCTTTGTAAGTCGTTCAAATTGGACTCGATGAAATCGTCGATATCGTTTGATTCGTTTAGCAAGAATTGTTTCAGATAAAAGTCAACCACCAGGTTAAAGTTGTACCCTTCAAATATCAACTTCATCAACAATTTGTTGGCCCTTTTATAGTAGTTATTTATCTTTAATTCAAAGTCCTGGCTGAAAATACTCTTGATGGGAGCCAAGTTTTCGTTGAAAGACTCAAAATTCTCAAGTCCCGTGCAATGCTTGAAGATATTCAAATATTTACCCGTCAAGAGAATCTTATTTTGAATGTCTTTACTTTGAACCTGGTCAATCAACCCATCATATCTGAATTTGAAGATTTCGTCCCAGTATATTTGCATCAGAGGTTTGAGGAAACTCTGGAAGGTTGTCTGCTTAATCAAAAACTCTTTGAATGGATCATCTATTATTCCGTTCAACAACCATTCGTTCAAGGACTTCAAATAATCCTTGCTCACCTCCTCAAACAAGTTCATAAGGAAATTGGTGGAGGCAATGTCACCTTTGAACGCCCTAATCCTCTGCTGAATCACCTGGAGCACCAATCCTCCCTTGCACACATTGAACTTTATCGGATCAACATGCAAATCAACAACCTCAGGATTGTGTAGGTCTTCCAAGAGTTGGGTCTGTGCATGTTCGTCGATATAGGTGTCTCGACTGTGGAAGTACTCTCGATGCCTCCTTAGAGTCTCATTATGTATCACATTCACGGTCTCGTAGAGGTGGTTCATCGGGCTTGATATCTCCTTGTGTAGTATGCTTTCGAACCAATTCAAGTTGAAGTTGGAATCGTACTTGAACAGGTTCTCTATGTCCACCACAACCTTCTCATACTTGTCCTTGAACACTACGATAGCGTGACAGAGGTTCTGCACCGCCTTTCCAAACCTCTCGTTGTCATAGTGCTCCAAAAAGTTGTTCATGGAGCAGTAATACCTGCCATACTTAATTATCTTCTTGGTGACCAACTTCAATGAGATGTCCAAGTTCTTTGCTATTTTGAACTCAGGCCCAATAATACTTGTTTCCAAGTCGGAAGAGTCGTACTTATCGCTCAAACGTATGAACTGACCCTCGTGCCCCAACAACGTGAAAAGCAAATCCTTGGTGATCAAGGCCTGTTGGATGTTAATATCGTTCACATCTCTCAAACCACGATACCTTGCCTTCTGGAACATTAGGGGATGTGAGTAGCATGACTGGAGAAGCTGCGGCTCTAGCAGAAGCGTCACTATATCTCTTTGCCCTTCCATTTTGACAAGCTGTGTGTGTTTTGTCTGTTATCAATGTTCTTCAAAACAAAACATCGCGCGAATCTGTCGATGTCGCGTTCAAGTTGCAACTTTCGCAGCCAGTGATGGTGGGAAGCATGCGTGAAGTTTGTATTGGGATGATAGGTGGTAGGCAGTGTAGAGTGTATAGACTGTGGTAGATTTTTATATAGACTGTGGCAGCAATTTTGAGGGACCAAGTACACTATGTAGTTTCTGTGCTGTGGATATTGGGGGTACTAGCGATGAGCCAGTGTGAAGAGTGTGTGCGAGTCTGGTGATTTGTATTCCTATATAGTCTACTGTATCCCGTCAGAGTCGTTGTCGAGGTCCAACTCATCAATAAGCTCTTCCAACTCATCTGCATCCTCCTGGACTTTCTTCAATCCACACACTTCTTCTAGGAACCCGGAGTCCGCAAGGCACCGCAGGATGAACGACCAGCCCTCAGCCTTGTACCTTTGCACAACTTCGGGTGAACATGCTGAGCAATGTTGGTATCTTGGAGTCACAAGCCGCATTTGCTCGAAGGAGTGTAGAAAACCTCGTATTTGGTGGGGGGTTTGTCCCAATACTCCCGTGTCGCTGGCAGAAGCATCTTGTCCATTTTTGCTTTGAACTACAGCCATCATGAGTTCCACCGCCAACGAGGACGCCATTAGTGCCGCACCCGGCCGGGTGACAGTGCACATCTGATCCAAGGTTCTGTCAGTCAAGCTGTCATTGGGTGCAACCACATCATTGCAGAAATAGCATCCCAAATTTTGCTCTTCGGTGCCGTGTCTTAAAACGAGATAACTATCGAACCCCAACGCTGCATTTATTACTAGTTTGTTTTTGGCAAGTCCGAGTACCGTGGGGAGCCAACGTGACTCTCGGGAATCCATCAACAAGAAAATCGTATCATGTTCATCGAACAATTCGCTCAAGCGATTAAAATTCTCTTCACTGGACTCGTGTCCCACCATGGGAACCTCTAGCTCCACTCCCTGTGAATCTACACCAGGGAAAACCTCCTGTAAAGATCTGCTGGCTTGTATGGCCTTCTTGGTTCCTTGCCCGTTGTCAGCAAAGCAGTCTTTGAAAGTGAAAAGAGGCTGTCTGACGGGATTGGAGAACGAGATACGGCCGTTGTCTACAAAGGTGATCTTTCTCAATCCCCATCCCAATAAAGCTCGTGATACATAACTCCCAAGAGTCCCAGCTCCAAGAAGCAATACCTTTCGACTCTTTATGGCCTCCAAGTTCAAATTGGGTGCAATTCTCCATTTCATGAGCTTCAAGTTCAAATCTACAGCTTGATCAGCAAGCTGGTGTGGATCAATCAATGATCCTAGGTTGGCAAGCTTGGGACCCAACTTTCCCTGGCTCGTTCTTTCCCACCCCGTGACCTTGAGGTTGTCTTCACTAATCTTGTCTTGAAGCTTCAACTGATAGAGGACAGGACCCTCTTTTTTGTATACGTGAAGCTTGATACTACCTACTCCACTCAATGCGAGAATGGCAAGATGGTTTTTGAGCTGAGACGATACTCTCGTATCAAGGCAATTGTCAATAAACGCATATTCCCCTTCAGATATCATATAGAATTGGCGTGAGAAGTCGTATTGAACCGAACTTTGTTCCACCTCTTCAACAATCCAGTTACTGTGCACTGTAGGATATGCCACCCAATAATAAAACTTGTACTTCTTCAAGTCTGCAAACGATAAAATATGGAACTGGACCGAATCGTTTCCCTTAGCGAAGTCAGCTACCATTTGTTGTCCCCATTCTCGAATTAGCTGCTGCTTCTCGAGGCCCTTGAACTCTTCAATTGTGTTGACATTGTGTATATAACCACTTACATTGTGATCATCCAGCTTTCGAAAAGAGTTGTAGTCGAGATTCAATATTGGCACATTATTGAACTTAGTGAGTTTCTGGGGATCGGTGAGTTTTCCGAATATCAACTGGGGCTTAGTATCAAGTTTGTACTCATTGAGTTTGAGTTGTGAAAGCCGGGTGAAGAATGATGAGTCTATGAAAGACTGGATGGAAACGTAGTTAATGGTGGTCATTGTGGGGAGGCTTTACTTAGGACGATGTAGCAGTAAAATTACCGATATCGCGCGGCCCGCTCTGATGCTAGGTCACACACTGCTATGACTCAAAAGGACACATGGTGGTAAGAAGTGCCCCCTTGCCGCAGTAGAAGGGCGAAGACTTTGTTTAAATGGATTTTCCATTATTGCTGTGTCCGATCATGGATTTTTGTCCATTTGGAACTCTTAACTTAGCACAATGGAGGTACTAAAGAGCTTAGTTTGTATGAACATTGATTATTTACTCTGTAGTCTGTTTATACGTTTACTTCTAAGCTTGATTTCAGTGATTTATCTTACTCTATAGTCTGTATTATCCTCGATTCTTAGCGTAGTGGTCCTGACCTGATAAAATGTGGAGGATAGAATAGGGAAACCTCTGGTAACTGCAAGCGAAACTTGAATGAGTACTTCCTGGTGTGGGGGATATACTTGTCGTGCTGTCGTGGCCAACATTCTTTTACTACGGGCCAGCAAAAGAAGTATGTGAAAACAAGAGTTGACATAAAATAGACTTTGCCAGCGTCTTCCATTTTCAGAAATGCCTTTTTAAGCCATTTACGAATTTGTGCTTGGAAGCCCTGCTACCCCTCTAAAAGGAATGGTATTCGGGGTAACTTCGAATACTCCCTGTTTAGACAACAGCTTAGATTTCTCTGTTGAAGATGTCCACTACGTACAAGAGTATCCAATCTATATAGACGTCTAAAGACTCCTAGGTTCTAAGAAGGTAAGAAATGGATGGGTGGCCGAGTGGTTAAGGCGGCAGATTCAAGTCCTGTTGGCGTAAAGCCGCGCGAGTTCGAATCTCGCCTCATTCATTATTTTTTTTCGGCAGTTTCTGATTTTAAATTAAATTTAGTTGTTTACAATAACTTGAGGTTTCGGGCGACCCTCAATTGACCTTTAGTTTAATGCTCATAGCGGTACCTATTTCTGCACATAATACGACCAAGCAGTCAATGTAGAATTATGTCACTTTATTTCGCCAAGGACTTTACTGCATATAGCACAATATCACTCTCGTTCCCCAGGGTCTTAAACAAAACTTAAAATCCAAGTTTAGACATAGAAAAGGTACTCTCGAAAGAAGTAAACATGTAAACAGTTGTTGACCAGAAAGGGCCAATAAGGTTTACTAAAAAATATAATTAGTTTTCTTGAATTATGAACTCTGTTCTTCTCTAACGCCTGTGATGTCACATCACCACCCAAGCATGCACCCGAAGTCACTGGTTCCTTACACCTGATGCAAGTATGCACCTGACGCATATTCATCACTTTCGAGTCTACGTTATCCAAAACCAACTTTTATCAAACACACATGTGACGAATAAAGGGTTGAGAGAATATGTGATTGTTTTGTCTTACACATACGACCGAAGCTGGCTTTTCGTTCTGTACCTCATCGGCACTTTATTGTCTTTGTTACGTAATTGAGCAATGTTTCCTAGAAGGAGAGTCTGTGTTCAAGACCACCCCACTCTCTAAATGTCTATTACAGGAACAGTATATGCACGTTTCGGGGCTTTAATTCAGTGATAAATGAAAAATACAATTGAATGTAAACAGCTGCAAAATCTTGCTGTGTCTATTTTTGGAATCATCTATTCACAATGGATTTCAATAATAGACTACAAATTAATATATAAAGGCCAGCTTATTCCCACTTAATTTAGGCTGTATCGATTCACTACACAACTATAAAAACATACAATGAAGACTTTCGCCTACTTGCCATTATTAACTATTGCTTCTGCTTTGCAACTTGTTGTGCAATCCAATGATGAACACAACGGTAACGCCATTTCCTCCAAACATGAAGGTGCCGCTCTTAACTACTTCTTTATTGGTGGTTCCGAAGGTGAAGACTTCAAGTACTCTGCTGACCAAAGAGTCCTTACTCCTTCTGCTGACAGCAACATCCCATTCTCGGTAGCAGTTGCCGATGGTATCTTGGTTAACGGTGCCCAACAACCAGGTTTGGTTTATGTTGACGGTCAAAACGGTGTTACCATTGACAACAACTCTAAATTCTACGGCTGTAAGAACATCAACGACCCATACAACTACTCCAAGGAAGAATTCACTGTTGTCACTGACAAATCTCTTGGTAGCGACTGTTTCGAATTCTCTTTGAAGGCTGTTGACGGTGCTTCTGCTTCTGCTTCTCCATCTGTTGCTCCATCTGTTGCTCCATCTGCAGCTCCATATGCTAACACCACCACTGTTGACATCACTGTTACTGACTACACCACCTACTGCCCATACCCAACCACCCTTACTATAACCACTTGTGACCAAACTTGTGCTCCTCACGTTGTCACTGTTGAAGAAGCTACAACTGTCACTGTTACTGGTAAGTGTTTGGTTCCAAGCACTACTGCTGCTCCTAAGACCACATTGAAGTCATCTGCCCCAGCTTCTTCTTCTCCAAAGTCAACCGTTCCTGCAGTCTCCTCCCAAGTTAACGGGGGTAGTAAGCAAATGTTGGGAATGGGTGGTTTGGCTGTTGCCGCTGCTTTAATCTTGTAAAATTGATGTTTTATGTTCCATATAAAAGTCTCGTTTCTTCTTATTTCTTTTTATTCGTACTAGTTAAGTAGCATTAATGATACATACAATTTCGTTTCAAAACCTGATTTGTTACGGCCATCAGCCGTAGCTTCTGTTCTTTATTTTCCACCTCGGTAACCATTTTTCCAAAGATGACGTAAAATCTTTTTAGCTCGTGTCAGTAAAGTGCCAAGAAACTTCTTGCATGAATGCAACATCGATTGAAACAGCGCTCATGTGCATGGAGAACTCCACGTAGAAAGACTTCTTTTTGCACCCAATTGGTGCCCTTTTACGCATTCTATTTTTAGAACACTACCCCAGTTGTCACTTCGAAAATTATTGCTGGTAGTGAACAATAGAGATTGTCTACAGCGACATTGAAACTTCGAATTTATTCGAAAATAACTGGAGTGTATGACTCTGGGAAATAGAACTTTTTTCTCCAATAGAGCATTGGTTAAGTTCGAACTGAACTCAAACAAGCCCAAATTGACAGCCTCCTCATCGGGTTACAATAACAACTTATAAAGGCCGCAGAAATGGGAATATTGTATCGTGTGCTAGCTTCAAGGTGCCCCTCAGTCTATATCAAATATTCTTAAATGCCGCAAATAATTTTCTTGCCCGAACTGTCAAAATATTGTAAATATGGTCTGACGGGAAACATCCCTCGAGAATTGAGTACGCTTAAAAACTGGACTGGTTCAGATACTCCAGTTTGAACAAATATGTTATGCTTCCAGTGAACACATTTCTAACGGGGGATCTCAGTCAATTTGCAACCAACTATGGTGGTTCAAATAACTTCGTTTTCACTGCTCACTAAAAAATATTCGTAAAACTATTTATAGGATGACCCTCCTATCTATAATGGGCGATCATTCCACTGAGTAACCCAATCAAATACTGTTGAATTCCCCAATTCCGTAACAATTCGCTTTCATTCCGTAGACTTCAACAGTATAAAAGACTTACTCATACCCTGCTTCTGTAATTCTTAAACAGATACCAATAGAAACTTTCGCTAATTGATACTATGAAAACCTTGATTTCCTTTACGCTTTTGTCATTCGCTTCTGCTTTACAGCTTGTTGCAGAAACTGATGGCACAAATAACGGCAAGATGCTCACTTCTGTTCATGAAGGAGCTGGGTTCAACTATTACTTCCTTGGTGATGGTTCAGGGGATGACTTGACTTACGACTCAAAGACTAAAAAACTAAGCTTCCCAGCTACACCAGAAATCACTTACCTGGTGGGCTTTTACGAGGGGATTTTGACAGCTGGTATTTTGGCAGCAGATGATGTCGAGATCGACAACAACAACAACGTTCTGATCAACGGCACTTCCACTTTTTTTGGCTGTAACAACATTAATGATCCATACCAATACTCGAAGGATAGATTTGCGGTTTTAGCGAACGAACAAGGCGACAACTGTTTTTCATTTTCTTTAAAAGCTGTTGAAGGTCTGTCTGCTTTGCCGTCCTCCTCTTCTGCTCCAGTTTCTACCACTTTCTCTTCTGCTCCAGGCTCGACCACTTCATCTTCTGCACCCAAATCGACTACGGCTACAGTTTCTACTTTTAATAATGGAGCCTCTAACCAGATGGTTGGCTTGAGTGGCTTGGCTTTTGCTGCTGCTTTGGTTTTGTAATCCGGTTGACTGACGTCATTTTGCGTCAGTTGTCGTTATTTTGTTGTTTTCTTTATCGTATTATTAATTCTGAATATATTTTTTTTAAATTGATCCTTTAGATAGTGCCTACAGATTGGTTTAGATTGGATTTTATCCGTTGGTTCATAGGCGTTCTTACGCAAGAAATCGAAAACCACGTTCGACTTTCTACTGCAGGTTCCCCATTTATCCTCTCATTCGATGCCACGGCCGCCATTTGACGTCATCTTGGACCGAGTTTCTTGGCTGCGTGATTAATGCAAAAAAAGACCTCCGTGCCTGATTCCATGTATGTACCTTACATGACAGACAAGTCCACTAATTCATGGTCGATCTAATTATAGTACCTATTTCATCAATAGACCCCACAAGAACTATTTGTTTGTCGTTACTAATTATAGAAGACATTGTAATCCTTTAATTTTAGAAAACATGTAAAAGGGCTGCATTCACAAGCTACTACTATTTAAACACCTCGAGTGATACCATGGTACTATCAAAGATCAATGAAAACTTTCAGCTTCTTACCACTTTTGACAATCGCCTCAGCTTTGAAACTTGTTGTTGAAACCAATGGTTCAAATAACGGCAAGCTGCTCACTTCTATTCATGAGGGAGCTGGGTACAATTACTTCTTCCTCACTGATGGCTCAGGTGATGAATTGAAATATAATGAGGAAACCAAGAAACTTAGCCTCCCAGGCACAGGAGACATTCCTTTCCAAGTCAGCATTTATGATGATATTCTAACGGTTGGAGTTTTGGGTGCAGATGATGTTGAGATTGATGACGATAATAACGTTCTGATCAATGGAACTACCACATTCTTTAGCTGCAACAACATCAATGACCCATACCAATATTCTAAAGACAGATATGCCATCGTGTCAGCTGAAAAGGGTGATAATTGCTGGCCACTTACTTTGAAGGCAGTAACAAAGTAGACGCAACCTGTTACCTATGTCTCTCACAACGGATGAGGCCGAGGGTTTACTAGATAGTACCACCACCTAGCATTTTCTGCTGAAGTTCCTGTGGCTCTATTGGTGGAACATCAGTCACCCGCTAGTTTATATTTGAATACTTACATTTATTTGTTTTACTTTTTCGTTTAGTTATTTGAACGTTATCCTTGAACTGTATTGCCGAAAACGTAGCTCCCCGTTGCCTTCACGGCTCAAAATATTCCTTGGTACTTCTCTTCCGCTATCGTTTGTTCTCTATATATTCACTGGGTACTTACTGGGTCGTTTCTTATTCTCTCAATATAAGACCTTGTGAGTTCTCACTGGTCTTCAATGGCTAGGTTTTTAAGTGCTTGGTGCCAGTCTAAACTAAATCCTCACAACCACCATGAGAACTACTATTTTATACCAAATCCGCTGTGGCTACATTTTCGACTACAGTACAGCTGTCAGCGGAATACTGGGCCTCGCTGGTTTGAGAATGGCAGTCGCTATTATTTCGAGAAATTAAAGTTTCCTCTTCCCCAAAATAGATTTCTGAACTCCATTTATAGACAACCCACTTCATCCTATTGTTTGTTCGATTGTGTTAGCTTCCTACTTCCATATTTCGGTTTATACCTACTTCTTGTCAAAACAATCTTCTTCTCTAAATCTCTATACTCTTTCCTTCCAACCTCGTGCCTCCGGTTCTAAATGTCCCAAAATAGACGCACTTCTTGAATGTTTCGCCCAACACCGTTATACACCAAACAAGCAACTTTCGTTTCTCTGTCTCAAGTCCACTGGACGTTCCATCATTCTTCGCCCGTCGTCACCGCCGTTCCTCAGCTCCATGTCTCTGCTTTTGCCCAGCTTGCAGCCAACGCGCCCACACGGTAGATGTTGTTGGTGTATTTCCCCACGCCACGACCACCGTCAAATCACTCCAGCGAATTTTCCTGAAGCCTGAAATTATAAAAACCCAACACAGCAACCTCTCCTTGCTAAAGCTTTAAGATGTCTCAACTCACTCCTAAGAAGCACACCAAAACCCAGTCAGCTTATGTATGTACAATTGCCAACAACCACCGATTTTCCGCGGTAATTGGATGCTGAACGGTGACTTCAATCCGTCGTACTTGTGGATTCTCCTCGATCTAACTTTTCAGTGGTACTAACAATTGAACAGGCTTTTGACAACACCGCTACAAACGTGGCTGCTTCTCAAATGAGGAATGCATTGAACAGGTTAGTTGACAGTGTTGAAGATCAAGAACAGCAAAGAAAGTTCGAAAATGAAATGGACTCGTTCTTTGCCTTGTTCAGAAGATACTTGGCAGACAAGGTTTCTGACAACCTTTTGGACTGGGAAAAGATCAAGTCTCCATCCAAGGATGAGGTAGTGAACTTCAACACTTTGGTAAATGACGATGCTGAAAACTTGTCCAAGTTGGCAGTGTTGAAGTTGAATGGAGGTTTGGGAACCTCAATGGGTTGTGTTGGACCCAAGTCCGTTATTGAAGTCAGAGACGGTAACACCTTCTTAGACTTGACTGTCAGACAGATCGAGCACTTGAACAGAAACTTCGACACCGATGTTCCTTTGTTGTTGATGAACTCATTCAACACCGATGCTGATACTGCTAAGATCATCAAGAAGTACCAGGGCCACAGAATCAGAGTCCGGACCTTCAACCAATCCAAGTTCCCAAGAATCTTCAAGGATTCCTTGTTGCCAGTACCATCCAACCATGACGATGCTCTGGAAAACTGGTACCCTCCGGGACACGGTGATTTGTTTGAATCTTTGGTGAGCTCTGGAGAATTGGACTACTTGCTCAACCAAGGAAAAGAAATTTTGTTCGTTTCCAATGGAGACAACTTGGGTGCTACTGTCAGTCCTGAGATCTTGAACCACATGATCGAAACCAATGCCGAATTCATCATGGAGTTGACTGACAAGACCAGAGCTGATGTTAAGGGTGGTACTTTAATCAACTACGATGGGCAGGTCAGATTGTTGGAAATCGCCCAAGTTCCAAAGGAACACGTTGAGGAGTTCAAATCCATCAAGAAGTTCAAGAACTTCAACACCAACAACTTGTGGATTAACTTGAAGGCCATCAAGAGATTGGTTGAGTCTAACGGAATCCAATCAGAAATCATTCCAAACCAAAAGAGTATTTCTAAAGGCTCCAGTGACATCAACGTTTTGCAATTGGAAACTGCTGTCGGTGCTTCCATCAGATTCTTCGACAATGCCCACGGTATTGTGGTTCCAAGATCTAGATTCTTGCCGGTCAAAACTTGTTCCGACTTGTTGTTGGTCAAGTCTGACTTATTCTACTTGGAACACGGTGCTTTGAAATTGGACCCAATCAGAGAAGGTTTCGCCAACCCATTGATCAAGTTGGGGTCTCATTTCAAAAAGGTGTCAAACTTCCAATCAAGAATTTCCCATATGCCTAAAATCTTGGAACTCGACCATTTAACTATTACCGGTAACGTCAACTTGGGTAAAAACGTGACATTGAAAGGAACCGTCATCATTGTATGTAACGAAGGTGACAAGATCGATATTCCAAATGGTGCCGTTTTGGAGAATGTCGTTGTTACAGGAAGTTTGTCTATCTTGGAGCATTGAGATAAGATTACCGGCAATGCAACTAAAAACCCCACTTTAAGAATGTAATGAACCTAGTGAATAGTTTACTATAGTCAAAAACTGCTTCTATCGCTTCTTTAATCCTCTAGTTCCCATCCTACTTTGAGCAAGGGCTTTCAAGTCGTGTCGTGCCATAGCTGATACCTGCGGAATTATGTCAGCTAATTTTTCAAGCTTCGTATAGACTGACAAATACCTTTAACTAATGCTTCCTGATCCACTTGATCTCCAGAAATGGATAAGAGAGAACGAACATCTCTTACAACCTCCTGTCAATAACTATTTGGTTCACAAGGGCGGATTCTCCATCATGATTGTCGGGGGACCTAATGCCCGAACTGATTACCATATAAATCAAACCCCAGAGTACTTCTACATGTTCAAAGGGACTATGTGCTTGAAGGTTGTGGATGAAGGACAGTTCAGAGACATCTTCATCAAGGAGGGAGAGTCGTTTTTGCTTCCTCCGAACACCCCACACAACCCCACTAGATTTGCCAATACCATAGGTTTGGTGGTAGAGCAGGATCGACCAAAGGGTGTGAACGATAAGGTCAGATGGTATTGCAGTAAATGTAGGGAGGTGATTCACGAAGTGGAGTTTTATTGCTATGACTTGGGAACCCAAATCAAAGATGCTATCGTAAAGTTTGATTCTGATATAGCCGCCAGAACTTGTGGCAAGTGTGGTACCTTGAACTACTCCCACCCATGATAGCCCATTTTGGCTGGAGATGTAAATAGCAAGACAGAAAATTCACAAAAGAAACAATAAATATACTATGAACATATGACAAGATAACTATGAATATAATGAGTAAATGCTGTCAAGGCATTACTCCAACATCCTCTACTCTAAACTCTTCACTCTAACTTCTGTGACTTCTTATACAATGCTTCACCTTTATCAAAGACATAGTCAATAACCATCTCCACAGGTTCATCAAAGACATATGGCAAAAGTGGCACAATTCCCAATCCCACGGCCACAGGACCATATGTTTTAAGAGCTTTCACCTTAGTGTCTCTGAACATCAAAGATGAATATCTCACGGCACTATGGATAGTAACAGCAGGTAATCCCATCGAGGCAATACTTTGAAACAATCCCCTCTTCACAAATGCAACTCTCCAGTCCTTGTCTGCCAAACTGTCGGCCCTCTGGTTATAAATTTCTTTAGCAGAAGCATCGGATTCTGGGTATGGATAGTTCCATGGCATCAAGCTAGGATTGTATTTACCTTCACTCTTCATCTTCACCTTCCAACTGTAGTAAGAAACATCTCCTAATATATACAACCATGAAATCCCGTATCCAAATCTCACCAAATAAGGATGAGCAACTGGTCTGAAACTTTCACCAATATCGGAAGTGTAGGCAACATATCTATGGGATGCCAACAAAATGGTTCTAAAACGATTGGCGTAAGCTGCATATCTCAAAGATGTTTGGTCATTGTCGGCACTGTCTTCTGGCTGAGTGCTCAAATCACTAGTGGCGATAGTAGCAGGTGTTTTACTCATCTTGGTGTTGGGATGCTCGGTTGCAGAATCAATTTCGATGTCGAGAGTGAGAATCCAAAGTCGTGTGTGGCATCATCATGTTGGATGTTTAGATGATTTAGAAGACCAGTAGGTGCTCTGGAGTATCGGAAAAGAGGTTGTGAAGTTGAATGCCATCATTGTCTTGTGCATTAGTCATAACCTTGTTGAGTTATCTGAAAAACAGATCTTGAGTGAGTAAGTATTCGCTAGGATTAAGAGGTAGGCCAAGATCATTGGTATTCGGACAAGATGTCGTGCTGGTAGAGACCTGAGTCAAAATTTGTAGGCATGTGGGCCGCGGTCCTCTGCATTCGTGGTCTCAAAAGAGAGATTATGTACTACTACGTGAGCTTACCATTATAGCATTGGTTTCTATGGTTTTAGCAGCCATTGCGAATTTCACAGTTTTAATTAAACCTGAGTGTGCTTTTGCTCAAGGACAAAGTCCACAAGATGCTTCAAAAAATAAGCTGGTATATGCCTTTTTAACGTTTAGCTACACCTATCGACTGCAAGCACTACGAGAACCAACTTCGTATTTTCATATCATAAAAGTGTTTCCCAGACCTCTATCACCTTCAAGGAAGTGTGCGCACAAATTATCTTCACCAATACACTCAAATCACCTGAATCATGTCAATGAATCAGAAAAAGTTTAGCAAAGCAGTACAAAAGAAGACGAAAATTCGGATCAAAAATGACTCAAGTGACCTTCTCATGTATTTGGTATACATTGACTACCTAAATAAGTTGGTTAACAATGCCACAGAGAATGGCTCTTTGAACATGCAGAAATTGAAAGACGAAAATGACATACTATTGAGACGGTATCGGGGATAGAGGCAGAAGCAGACCGATTTTTCTACCGAAGAACCGGAATTCAACGATAGCTTCAATGCACTGAGTGCCAGACATGAAAACAAGAATGAAAACAACAACTACGACATCTTCTTTTACGATATTAAAATACACAATTCTTCTCAACTTTAACGGGTTTTGCCTGGCCAAAACTACACAGTCGCTTCACAGTCACAAGACTGTCTCGATCCCACCAGAACAAACTGGTAAATCTTCTACCTGTTGCCTGCTCGGCTTCTACGTCTACAACCCTTTAACAAGCTCTCGCGAATTCAGATCTCCACTCACAAATTTAAGTTTCCCATTAACAATGTCATATTCGGTGGTGATCAGATTTATAGACTCCAGTAAAGGGGAAGCGATTCCCGATTACGAGATAACTGAAATACAGGGACTCAATTACCAGCGTCTCAAGCACCAAGTACGGTCGAATATCCCATACTGCTCCAATAAACGATTAAAATTGATACACAACGGGAGAGTGTTGAACGACCATTTCGATTTCAAAAATGATTTGGTGGGAAAGTTAAGCGAGTCTGCGCCTCGTGTATATATCCACTGTGTTATAGGCGAAGAACTTACGAAGGATCAGCTTCAACAAGAAACCGAACTCGACAATCAGGAAATCAGAAGAACTACTCAGCCCGAAATTATAGGTTTTGATAGATTGCTTCAGCAAGGGTTCAGCCAACAAGATATTAACGACTTAAGGGCACAGTTCGAGAGAATCTATAACATAAACAGAACGAACTCCCAAATCAACGACTTGGAGGAAGAAGAGCAGCATCAGGAGTACTTAAGACAGCTTGAAGAGAGGTGGATTAATCTGACTGTCAATGCTGATGGAAGCAGTAGTGCTACGGGCGGTACCCGAGTACCTGTTGGAGCCCCGGCTGCCACCAACGATAACCCAATTACCGATGAACCAGCTAACCATGTTATTCCCCTGACAGACCTTGATGCTAACCAAAACGAAGAGCTTTTGCTCGGTTTGCTTGTGGGAGTTTTTCTAGGAGTGATTGGAGTATTATTTGTGGTTGCTGACGACTCCGTATTTAGCAAAAGACAGAGAATGGCCATAATAGCCGGGATGTTCATCAACTTTTCGTTGGCGATCATCCGTGGCCAGTGGATATAGAAACAAGAAAGAGAAGTACTGAGATACGCTAATGAATGTATGACCTACCAGCCCTTAATAATTCTCATATGCTGACGTTTCCAAGGGGAAAAATCAGCACGGTTAAGAAAGACTAATCAGAGCGTTAAGATGGACAGTTGATCTCGCCATTAACTTGACGCTTGCCAGCTCGTGGGTATATCTGAAAAAGACAAGCAACACGGTATTAGTTAAGGCTGCCGCACAATTTCTTTGAGATGCGAAAATTTTTCTTATATACGTGGAAGAACGCCGGGTAACTGGATGCAAATGAGGCAGTCTATGCTGGTGATTGACGAGTACGTGTGTATGAATTAGATAGATGGCAAATAGGACTAGTTATGAAAAACAGGATCTACATTAAGCCTCGACAGTAAGCCTCTCACCACACTAGAATCAAAAAATACAATTCATCAGTGCACCTTCCCGATTCAAACATTCGTATAGCATCCAACAAATCCATTTATAATTTGTCCCTCACGACAATTAACGGTTAGGATAGATGTTCCCCTCCAATGCTCGTGGATAAGGCCAGTTCTGACACCCGTTACTGGCTGGCGTAAAATCACGTGACCAAGCCGGAACCGGCCCCACTCTGTCTCTGCAGTAGGTATACCGCGACGTCCGTGGTGGAATTACCGCGGTGCTCCCATGGGGTTTGGATTTCCTTTATCTCCTGAGTCATTGTGGAGAAGAGTTTTTTTTCTACGGAACTAAAATCAGGTTGAAACTTTGCAAGTTTTAATTCCCATTTATTCAATTTGTCAATTTCAAACTTAGTTTTTGATATCACTTATAGATTGTTATTATTCACACAATGTCTGAAAAGCCTTTACCATTTATTTATCAATTCATATCGGGAGCTGTGGCCGGTGTGTCAGAGATCTTGGTGATGTACCCATTGGATGTGGTCAAAACCAGACAACAATTGGATTCCACAAATTCTTATACGGGAACTCTTCAAAGTTTGAAGAAAATTGTTGCCGAAGAAGGTTTCTCTAGATTGTATAAGGGAATCAGTGCACCCATCTTGATGGAAGCTCCCAAGAGAGCCACTAAATTTGCTGCCAACGACGAATGGGGGAAGTTTTACAAGAGGGTGTTTGACATTCCTGTCATGAACCAACCTCTAGCTGTGTTGACGGGTGCTACTGCTGGTGCCACGGAATCTTTTGTGGTGGTTCCGTTCGAATTGATCAAGATTAGATTGCAAGATAAGACAACCAAATTTAATGGTATGGCAGATGTAACTAAGGACATCATTAAAAACAACGGTGTGCTTGGGTTATACAAGGGATTGGAGTCAACTTTGTGGAGACACATCTGGTGGAATGCCGGATACTTTGGGTTGATTTTCCAAGTGAGAAGCTTGATGCCAAAACCAAAGAGCAATGGTGAAAAGACTTTGATCGATTTGACCTGTGGTTCCATTGGAGGTACTTTTGGTACCATTTTGAACACCCCTTTTGATGTGGTCAAATCAAGAATTCAAGCTGGTTCCACCAAGTACAAGTGGACCTACCCATCTTTGCTCACTGTTGCCAGAGAAGAAGGTTTTACTGCTTTGTATAAGGGTTTTGTTCCAAAGGTGTTGAGATTGGGCCCTGGTGGTGGTATTTTGTTGGTAGTGTTTACTACCTGTATGGATTTCTTCAGAGGTTATCATTACAAAGAATAAGTGTATTTCCTCTTTTGTTACATAGCCTATATATTACTATATATTCATAATAATATCGTTAAGACCGATTCTCACTTTTGGCGTGGCCATGCCCTCTCTAGTGCTGGGTGTGAATTCCTCAATACTTTGGTGGAGTTCAGGCGATTCAAAGTCATAATCAAGATGTTTGAGCTTACCGGACTCATAGCCCTTGATATCGAACTTACTAACGAGAAATTCTTTAAGTTCAGTCAAATTGGGATATTCACTTACGTCAATGGCATCAAATTTGTCAAATATTAGGAGGACTTGATAAATCAATTGGGATCTTATTGGAAAGCTCAAAAGTATTTCCAACAGATGAAGTATTTCTACAGTCAACTCTTTACTATTCAAAAAGGTTTCATTGAACTTCAAAAGATTAACCATACTTTTGAACAACTCTTCATAGTGATAGTTATCATCCAATGTTTTCATCATTATGATAGTTATGAGCTTTATACAATTGGTGAAATTCAGAACATCCAACTTCCTGTTGAGATTGAACCTCAACAAGATTTGCAAATTATCAAGCATGAACGACGTCACTGGCTTCTCTCTGCTATTGCTCTTATTCAATGGCAAGGATGGTGTTCTCTGGTGACATAGTTTCCATTTATACTCGTCAATCGTCAAATCCCCTAATTTTGGAACCTGCAAAAATCTATTGAATATGAGTAAAATCAACCTGGTAGAAACAACCAACTTCTTAGACTTAAACTGATAGGTCAAGACATATGAAGCCAAGCAAAGCCACGCATTACACTCACCAGATTCCAAAAACTTCTCTAATAACCCGTCTTCATTTATGAAACTGTTGAGATACAAGGAAATTGGCAAGAACTCTGAGGGTTCTAAGAAATCAGCACCCAGATTTCGAAACTCTTTTACTCGCTTATCCAATAACCCTTCAACCTCCTTACTATTTATTGAAATGTCTTCAATATAGGAGTCGTTCAAGTATTCGCTCGAAAAGTTTAACAAATTTCCCGTCATCCAATTAAAGAAAGATCCATTCATAATCTGGTTTTTCTGTAGATCCTTGTTATACTCATAACACTTCTTGATGCTGTAGACTAAAGTCGGTTGAAATTGATTCACAAATGCGAGAAATTTATCATCATCCATAGTGTTCACCTTCACTTGATTATCGTCATTAAGGATACCAATGATGAGGAATAAGCGAGTTTGTGTTTCCATAGATAACCTCACCGTAGGTGCTGGGTCCAACTCCCCGTTAGTGAATGAAGGATGTGTCTTCACCAAGACTTGATAAAATAATTCTGCAAAATTATACTTTCGGAAACTGTTTAAAGTTTCAGTACTCTCGGAAGTTACGATAAGTACATATTCATAAATGAAATAGACAATTTCTTTCATTATCACCAATAATGTCTGGTTGACTTTTTCTAGGTCTAAATTGGGCAATATTCGTTCCAAGAACCAGTTTATCATCTTGAACAACGAGCCATAATCTATTCTGTCGGTGAGAATCAAGATCCTCAGTTTGTTTGCTTCCGACACACTCGATAGAATCACACGGAACACCTTTATAATATTGGCTGTAAGTTCCAATCTCAATTCCTCGTCGATATTTTTGAAAAAGGTGTCCATTACTAGCGGAGTGGTCCTTGGATTTATGTTGGTGATATCGTCTTCTTCCAATTGATCACTAGAGCCCATTGCCCCCGCAGCCACCGTCGAGTATCCCAGAAAGTCTCTAAAGATGGAGATTCCGTGGGTGAACAACGTTATCAATTCGTCGTCTGCCTTTTCGTTGAGTTGTCCACTAGAACCATCTCTATTATAGGAGGACAAATTGGCTACAAGGGTGGACTTTAAGCCTTCGAAGTGTACCACAGTCGAGTAAAATGTCTTATAGAACTCTGGTGATTTCTCTGTGTCATCTCTGAAGAGTTTCCCGTAAAATTGAAGAGTCTGCTGTTCCATATTGCTGCAACCAGTCTGGTGCTAGTTCCAGCTGGCCATAAACCAGGTGCGGGAATGTCGCGCCAGCAGATGGCATGGCTGAGCGGCAGCACCACCGGAATGCTCAGGCAGAGCTCGCGGTAGCAGTTAGTAAATAAAGTACCTTATGGGGCCGGCAGCTGGGCAATTTTGAAGCATAGCAACGCCCTTTCCACCTCATCAGCAAGCTAGACGGCTCCTGGCTATCCACGGACCGGTGACGCTCCCGCTGGTTGGGAAGACTCGAAGACTCCAGTGGAACCTCACCGAAAAGTAAAGACGTGTGCCGTCCAAATGAATCATCAAATGTGAGCAAAAAAACTGCCACCGATTTTTCAATTCATTCATACAGAAAATTAAGATGTCAGATTGGGATAACGTTACAGTAATTGGACAGAAAGCTAGAATCGGTGGAGGAGGTCCACGTCAGACCGTGGCCAAGACTTCCTCGCAGTTAAACGCCGCCAGAAGGACCGGTAATGTTGTCGGTACAGAGAAGAAGTACGGTACTGCCAACACCAAGGCCAACCCTGAAGGCCAAAGATTGGCCAAGTTGGATGACACTGATGATGTCGTGTCTGTCAAGAAGCTTGACACTAGTGTAGGTAAGGTTATTCTGAGAGCCAGACAAGAGAAGAAAATGACCCAGAAGGACTTGGCCACTAAGATCAATGAGAAGCCTCAGGTGATCAATGATTACGAAGCAGGTAGAGCAGTTCCAAACCAGCAATTGTTGGGAAAGATGGAAAGAGCTTTGGGAGTTAAGTTGAGAGGTAAGCAAATAGGAGAACCATTGTTCAAGAAGAAGGATTAAGCCTCCAATACCTGTGACGATATTATGATATAACATGCGCTTGACGAACAGAAATAGACCATGGAAGAGTAGGTGATGGGCCATCACAAAAAGAGGGACCATCTCACAACTAGAACCCTCTTTTTTCGTGAATTGCTTGACTTAAATCCAAGACACTACATCCACAATTCTGCCTTAGCCGTTTTTTTAAGTAGAATGAAAGAATGCACAAATTATCATGTATTCAAGAGCCTCTCACCGTAGTAGTTATATAGGCTGCTGCCGTGGTTAGTTCGCTGGGGAGTAGGTTCTCCTGTCGCTGTTACTTCCCAAGTCGCTTGTGACTTCCACCTCTTCCTTTTCCGTATGCTGAAAAACATTTTTTCTGGGGTAATTCAGATGATTGAATTAGAGTTTAGGCACTATTTTCAGTATATACGGCTTTTTGGACCCTTTAGCTTCGACTCAATTTTTATTATGTAACCCCACCAAAGAACCCGTCGCTATGTCTTTCCCAGATTCGATAGATAGAGGAATGAAGAATTTTCTTAAAACATTTTGGTTACGAGCTTGGCGGACTCTTTTTGCAAAATTACAAAATTCGTTGCAAAAACTACCATTTTATTGGAGTCAACATGCCCAGCCCATCGCCAAGTAAACCACAAAAGCCAAAAAGCATATATAAAAGACAAACGGTACTAAATTTTTTCTGTTCGAAGTGATATTGGAAATGAAAGGAGCATATTCAATCAAATCTTCTCATTCGAGGCCAAATATTTACCGTAGTGGATCTTCGTACTTAGACATTTCAATCACAAACTCCAGAATTATCGATGCCGAAGACCCTAGTATAATTGCTGGTCTCGACAAAGACACGTCTTTGCATCGGGGTTTGAAATCGAGACATGTTCAATTGTTGGCGTTGGGTGGTTGCATTGGTACAGGGTTATTTATTGGATCTGGAGGAGCTCTCTCTACAGCTGGTCCTGGCTCGCTCTTCTTGTCTTACTGTATTATGTCTGTAGTCATTTTTTTCGTCATGAACATGTTGGGAGAAATGATAACATTCTTGCCTTTACCAGGTAACGGTGCTCAATCTTTTGTCAAAGACTATCTCGATGATTCCTTAGGGTTTGCCATAAGCTGGAATTATTGGTATGCTTTCACTATTTTAGTTCCCACAGAAATTACCGCTGCCGCCTTGTTGATCGACTATTGGCCCAACAGTGTCCATACGGCTGTTTGGATAACCATATTTCTTGTAATCATGGTTACCTTAAATCTAACTTCTGTCAAGGTGTTTGGGGAGGCCGAGTTTTATTTTGCATCCATCAAAATTTTTGCAATCGTCGGATTGATTATAATGGGGGTAGTGTTATTTTTTGGAGGAGGTCCAAACCATGACAGACTTGGATTCAGGTACTGGAAAGATGGTAACGCATTCAAGCCTTATAAGGCGGAAGGGAATACTGGGAAATTTTTGGGATTTTGGTATGCTGTAATCAGATCAGGATTTGCTTTCATTTGCTCCCCAGAGTTAGTGGCAACAGCCGGATCTGAGGCTATAAAACCAAGAGCAAATATTCCCAAAGCGGCTTCTCGTTTCGTCTATCGTTTAGCATTTTTTTATGTTTTTGGAACCCTTATTATTGGTGTTATTTGTAACTCCAAAAGTAGCCTGCTATTAAATGGCTCAAACGATGCCTCTGCCTCTCCCTTTGTGATTGGTATAAAAAATGCCGGTATTCCAGTTTTGGATTCCGTCGTCAACGTGGCAATTTTGACCTCTGCTGCAAGTTCTGGTAATTCCTTTTTGTATTCTTCCTCAAGAGTGTTGTATTCCAACGCTGTTAAGGGAATAGCTCCTCCAATTTTCAAGAGGGTGAATAGGTTCGGTGTTCCGTATTTTGCTGTGGGGACCACTAGCTTGTTTGGATGCTTAGCCTACTTGAATGCTTCATCGACATCATCTGATGTGTTCACATGGCTCTCCAATATTGCTACTATTTCTGGTTTCTTATCTTGGATAGCATTATCTGGTGCCTACATTCGTTGGAGAAAAGCTATCACATTCAATGGATTATGGGATAGGGTGACCTACACAACGATTTTGCAGCCATATGGAGCCTACTTTGTAATGATCTTCATCGGTTTAATTTGTATTACCAACGGTTTTGCAGTCTTCTTTGACTTCAACGGGCCCGACTTTGTGGCAGCTTATGTGACTTTCCCTATTGTGGCTGGGTTGTATGTTTCTCATAAAATCTACGATTACCTTCGCCATGGTAGAATTCAATTTTTGAGACCCATCGAAGAAATCGATGTGTTCACCAACTTAGAATTAATTGAAGAAGAAGATGCGAGTATTCCTACAAGAGTGCCAAAGAATGTCTTGGAAAAGGTATGGTACTGGATAGCATAGAATGAATGTATAAAATGTTGTTTCTACAATAAATGACTGACTAATTTAGTATGTTTTATTCGCATATACTTAAATATAAAGCGGCGATGGCACGACCAGCATCTCATCACTTCTCAAATTTTTTCCAGTAGCAGACAAATCTGTGAGAGCTTTAAACCACATAAACCTCGTGATAGTCAAACAACATGAGTTTATCGGATCAGTTGGGGCAAATAGCCGATAGAACTACTTCGGTAGTTGTGGATAGGAAAACTAGAACTAAGATCCACTCCAAATCCTTGATATTCGAGCCAAAGATAGCATCTACCCAAGATTACGAGTTGATCTACCAAATTGGGTTAGAAGGATTGGAAGAACTCATTTCCATCGACAGAAGGTTTGTCAGATTTCAGAAGACATTGTTCAGTGAAACCTCAATCAACTTTGACAGAAACACTCAACTGCAACAATTATTGAAAGATTTGAATGAAAATATAAACCTGTTTTTATTGTTAGTGTCTCCATATATGAACTTGAGCTGCTCCTTAAAAGCTTTGGAATGGCTCGTAAGAAAGTTCAACATCAACATGTTCAATGGAGAATTACTTCTATTGATTGGTTTATCTTACTTTAAGGAACCTGTGTTCGTTAAGCTTCTAAACGTTATTCCCAAAAATTCTTTCCCAAAAATATTCGAGCCATTAGTGGGATTCAAAGACTTATTGAAAAGTCCGTCGCCTGCTTCAGTTTTGAAAAGCTTCTTGAACAATTTGGAGCTACTCAAATTATACTTCTCATTCATCGAAGATCAAATCAAGAATAAATTAATTTTCAAGCAACAGTTGATTTTTTACTTGTCGATTTCTGTCCAGGTACTCTCTGCCAACAGCAACAATAACAACAAATTGGAGCAGGATTATGTTCCAGTAGTTCTTAGTACTGTTGGTTATCTATTATTACCTAACGATTCCAAAATTTCTCATGATTTGAAATTGACTGCATTTTCTTTGGTGTCTGTATTGAGTTCCATCATACCATTGAACGACAAAATCATTTTATCCTTGACAGACTCTGTCATAAGCAATGGTGAATGTTTGAGCAAGAGAATTGTGAAAAAGACCTTGATTACTTTGGGTCAGTTATGGCATAGCTTTGTTCCTCACAAAAGCAGCATTGAAATCAAACCTTTTGATTTGGCAAGCCTTGAAACTACTGTCGGAAGCCTTGTAAAGGAGAATTTCAATATCAACAACTTTTTGATTTTTTACTATTTGTCCAACGTGTCTGAGAAAGGATTATACAAATTATTCAGATACATCAATGTGGAAAACCAGAATGATTTCAAGAACATCACAAATGCCTTGTTGAGAGACATAGATAGTGCTCAAGAAAGCACCAAAACAAACGTAACGAGAGCATTAGAAAGCTTGTACAAGACAAACGGCACTTTATTCAGGGATCTCTTGAAGGTCTATAAAGACAATTTCAGCGTCTCAGACTTGGAAATGGTGTTGATGACCACCTTGGATGACGGAGACAACGGGGAAATTGCCGAAGAGTTAGAAATCGACAACGACGCTGATGATGAGGATGACGAAGAGATGGCCAATAGCGAGGATACTGAACAAAAAATGGCTGACTTCAATGTCAGTCCAAAGATTTCGTCTTTCTTCAACTCCTCATCTACAGAAGAATTTGACAATTTGACTACTATCATTGTCAAGAATTTGAAGGTCACCAACAGTTTGACCTCTAAATTCAGCTCCGTTGAATTATGCATATCTTTCTTGATTAGATTCTCGTTAACTTCTTCAATTCCAGTGGTGGCTAGGTTGTTTGTGTTGAAAACCTTGAATCAGAAGGTGAACAAACTCATTAAATCTGATTACGAGTTCTACAACCTTGTACCTCTTATACTCTTGGGTCTTTCCGACAACCACAAATTGGTCCGTCAGTATTACCTTAGCTTGTTCAAGAAGATCACCAAGGCTACTCCAACAAAAAAGGCCAAGTTGCTTTTAGAAGAAGAAATCTACAACGGTGTGCCCAAAAACAAGAGATCTATTTTGTCGCCAAAAGATGGCAGCTATTTGATTGAAATCTTGGCTGAGTCTAATCTTGAAGATATTACCATCGACCAATCAAAAGTTATTCAGTTGACTCATTCATTATTCACCCACGCCAAGGGTAGCTCGAAGAAATTTGGAGCTAACTACTTGAAGGGATTCATTTTGAATCAATGGTCCTTACCTCATTTACCTTTGTGTTTCAAGCACAAGGTGTGGAAAATCATAAGTGCTTTGAACAATGGGTACCAACCTAATGATTATAGAGTCTTATTGGTAGAGAACGACTTGTCCAACTATTTGGCTGCAAGAAATAACCTACTCAAGGAAGCAAACCAACTAAAGCTTGACTATTCCAGTATCGAGAGTTCTTTGATCAATCTCCTTGGTGGTCAACATGTAAATGACAAGTTCGCCGCAAAAGAGGTGGATACCATTATAAATTTGATAATAGGACCACCTGCTTTACAGGACCTCATTAGTGAAAGGCTTCCGTTAATCTTTGACTCAATCAAATCTACTGATTTGAAGTTCAAAATAGTTGCAAAATTAATAGATTGTGTCATCAACGACTCCAACCTGGTGATTGACCATTTCGAGGTATTATCAAATTTGAAATTGGACTTCCAGTTAGTTTTATCTGTATTGAGTACAGTTCAGTTGAATGATCAAGTCCCCGAACAAGGTATCGTCAAGAGAAAGAGAAGATCATCCAGTCAAACTAAACAGACTATGGCAAGAAACGATATTAACAGCATGGCTTCCACCCATTTGAGAAAACTTACCATTATTTTGGACTATTTGGAGATCAACTTGACCAGTAACTTGAAAGGAAGTGATGCGGTTGATTCTATCTCACGCCCAGAGTTATTGGTTGAACTTTTTAAGATTTTGACAGATTTAGACTATCTTGGAAACGATGGTCACTTACCTGTATTATACGCCCAAGAAACTTTGGCCAGCTGTATGTTGATGTCCATCAAGTTGATGAAGACAAAAAATTTCACATTCGACTCGAATTCTATCAGAGCCGATTTAATTGTCAACTCCATCAGAAACTCAACGAGTCCTCAAGTTCAAAATAGGTTGTTGTTAGTGATCGCCGAGTTGGCCTCTTTGGCTCCTGAAATTATTTTGCATTCTGTCATGCCAATTTTCACTTTCATGGGTGCACATACCATAAAGCAAGACGACGAGTTCTCCAACTCTGCTTTACAAGAAACAGTTTCTAGAGTAATCCCAGCTTTAGCTCAAAATGGAACTACAAACATCGATGAAGATATCGAGTTTTTACTTGCCAGTTTTGTTGCAGCATTGCAACATATACCTAGACATCGTAGAAACAAGTTGTTCAACTCATTAGTAAAGACTTTGACTGTGGAAAAATCGTTGCACACCATTTTATTTTTGGTGGGTAATCAGTTCAGTAAACTCGAGAGTCATCAGGTGGATACCAAGAACTCATTGATTGAATTTTCATCTTCATTAATTAAGAACTTCAGTGCTGATGAACAGTTGAAGTCCATTAACAAAATGTTGCTATTGTGGAACAAAATTCCTAATCAAACGTTAGAAAAGAACAGCGACGAGTATGATAGTTTGATCAAAAGACCTATTTTCGGTGTTTCTCTTTTATCTTTAACTAACGAGGAGTTGACTTACTTGCAGATCAACTTATTGAATTTCATCAATGATATAATTGACCCAACTGACGAGTTTAATGAAATTAACTTGTTGAAATTGAAAATCAATATGAAATTATTGGACAAAGATATTCCCGAAGAAGAAAAGGAGTCTATGTTGAAGGAGTTTAACGAGATAATTTCTTTCTTATTGAAATCCATCGATCATTTCAGTGGTGAAAAGGGCATCACGTCGGGTAAGATTATCGGTAATGTCTATAAATTGTTGAATAACTTCTTGGCCATGCTCCCTATTTCCCACTTCATAAATTCAATCGTGGATTCGTTGAATCCAGACCTTCTCAACGATTTAATTTCAATCAAAATTGCTATCAACTTTTCCAATCTCATGGGTGTGAAGTTCGAAAACGACTTGAACGTGAACAACATTGACAATGAGTTGAGGGAAACTATCAAAGTCAAATTGTTGCCTGTTTTGGTCAAAGGTATCGATAGAAACTTGGGATTGGTTTTACAACAATCTTACCTTGATACTTATGCTGTCGTAATTCAGAAATTGGCTGCGGTCGACCAAGATGTGTTCAATGATAATAAGGATTTGATCAACTCTTTGAGTCTAATAATCGGCGAGAAGGGTTTGTTGAGCGATAAGCCTGAATTGATCATTTCATCCATCAATGTAATCATCAATACGATTAACATTTTGGGTATCAAGTTTATTGGATCTTTCCCGAAAGTAATCAAGCCATCTTTCTCGATCTGGGAAAAGTATCAGGAAGATGACGAAGATGACGATTCGAGCAAGTTGGTTCAAACATCAATATTGCTATTGTACTCCACATTGATAAAAAAACTTCCAGCTTTCTTGGGATCCAACCTCGATCAGATAGTCCTTACCATTTTGAACAGCAATCTCGTTGATAACGCTTTAAGATCAGAAATACTTGGACTTTTGATCAAGCATGTCGAGTCATCGATAGTTTTGAAGACTTTGATCAATATCTGGAACAACAAAAAGTTCTACGAAAATGACGAGACAGACAACTTAGGGTTGTACTTGAATTGTTTCGAATCTACTATCGAAGCTCTCGAAAAGAAAACAGCTGTTCAAAGCTCCACTGCTTTCTTGAAATGGCTAATCACTTCCTTCGAGTTCAGACACTACTGTGAATCGAAGGAAAAGTTCAACAACAACACTATTCATCGGTTGGAAGCCTCATTCCACAAGTGTGGAATGATGTTCATCATGAAATTGAACGACAAGAGCTTCAGGCCTTTGTTCGCTTCCTTGACTAGGTGGGCAATCAACGGGGAAGACTCAAGAATCGACGACGTGACCTCCAGATACATTTCTTTCTTCAAGTTCTTCAACAAGATGCAAGAAGAGTTAAAGAGTATCATCACCAGCTACTATTCGTATGTTCTAGAGGCAGTTGCTGTAATGTTGCAGAAATTTGCGTCTAAAGAACTTTCAGATGTCAATTTAAGAAGACTCCTTTTGATTTCATTAAATGCTTCATTCAAATACGATCAAGACGATTACTGGAACCAAGAGCTGAGATTCGAAATGATATACACACCACTTTTAGGGCAATTGGTTAGTATCGAGGACTCCATCGGTAAGTACCTCCTTAGAGCCATTACCAATTTCACTGCCAATGTATCTTCTGACGATCACAATAATGTCATTGTGCAAGATTTGATCAAGTATGTTTCTAACGACCACGAAAATACATCTCAAACGAAGATCTGGACTATCCGGACCTTGAAATCGATTT